>MU172356.1:0-95033 GCA_016695485.1 Suillus hirtellus
AGTTCAATTATACTAACACTGTTACCGGTCCCCAATGGGAGCCGTCTGACAAGTACATGTATGACTGATACACTCGGTCAATGCACGTGCGGTCCCGAATGGGTGCCATACCATACGCTGAGGCATATCATCAACCAACCAACCAACCAACCACTCACCCCAGAGGTCCGGTCCTCAGCCGGAGCCGTTGGACAGTACCATATGGCCCATAAGTTAAGTTCATAAGTTCAGGTGTAAGCATACCGAGACTCATGAGATGTCCGGTCCCCAATGGGAGCCGTACAACTGGTTCCAACTTATATGCGGTCCTCAATTGGAGCCGTGGACAGGTCCGGATCCCCATCCACCGTCTGGTAAGAGACAGATGTGAGTATAGAGAGGGCCGGTCCCCAATGGGAGCCGTCTCACACATAAGATGACAACTGATACCTAGCCGGATACATTTATCCGGTCCTCAATGAGTCCCATTGCAACAAGGACATACTGATGCTCACTATAGAGTGAGATCGCCTATGCGACGGTCCCCAATGGGTGCCGTTTGACATGATCAGGTATCATCGAACTTTCGTTCACCACAGGTACGGTCCCCAATGGGAGCCGTCGACGGCCGTGGGGTGTTGTGCAACAAGGACATATTTATGCTACCACATGATGAGATCCCCTGTGCGACGGTCCTCAATGGGTGCCATTTGACATGTTCAGGTATTATCGGACCTTTGCTCACCACAGGCGCGGTCCCCAATGGGAGCCGTCAACGGCCATAGGTCAGCAATACGGACACTCCACTCATGCGGTCCCCTTGGGGAGCCGGTGCAATATGTACCGGACGGCTGACCAGGAGGGTACCACCATGAATCTAGGGTTAGGATGACCATAAATGGAAACTTTCGCCAAAAGGACAACCCCACGCTAGGGTTAGGGTCCTGCCCCTTGAGCCGTCCGTCTACCGGGTCTACGTCCCCTTATCAACCCCTTCGCGAGATCTCCGAGTGCCGACAGAGCAACCCCTTCACATGACCATATTTTCGACGTACATACACATCATGTAATATACCAGCATAGCGGACCTAGAGTCAATACAATGTCTCGACCACACTTGTGACGCCGCAAAGATTCCCCAAAAAGGTTGTCCATGGATGACAGGGACTGTTGAGTCTTTATATTTTGACGAGGTTACCTCCGGCCCTTGCCCAAACAGGTTGTCCATGGATGACAGGGACTGTTGAGTCCTTATATACTATGACAAGCACTATTTAGAAGTGGGAGCACGACCAGTGACGATAGTTACTGTCTCTGATCTCACTGGTGTTAATGACACTCATCAGATTACTTTTTCTAGTGCCATCTGTACTTTTGTTCAACAATGCATACATACCTCCAACAACAATACCTCGTGATGAAGTCGTACACAACGGTCCACTCTATGAGCGTATCTGTCCAGCCGTTTTCCCGATGTTACACCGGGTAAGCACTAAATGTCCAACTTTTGTATACATATTGATGAACATCTGGTTACAGCTGTTGGGATCGATTCCCTGTGTCGCAGAGATAGCTGCCATACTCGCAGCTTATTTTCTGTCACCTATCTCCTCAGTAGTCCTGTCTAATCTGGTTCGCAGTGGACAGCTTCCAGATATGATGCTACACAGATACTTCGTACTTGGAACAACTCTGGTCATTATCGGCAGCCTGGGGCGCATATGGTGTTTCCGGGTGATGGGACGCCACTTCACTTTTTGGCTCAGCATATGCAAGGACCACACTCTTGTCACTATGGGTCCATACAATGTTGTGCGCCACCCTAGCTATGCAGCTAGTTGCATCATCTTATGTGGCATGTCACTCATCTATGCAAGCCCCAGTTCATTTGTGCTCTCATCTGGGTGGCTCCCCACTTACTTCGGACGTGTCATGTTCACATTGTGGGTGCTCCAACTCATATTGTCTGTAATGGTCTGCTGGAGAAGGTCTATCAAAGAAGATTCAATGCTTCGGGAGCATTTTAGAGATGAATGGGAGAGGTGGTCAAAGAGAGTACGATACAGACTTATTCCAGGTGTATTCTAGTGATTTTTCACCTCTTCATTACGTCTATTCATGTGACTGAGTTTCACTTTTCCAACTTGAAGCTTTGCAACTATCAACCTTTCACTCGAAACCGAGCTGGGACATAAACATCCAGTGGTATAGATCAATTTGTTCATGGCTCAACTACATGATTCTTTCTCGCCCTACATCATTTCTATCGGTTCATATTTGTTCCCCATTCCCTTTGGCATAACCCCATTATCTTATATTTCACGCATGATAGTTCTGTGATTCAGTATAGATAATCCATAGCGTAAGTTCAATAGGCTTGACTGGCTGTTTGCGAGCGGAGATCACTGTTGAAGTTGAAGGACTCCTTGACGGGGAGGTAAGCCTTGATGACGTGGGCGTTCCTAGCCTTCGCTGAAGACTTGGCCACGACGCCTGTTCAGCACGTTGTCGATACCACCAATGGTATTTAAATGACATTGGATCTTGACTGTGAGTGATATCAGTACCCGTTAAAAATGCGAAATGAGCGAGACGTACTGAGGTACGCCGGCTCTTGGAGACCAGGGGTAGCAAGCAAACATACAATGTGGCAGACACCACGGCACATAGGAATGAGTTGTCCACCGCCACAGTAGACAGCATCAGCATGCAACTGTGTCATCGTATAAGAAAATGCTAATGCAAGGTGTTGTGAAGTTGTACTTACCATGACATCAAGAATGTTGAAATGGATGCCACACATGTTTTCCTCAGCGCAGACACCCTCTTTTGTTGCCCACTAGAATGCAGCCATGCAAGAGTCTGTGATTTCATTGAGGTACTGCACGCCCTTGGTGACATCAATGAGCAAGTTTGGGCCAGTGGTATTGGGACCCAAACACCAGATCTTCCTTGCGTCGGTGGCATCCCAAGAGAAGTCATCAGCGAGGATACGAGCACGGGCTTTGTAATCATTGTGGGAGTTAATGGATTTCTTCAGTGAGTATCTATGGTAGCACCTCATCAATCACTAGCTGCTTCAGTTGACGAGTGTCTGCCCCACAATTGTCCATAATGATGACATGGGCATCTTTGTTGAAGAGGTATATATGCACCTCGGGTAATAATTAATGCATCCACGAGTTACATCAAGCAAGTTCTGCAAATCCTACCATGTTTGCATAATCAAACACCGAATAAATGTTCTGAAGAAAAACATCGCCGATGATCATGAAATCTACAGTGAGTATGAGCAACATCGTCTTGTCCAAGATACCACAGGTTGTACGCACCCATTTCTGAAGACACAGCAATCCTTGCTAAGCAGTCACCGGAAAGAACATCTGACCCGAGGTTGTATGTCTGCGCAGAGAGTTTGAAGGCACGTCTGCCGAACGTAATGTAGGCGCAGTGGAATTGATGGTATCACACGGAACTGTGCAGATGCAGGTATCGATCAAATGATCAATCAAGGAAAGAATGAGAAGCTTACTTGTCCAATATGTATCCACGCCCTCCGTGTAGGCCGAGGCTCCAGATATGTTCGCATAGTAGGTGAGTGTGTCGCAGTGGTGGAGATCAGCATTTGTGCCTTCAATGACCATTCGCTATCTCCTGTAATAATAGTTAGTTTGAACTCAAAGACACTTTGTGGCAGTTTACCACTTTCGTCCAGCGTTTGGAATAGTGGAGATCCCTCGAACTCTAACATTTCGTGGAATGCCAGACTGGAGAGACCGTCAGGGGGGAAAGACCCGTCCTCGCTGAGCTCTGGCGAATATATCCATGTGGCGCCAACAGTCTGATCCTTGGCCTGACAAACCAGATTAGAAGAAAGGAAATGAACACCTGCCAGTGATAACTACTTCGTAGCCCCCAACAAAAACGTCATCGATGTACTCCTCGCCCGCTGCTTCCTGCCGTACATCAGCACGAATGGTTGCCTAGAATATTTGGCAAACGAAGATGCAGCAGGGTCGTACTGTGTATGGCCAGCACAGCGGCTAACACTGCATTCGGTAGATGGAAGGACTACGCGAATATTGCTGTCAGCACGGAGATGAAGGAATATATTTCTGAGACTTACATAGGTCTGAGCTGCCAGTATCGAGCACCACCTCAGAATGTCAGTGTTATATGTATTGCATTATAGTGAATCAAACAAACCTGTAAATATTTTTTGGGGCATGCCCTCGCTGTACTAGAGGTCTGCATTGTACTAGTTGACAAGGGGTATGTTTCCATTCTGATTTGCAACTGAGTGAAAGTTGAAGCGACTAGTACTCAGAGGGTGAGGAGACCCAGTGTTCCATTGGTAGGCTCCTGTGGTAGCATTGCACTTACTAGTTGGTGCAAGGCCGATGAATTTAGTGAAAGAAAGAATTCCAGACATACTGATGTACAGTTAAAATCCATCTTCCAGTCATCCATCTTCAGTACCTGGTTTCTGCGGTTCAGTACTGTGCTCTTTAACACAACACATACCACTACAAAGGACTCACAGGCTGTACATTGTAATGTCCATACATCAACACTGTCTTCTTCGCAGGGTCACTCCCCAGGCGTCCGATAATGGCCACAGGAAGCTGCAGCATCTGCCCCTGCATCTCATGCGTGCTAAGATCTACAAGCTTAGTTTCGATGCCAAGCTCGTTCAACTTGCCATTCAGCCAATTTCCCATCACAATGGCGTTTGGTGTTGATGAGCATTACTGCTGAATCCTGATACTGTACACATGGGAGTCTTGAATTAAGTCAGAAAGTTGATTGCTCAGATCATGGTTGCCGAACAGGCTCTAAGTTAGTAAGTTACGTATGTGTGCTTTGAGCGGAGCTGCAAGCTTTTCTGACTCATTTTTCAGAATGGTTAAGAGGCGTTTCAGAACGCACTTTGAATACCAAAATACTATTATTCTTCCACAGTTTTCACGATATCAAGGACTGATGATTTCTTTGATTCAGCCCAAGCACGAGTCAAGTGACACTGCTAGGCCCTCCAAGTGACAGGTAAAATCTCATTGCTCAAGCTGTTTTACGGTTACCACTGTTAACTTTGCTTGGTAGAAGACTGAGGTTTTGACACATGTGCTGCCCTTAGGAAAGCAAAAAAACCCAGCATTTGTCCCATTGCTTGTTGTGTGTTGTAATCACCATTCGTAACTTGGAATTGCTTGACTTACTTTGTTTTCAGTCTCCCAGCTGCGGCACTACAGAACCAGAAGTTGCATCCTCCTCGACACCTTCAGATATTGAGATAGAATGTGATAAATCTCAAGCAGACAATACTGACATTGTCTATGACATGAATGAGGATCTCCTCAGGGTTCTTCATCTTTTCGACCGCTGCTCTACTGAAATTTCGGAAAGACCTGCAAACAATTGTTTATCATTAGAAGGTGCGTGATTCTACACCATTCTTGACTATCTTCTCATATGTACATGAAGATATTGTCCACCAGTGGAATATTGTATCTGGCCCAGAAGGTGTGGTGGATGACTATATCAATATCGATGAAGATTCCACATGTGTAAGCTCTGACACAAAGGATACTAGTCGCCAATATGATATGCTATGCGAAGGCAAAAAACCTGATAAGAAAAGAAGGCGATCAGGTTAGTAACAGATCTGTATATGCATACAACGCTGACAGCCTATTATTCATCAGTTTCGTATATTGCCGATGATCATAAGCGAACCAAAGCTCATAGCGATCGATGCAAGAGAATCATGGATACTGTATGTTCCTGAAGCTACATTTTTTGTTCCGAGTTGACAACAGCCTTGCCAGGTTATGGATCTGGACACAGTGTCTCGACCTTTCATTTTTCTGTACATCGCAAGGTACAAATTCTGTCATACTACCAGTTGTGTCACTTGCTCATCACAGTTTTGTAGGCCGGAGTCGGTTTTGTCTAAGAGAGGAAAATCTGTAGTCCACATGTCTCCTGCATTACAGGAGGCTTTTGATTTCATGGGTAATAGCTGCCCCATTGCTAACATTGAAGAGACCATCAAGTCATACATTGTTAAACAGACGCCTTTAAGTGTCAAGGTTCAACGGGTACAGGCAGAACTTTTGACAGAGCAACAACGTCGCCAAGCAGCTGAAGCTCAGCTTGCATCACTTACTCAGCAGTAATAGTGCTATGTTGCCTGTTTTGGCGATTATCTTCTTTCTGCGTAATAATATTCCTACTTCATACACATCGGGGTTTTCGATATTTAGGAAAGGTTTGTATGTAGTACAAAATGCAAAGAAAATATTTGAAATTTAAACTCACATAAAGATGGGTATATAACTTCAAATTTCATCAGTGTTTTGTGCGAAATCCAAAATATGAAGCATCTGCAACCATTTTTCCACTAATTATATGTTAATGAAAATATGAAATATAGTCAGATTTTCAGCGTCTGCGTGAATTTGAAGTTTCATCATCACGTGAAACGTTGTACAGAACTTGAAGTTTGGTCTGTGACTACATGTTTGTCAATGTATTAAATTTTATCCAACAATTAGACACCCCTCCAAATTTGAAGTTTAAGGTGACGACAAAATGGGTGACTATCCATAGGCAAAATAATACAGAATAGATTATAACAGACTATGAAAGATATTAGCAAAATTTAATATGTACAGAAAACACAACCATAACGCATCTGGATTAAAATAATCATAGTGGTGCGGAGCGCCAATCCCCAACTCAGCCAACAAATACCTAATTTTGTCCCACATCTCACATGCTCATCAATGTTGTTGAGTTTGCACGACGGGTGCCATCCTTCACTCAGAACCACTCTCCCCACATCTAATGCTGGCCCCAGAGCTACTGCCATGGCACGTACCTGGGTATGTGAGACAGTGAAGAGCCAGTTTGTGACCCACCAATTTCTGTAAATTAACTCAGAACTGGTGAGAGTCCTCTGGCTACCCAAACCATTCAACTTCTTTTATACTTGCTTACTTGAAACAAATGTGTCAGAAAGCCATTGTATGTCATACAAGACACATAAGCAACAACTTTTTTACAGAAAAATGACCGTTTGCATCTGACAAAATCCTCACCCACTAATGTGGGAGTCGGGGATTCAGTCAAAACTGCAATGGATGATCTGCTACTACAGTACCACAATCTGGTGAATGATGGAGAAGAGATGGGTTTTCTTGACAATGAAGAAGATGTGAGGATGCTAGCAGCTACCCTCATCGCTGGAATAGAGCTAGCTCGACTTGATTGTGTCGAAACCTGGAACCCTAAGCGACTGTACCTTTGTTGTGCCCACTTACTTCCTGACCCACATCAAAACACCCCATGGCAAGTGCTGTATGCAAGTCACAATGATCATGTGTTCATTACCATAATGGGGATCGATGTTCTAACATTCAAATTCATCCTTACCTCTGGCTTTGCCAGTCTGTGGTACCACAAGTCCATCACACATCCTGATACCAACTTGCAAGGCATTCCACACCTGAATAGCCATTCACTCGATGCTGGAGGAGCACTCAGCCTTGTGCTCCACTATCTCAACTCCACCATACACGAGACTAGCCTGCAACAAATCTTTGCATTGATCCCTGCCACTGTTTCTTACTATCTAACCTCTGGACTGCCCATACTCTGACAAACACTGCGCTCTATGGTTGATGCCTCAATTCGATGGCCATGGGGGCCTGATTTTGAGCGTTGTAGTGCCCTCATAGTTGCGCATCACTCACGCTTGGAAGGGGCTTTCAGAAGCATCGACGGCCTCATACTCCCTGTGCAGACCTCACATGATGTTGACATTGAAAATGCCACCTACAACAGTTGGCTTTCCAAACATTTTGTCAGTTCAGTCATAGCATTTTCTGCTGAAGGTGCATTTTTCGGTCTTTCTCCAACAATTTGTACTCAATAATCAATTTACAAAGGCATTGTGATTGTGGCAAGGACAAATGCGTTTGGAAGTTGGCACGATTCACATCTCACCTCTCACATCTATACTAAACTTTGTCTTGATACACCTCCTGGCTACTACATTGTTGCAGATACTGCGTTTCCCCATGGGACGACTTCCATTGACGGTCGCATTTGTACACCTTTGAAACATGGTCAAGTTTTGTGTGGGTCTGCTGCCGAGATAGAGGAGCACATGGTGTTCAACTGCCAACTACTCTCTTACTGCCAAACTGCAGAATGGGGCATGCGGGCTATCCAAGGTGCATTTGGAAGGCTACACATGCCACTCGACATCACTAACCAAGAAGCTCACAGCAACCTCATCGAAATCTGTCTTCGGCTGCACAACCTGCATGCTGTATGTGTTGGGATCAACCAGATATGGACTGTGTACATGAAGCATTGGCAGGCTACTAAGGATGACCTGGATGTGTGGTGAGACTTCGAAAGCATGCTATTTTCAGAGCAGAGGAAGAAGGATTGGGTTTTGTGCTTCCATGTCATCTTAGAATACCAGTAGATACAACATGTAAAACTTATAATATCAATGCAATGAAGTGTCATCACAAATAACCTTGGATGCGAGCATGAAGGTGAATACAAAAAGACAGTGACCTGAAGATCCTCAAGCAGAGGGGAAGCACACTTTGAGTTGCTGAAGGAGGATGAGGGTAGCAAAGGTTACAGAAGAATGGAGCTTTGTCTGGTGAAGTGCGTACACAATGAAATGGGGGAGCTTGACTTGCAAGTTAGAAGATGAAGGGGGGTATATAGTAATTAGGTAGACTCACCTGATTGATTTCTCGTAATTGGAACATACCCTGGGCCAGGATTTGTTGGAGTAAGTGTCATCACAGATAACCTTGGATGTGAGCATGAACAGGTGCAAGACATTTGAATCTTTACATTGTACATTGGTACCCTAGATACATTGTAAGTATCATAACACAATCAAATCTCTACTGACCCCTCCTTTTGAATGGGCTTGATAGGCTCATCAGCAATGTCCTCGAAGTATGGGTGATCAGAATACTTGAGATGCCCAGAGGGGCCAATTTTCTGGAGGCGTGGTGGCTTGCGCCCCTTGGATGTGGTACTTTCACCTTCATCAGTAAGCCACCTAGTGGATCCCCCACCCTCAGAGTACCACTCTTGATGCAGATTCTTGTGTTTGGGCATCTGAACATGCTGACGGCGCATGGATCCACTCATTTGCATCATCTTGATGTGAAGCTTGGCCCGATCACGTTCACGTTCAATGTTGTACACACAAGCACGCAAATCAAAGAGTTGGCCATGCAGGGTTTCTGTGGTGGCTTGGGAATCATGGAGCTGCTGACTTTGGGTAAGTAGATGTGTGGTGGCAAGACTGCGATTGGCATGATCTTCGTCACAGTTGCACTGGGTGGCCAGGTCAAATGCTGTGGAAAGTTGAGTGAGTAAATCCATAGCTGCCACTCCTCAAGTATTGTGATGTGGAGCTGGGGCTTCTGCACGAGGAGTGGAGTGGGCAATGGCTGTATGCTGGATTGGGGGGGAGGTAGGCTCCTCCTGGTACTGGTCAGAGATGACAGACAGACAGTCATCGTCTTGCACAGCCTCGTAATCCATGTCATTCAGGTTGTGCGTTCCTGCACACTCGTTAATGAGCTCTTTGATGTGATGGGCGCACGTGACTTCCGGAGGGCACATGCCGTCTCCAGTCGGCTTTGTAGTCTTGACCAACTGTAATTATACTTGTCAGTAATGTTGCAGTCATGATACAAATTGAATCATACCTGTTTGAACTTCATTTCGAGTGAAGTGAGTTTGTGTTCAGGCTGGTGCTTCACCTTGGCCCATTGGCAGAACTTAACTTGAACAGTCTGCCACCTGATTGACCAAGAGGGAGCTCATCTTGGACTATGTTGAGGAGACTTTTGATGTCCGAGCTAGTATAATTGTTGGACCCTTGAGGGCAGCCTTGCCTCGCTCATGCTTCTGCTTCATCATCCTCATCTCTGTCCTCTCGGGAACACTTCTTTGCGTTAGAGTATCCAGCATTTTCCTTCTCCTTTCCTTTGGCCCTTGGGGCTTTGGCCTTGTAATGTGCATATGCTGTTTTGGTGGCCAGAATGTAGCTGGTGCCCTCCACAATACTGGCAGGGTAAATCAGATCCATGTGGTCAGAGTGAGGTAGAGGGAGGAGCATGGGATTGATTGTGTTGGTGGTTGGCACCTCATGTAGAGCAAGGCGAGAACTGGATGCCGGGAAGGGTGGAGGTGTGCCTTCGTGAGACTGGAAGGCTGGAGTGAGTGCGTAGGTAGAAGCAGGCTGCATGTATATAGTTAGTCATGTCAAAAATATAATATGATACTTGACATACCTGATAACCCGGACTGTTGCCATGTTCGAACCGACAGGACCGATCAGATGTAGTAAGAGTCTATAATAAGATGAGTATTGGCTGCCAGTAGACAATCGTTGGATAAGACTTACATTGCAGATACCTGGATGGGATACCCAAGCACCATCATTATCACGGGTGAATGCATTTCCAGTGTGGTTGTAGTATAATTTAGGGCACAGGTAAGATGGGGTACTACCAGGAGGTATCATGAATAGTGGAGGAGGAATGTCAGACATTGTGCGCTGTAGTTTTAATGAAAATGATGCTTACCTTATTGTCCTCCAGTGTGTGCTCTTATACGTCTTGAAAACGCCGACTATTGGATGCATAAGTCACCTAATGACTCTAGATGTTTGTAGTTAGTAGAACAACCCTGTGGTGGTCGCAGGAATATGTTAGTTCACACAGTAAAATAAGTCTTTAATGTTAAAAAAACAGTTGTGGTAGCTTGGGGAACAAGTTGTTTTCACAAGTCTAGACTTATAGGGATAGAATGGTGTCAGCACTGCTCACCTCATACCCTGGCTGGTCACAGTGGTACATGTCAGCATTGTCTGATGAGAGCAATCTTGAAACTTCAGTTGAAAACTTTGCCAGGGACCTCAGGGATGGGACTGCGTATATTGGAAAATGTTTGGACCAGGTGGCGACCTTCACCATGCTGAACATGTGTCAGGTGGACCTCAAGTCTTGGATTAGTCAGCAGATAATTTAGGTGTAGTGGCCCAAAACAGATTTAATCCGTTGTTTATAATTTAAATTAATCTGTAAGGCCCCCCCCTCTAGATTTAGAGTTTGTGAGAGCCTCAAAATAATATGTTTTGAACATCCGACGCAAATGAACAGCAGCATCGTGGCATGACTTCCTTATATGGTCTTTTTTATTCTATCTTATTTTATTCCACATTATTTTAGCCTATGGATAGTCACCCAATGTGATGACTAAACTTGAAGTTTTGGCCACAGACAAAATGAATTGCCCACTCATTGCCCACTCATCATCCACTCATTGCCCACCCATTGCCCATAAAAATGAAAGTCATGACTTTATTGGAGTTAGAGCATTGAGTACAATGATTATTCCTAATTAGCAGTTATATACAAATCATTTCAACAAGCATGTATGATACAACAAGAACATGCTAATTCTCTGTAAATGTTAAGCAGGAGGAACTCAGAAATTCATAAGTAACAATGACAATGAAATATCCTTACCTAGTTATGTCATGGCTCGGCTTGGCCTGGCTTGGGCTTGGCTTTTACCAGCTACACCTGTAGTTTGGCTATACTGGCAAGTTGAACTGCATTGTCCAGCTTGGTTCAACTTGTTAACTGCATGAGTTGGCTACAAGCCATTTATCCAGAAACTTTGACTTGAGCCAGTTCAAGTTGGCTACAGTTGGCTTTAGTCATGTGAGAGTTAAACAACCCTGCGTGCTGTGTGCAGTGGGCACCATGCAGTGCACCCTACCATCAAATCTCTCCCTGTAACATTGAGTCCTCTAGCATGCATAAGGTACCAACTCAAATTGACAGCCAATTCAGGCTGGAAGATATTTTGGGGTCAGGTTCATATGGTACATTCAATAATCAATGGATTACATTCAAGTTTTCAATATATATTACTAGCTGTTGTATATCATGCAAAGAATTTCCTCAATGATGATACTGTCACTATAAAACTTGAACTGGTCACTGTTAATTCATCTTCTCTGGAGCACAAACACCAAATTCTCAAGCAACTTGAAGGTGGAGTTGGGATTCCCCATGTCATTTGGTTTGGCAGGGAGTCAATGTATTACACCTTGGCTCTTGACCTCCTTGGGCCATCGTTGCATGAGCTCTTCATTGCATGTGACCACAAATTTAGTCTTCAAACCATTCTTAACTTAGGAGACCAGCTGGTATTTTGGTTCAAATTTGTTGTGGGCCACTGCAGTTACTAACTTATTTTCTAGCTGTTATGTCTCGAGTACATTCATTTACATCACTATGTTCATGGCAATATGAAACCGCAGAACATTTTGATGGACAGTTCAAGACAAACTGCCTATATTATCAATTTCAGTATCACAAAAAGATACCAAAATACTACAACCAAATCCCACATCCCATTTCATTGAGGTCAACATCTCACAGGCACCCCTGCCTTTGCCTCAATCAACAATCACTTGGGATTGGAGCCGGGTCGCTGTGATGATCTTGAATCACTCACTTACACCTGAGACATGGCAGGAAAAGTTCTGTAAACAGATGCAGTGCATATCTTAAGAAAAATTATGCATATATCAAGCTATTTGTATTGTGCAGATATGATAGACAATTTCTAAATAAAATCTCAAATATGAATGAGCATCAGATTCTATCAATTAAATTCAGACTAAGTTTGGCGAAAACAGGGAGAATTTGTTTCACAATCTGCATATATTGCATATTGACTTAATTTCCAAAATTTAGTTACAGATATTAAGGCACCTCCAAGGTTACAATTGTTCATGCATATTTCACATGACATTTCTGAGGCAAGATGGAGGATCAAATCACATATCAGACCTGAGGTCTGCCTGACTGATAAGCCCAAAAGCAAATTGAGCAAATTATCATCATTTGCCAATGTCACAAATTTGTTTGCAATTTCTGAATATGTTGAAGATATGTTTGAGTGGCCCTCTGAGTACCCCTCTGAGAGGTTCACTCAATTCAATAGGTGGACTGCTATAATTTTAGAAATATTCAACAATATTGACCAAGAGGTAAAGCCACAGCATGTGGGTCAAGTATTTAAAAATGTGCATGTGCACATCCCAGTACGTAGATATATCTGTAAGTAATCCAGCAAGATCACAGCCAAAAGGAAGGTGAAGCATGAAAATGCGACTGAAAGTACAACAGCTGTTGCTTGAGCCAACTGGGAATATGGCTGAAAAGCTTGAATGTAGGGGCATTGGAAGAACAACTGAAACTTACTTTTCATAATTTGATGGGCCTTTGGGCAACCTCACTGCTCAATTTCTGCATGTGACTTTGACGCAGAACCAAGCCTGAGGATTTCTGTATCCATCCGAGTGAGTGTGAAGATTGTACCAGAAAATCAGAGTACTCACACGATGCAGACGCAAAACCATGTGTGACAAAGTGTGATCAATAAGAGTGAGCAGTATGCCCGAACTCAAACACCTTTGTACTGATTTTTCCTCACCTTTCAAAATACAATACTTATGATGGAGGGAGACAATGACCACAAGACAATAGTTTCTAAAGTTGTTAAGACAACAAAATTACTAACGTCAATACCATTAAAATTTTCACACTACTACACAGAACTGTGGAACATGAGGGGAATTAGACTTCACCAGAAATACCTGGAGTGGCTGAGTGGTTGTCCAGCTGATGAAAATATAAGGATATTTCTAGAGTAGGCAAAAGAGACTAGAGAAGGCCAAAATCAGTATTGAATGAACAAGGAATGATCGATCAATAGCGACCTTGCATTCACTACAAAACTGACTAAATCATTGGTATCGCTCAAGTGCTATATCTTCACCATCAATGTCAGAAAGATGTCAAAGGAAAGGTCAAGGGCCAGGGTAAGTTGCATAATGCGGATACATGCATTCAGTTAACAAATGGAGGAATAGGATGATGATGACCTTGCCAGAAGCATCTTCCAGTGTTAACTGGAAGACAGAACGGAGAATGGGCACATTACTGAAGCGATACATGTGGCCAGCCAATCTATATTAGACAATACCACAAGAGCTTCAAGGGAGCATTCAGTGGGGATTCAGGATCAAGCATCGGAAGATTACTACAGACTTTACCTCCTTGACATTGAAATGCATGCTCGTCTTTGGGACATGACTGATACTGTGAATCAGCTTGACTTGGCTGATGGACAACAGGTCCTGAAGATGCTTACTGAAGAGTGTAGTTGGATGAAGAAAACCCAGGAGGAGATAAAAGATATGTGAGTAAATGGCAATGCTTGTAATGAAGAACTGCGGCATGCGTCTCTTCAATCATTACATGAGATCAGAAATGTGGTGGGGAGTATTATGGACATTGTGGGTTGTAGAATGAAGGAAGACCCAAATAGTGCATCAGCAACTGTCAACACAGGTGAGATATATTTGATGAGTGGGACTGCATACTGAATTGTAACCAGAACTTAACTTCAAATGAAAATTCCACAATGCCAACCCTGCCATACTCCTCACCATGCTTATTGCCTTAATCCTAAATGTCTTCGGACATGTTACCAGGCCATGGTGCAATGCAGTTCTTGGGCTTTTGAACCTCCTCCTTGAGACCATGCTCAGAAAGTCTACTGGTTGAGCAATTCCTTGCGACATCCGTACCATCCGCAAAAAATTTGACCTAGATCCAATCACTTGGATGTTCGCCACTTGTACAAGATGTTTGTGCACATACCCGCCAGTGACCACGAAAAAAATCACCATATCCTGAATGCTGCACCTATATGAAGTACCCAGGAAGCATCCCTTGTGGTCAGTTGTTGGTGAAATCCACAAAGAATGAAGGGCTAAAATCATGGGCACCTGTGCGCCCATATGTTGTCCAAGACTTCAATGCGTTTCTTGCCAGCTTGCTCAGCCGGCCAGGCATCAAAGAAGCTATGGACCATGGAATGATGATGAATGAAAAATACCACCTGTGGGATATCAAGGATGGCACTGTGATACAAGAGATATTAGGTCCTGATGGGAAACCATTCATGGATGGGTTAAAGAGAAGGGACCTGAGATTAGCATGGAGTCTTTTGATGGATTGGTTTAACCCGCATGGAAATAAGACCTCTGGCAAGAAGAAATCAGTTGGTTCAATTGCAATGGGGCTACTGAACCTCCCACCCAGTCTGCAATATAAGCCAGAAAACATGTACTTGGTCAGCATTATCCCTGGACCTAGAGAACCAGCTCTCAAAGAGATCAACCATTTTCTTCGCCCAGTGATCGACTTCTTCCTACCTTCATGGAAAGACAGGACATGGTTTACAAGGATGCATGAGCATGCTGAAGGGAGACTTTCAAGGTCTGTCATTGTAGTGGCAGTCAATGACCTACCAGCTGCTTGCAAACTCGCAGGGTGGGCAGGCCCCACTGTGAATCAGATGTGTGGGCTTTGCTGGCTGAACAAGTCAGAAATTGCGAACTTTGACTATGACAAATGGAAATGACGTATGTGTGAGGAACACCGGGCAGCTGCAGAAGAATGGAGAAATGCTGAAACAAAGTCAGAACACAATAAAATCTTTGGGCAACATGGAGTGAGGTGGTCTGAGCTTCTATGACTGCCTTACTGGGATCCAGTGTGGTTTGTCATCATCGATGGCATGCATAACCTCTTCCTTGGGGTGGTGCAACACCATTTCAGAAACTTGATCACCATAGACAGACAGGCAAGCAAAGCAATCAGGAAGCTAGAAAAGCTCAAAACCTGTCAATTCAAAGGA
Organism: Suillus hirtellus; assembly: GCA_016695485.1. Lineage (NCBI taxonomy): Eukaryota > Fungi > Basidiomycota > Agaricomycetes > Boletales > Suillaceae > Suillus > Suillus hirtellus. The sequence continues at coordinate 15,823 of MU172356.1, forward strand.
GTTAGACAAGGGCAGAACAGTCCTAAAGTCAAACCGCACTGCCTCTGCCATGACCCACTTATGACTGCCTGTCTTACAAGCTCTTGTCCAAGAGGCAGGGGTAATGTTATCGAGCAATGGTCATAACACTAAAAAGAAGATGATTGAGGCGCTGTTGGTATGCTGTCCATTTTTACCCTTCTGGAACCTAATTGACCACTCAATAGGCAGAAACCACCCACAGTAGCCCCCCAATAAACAATGAGGATAGGATGGAAGTGGATGACAAAGCATTTGTTACAGAGGAATTGGTGAAGGAATATGCAGCTGAAGTAGAGGACAAAAATGACCAGAAAGGCCTGTCTGTTGAAGCCCTGACAGACGAGGAGATCAACACAATTCAAGTGGAACTAAGCGGTATCAAGTGACCTTCATAGCACTGCAGGCTGCCAAAGAACCTGGGGGATGCAGACATGGTAAGCTCAAAGCAGAGCAATGGCAGACAGCAATTGAATTCGACTTACCAGTGATACTTGTAACACTTTGGGGGGCACAACATGGTGGTGAAGAACAGAGGCAGAAGTTAGCTCATAGCACTATGCTGCTGGCAATGGCAGTACGATGGGGAACATCACATGTAACATCGACACATCACACTCAGCAATATGGCAAATACATGAAGGCCTACCTGGAGTCCATTTGAGATGTCTTTCCAGGCCATTCATTACGTTGTAGAGACTCGCACGTCTTAATACCGAATATCCAGCCTTTACCCATACATTCCTATATGTTACAGCTCTACTCCTAAGGACCACTCTCGTGCGCGAGTGCGCGCGCCTTATCTGAACTTGCACACACTTAGGTGTGCCTTACCTACGCACGCGCCTCCTCATAGGTCTTTGCGCTATCATCCATCCATCCATCCCATGTCCTTACTGATTTACTGGTGCATTATTTCTATCTCGTCCATTGAACTAATAAAATCTTCGGTCCGACGTCTGCACTACTTATAGAAAGTTTATTTAAACTTAGTTATAATTAGAGTTGATATGGTTACTCGGTTCAGGAGCGCGCTCGGAAGCGCGCCATCTGCATTCTTAAATACAGAAGGGTTTCCTTTGGGTTTGGGGTACTTACCTTTCCCTTATCTTTGTATACTGGAAAGTGAATAGATCACCTCCTCACTTGTTATCTGATCTTATTCTCTTGTCAATCATCCATCTGTGTACTCACTCCTCAATAAGATCTTGCCTCTAACGCTTTAGGCGCACCTTCGCTTCGCGCGTGTGCATTCTCGGACCTCCCACTCATGCATGCATCTCACGCGCCTGCCTAGCTCATAGAGTTTCCCTCCACTTTTATTTCGAGGAACTTCTCTCAGTGGTTGTCCTTTGGGTCAAGTCATTGTCTCATGTCCCAGTCTTGCTATTGAGTACCCCTTTTGTTTTAAGTGTTTTTATGTATAGTCAAGATTCCTCATCTACAACGTCCTAACCACCATGCATGTCTCCACCTACACAAGTTCCTTCTGAGATACAGACCCATGCACAGCTGGTGGATGTTCCCCTTTGAGAGGATAATTGGTGTCCTGCAGAAGACCAACATGAACCACAAAATTGGTGAGCATGAAATGAAAATACAGAGACTATATTAAATAGGGGCTCTACAGGGGAGTTGGAAAAAACCATGCTAGAGACATTCTGTGCCGCTGCAAGTGTAAAGGCAATGCTCCAAGAGCCTGGAGCACCTGATGTTGTCAAAAGGGCAGTTGAAATCCTACAGCGATGCTGCACTCCTTTTGCAGAAGAATTTCATACAGATGCCGGCATCCTGCACACAACTATGGAATCAATCCCATATGTCTCCCATGATGACACTAATATCATCAAAGCCCCTATTTCTGATGTCCTTCAACACACCTTGGACAAGGCAGGGATTCAACTCAATGGGAACAACCACATCATGGAGTATAAAGGACTGACCATAGGAGGTTTGAAATATTACAGCTGCAACTATTCGGCTCCAGATAGTTGTGTGTTCTTCCAAAAGACATCGGAAGAATATGTGCCTGGCATCATTGAACACATGTTCTCTGTAGGGCAAGATCACGATCGGGTTTATTATATCATGATCAGAGGTTACTTACCAGTGCCTGCGGGGTATGAAGACCCCTTTCTAGCTTATAGTGATTTTGGGGCACAGATATGGAGTCGCACTGATAGTAGTCAGCTGGCTATTGTTCCAGTGTGTACAAGTGAACTTTGCCATGCTGTGTCGATGCATTGGGGAACATCAGAATTAGTGCTAAAAGCAATGAATCAGGTGAGTAAGTTATGGCTAATTCATGGGCCTTGCTGTACTGACTTACCTCATAGGACTTGGGTAAATAAGTTGATACATGACTGTGCATAAATATGGCTGGATGTACACTGATAAAAAAATGAGCTAATCTAATATGTCCACATAATTCAGTCAAAAAATTCCCGTATAACAGACACCCCAAGTTGAGATTCTGCCAAATGAGACGGGTCATCTGAGCTGGGCCCAAATACAAGTTTGTCCTGGTGGACCCGGTCGGCCCACATAGAAGTGTCCTTTGATACTGACAGATGGGCCAGCCATGTATATCATATTGAAATGTCAGCATATATGAATGAGCCAAGATGTGCGGTATTGGGCATATACCATGGGGCCAAAATGGATCAACTGTGTACACAGACCCAGATCGATGGGGTTGAAATAGATATACAATTGAAATTTCAGCATACATGAATGGGCCAGGATGGGTGGTATTGTATTATATGACAGGGCCGAAATGGATGTGCTATAAAAATATACACAAATGGGCTAGGATAGATGGTGGGTATATACAGTGAGGCCAAAATGGATATGATGCCAAAATCTCGGCACATGCGAATAATCCTAGATTGCGGTATTGGGTATATGTCATGGGGCTGAGATGTAGATACCGCATAACGCTCAGTATATACAAATGGGCTGAAATGGGTGTGCTATAAAATATATAAATATACACAATTGGGTATATACAGTGAGGATCTGATAGAAAAATCTTGGCACATGCAAATACTCCTAGATTGCAGTATCGGGTATATGTCATGGGGACAAGATATCAATCCCACATAACCCTTGGTATGTATGAATGGGCCGAAATGGTTGTGCTAGTAAAGTATATACAAACAGGTCCACATGGGTGGTGGATGTATACGGACAGGCCAAAATGGATATAGTGGTTCAATCTCGGTGTGGCTCATATCGGGTATTGTGATGATGACAAAATGCAGGCACCATTGAATCCTCAGTATATATGTATGCATGTGCCAGGATTGGTGGTGGTGTGTATTGTATGATACAGCATGCATGGATGTTCTAATGGGGTGAGCATATACTGCAGGGCTGAAATATATGTTATATGTAATGTCTCGGTATATGTGCATAAGTCGAGATAGGAGGTATCAAATGTATGTAATGCAGCCAAAATCAATAGAATAACAAAATATCGGTGGATAAGTAAGGGGGATAAGTTTTGATACTTTGGTGAATACATAGCAGGACTGTAACCATGAAATGGCAGATGATATATTGAAATTTTAGTATATAAGGATATATCAGTGTAAGATAAGAATATGCGCTGCTCATGGTGGGTATCACGACTGTGCACATACCAAGCATCTGGAGTAAGTATTGCAAAATGAACAAGATATCCATTTTGGTATAATACATTGCTATTGATCTGGCGCTGGCCAATGATATCATACTTGTGCATTGTAGGTACATAAGGGCAGCTGAATAAATCTAAGTGCTAGCTGCAATGTGTCCATGAATAGAGCTGGGTTATTTATGCGCAAAGGGATTGGCAGGTGGGAAACTGCCAGTTGGTTGAGAACTGGGCAACTGCACAGGCTCACCAGACCTTAGAACAGGAGACCTGGAGGGAGTCAACAAAGAACTGGGCTGAGGGCCTTGTGAAAGGTCCCAGGCCATGGTATACTTTATACCAGCAGAAGACACACTCTGATCATGATTGCCAGCATTGATGGTGCCCAGCATCCATATTGCGGGAAGTTGGCCGAATGGGTGACTTTGACTGGATGGTCCTGTAGAATGGTTAAAGCTGCCCAGCTTTCCAGTGTGCGAGAACATTTTGAAGGAGTTGGCCATGTGCCCTATGGACACAGTGTTGCCATGGTTCTTCATTTCTACCTCCTGGATTTTTGCCTCCATTGTGGAAAACTGCTGGTTCCATTCTTCCTTCAAAGCAGTGACCCTGCCATCCATCTCCTGATGCAAGGCCTTGGAAGCATGGGTCACAGTCGTCACCATGCCCTCAAACTTCTTTCTGAGAGCCTCAATTGTCCATAGTATATCCAACAGACTTGGTTGTTGAAGCACTATGGAGTTTGTCTTCTTTGGAGATGTGGGTATGGGGAGTGGGGCAGGCAGAGTGTTTTTGATAGAGATCTCCATGTTGATGTCATTGTCAACATGTCCAGGATCACCTGTAACAGAATGTTCTGTTGCAGGTATGGGTCAACCTGGACAATAAAGTGAAAACTGGGACTCACCTGGCTCCTGGGATCCATCACCTAGTTCTTTGTTCGATGCATCAGGTCCTGCAACCTCGGATGTGCTAGTGGTCGGTGCTACTAAAACATTTAACACAAATAAGACAAGACAGAAACCGAAAGCACATACCGGGATCTGGTTCATCTTCACCATCTGCATCTTCATCTGCAGAATCATCAGTAGTTGGAGCCACCTCCTTAATAGGCAATGGCGCACGGCCACATGATGTGGCACAGGTGGCACACACACTCAGTGGTCCTCGGGACCAAGTTTGGGATCACAGTGACCCAGTGTCAGCTCTTGACCTGCACTTGCTCACTGCCTTGGTTTTCCTGTTTGCTGCAGTAGCAGCCTTTGCCTTCTTTAAGGCCATGTGACCCTGAAGAAGGTTGGCATCATTGATGGTGAGTCAGATGCACTTGGTTTTCCTTTCTTTGCAGTTTTGGCAGGACCTCTGGACATCACCAACCCTTTTTGTTGGGGGTATAATGCAAGCAATGTCATCTTGGATGCATCACTTGCATTGATCGGGAGGCTGGTGTGCAGGTGGTGCGACAGTGGGCTATATATGTGTCAGTCCTGGTTCTTGCATGTCAGGACTCCACTCACTGTTACAGCTGTCAATGGCCCACTTGCAGGTTGAACGGCCTGCTCACATTGCAATTTTTGCTAAGTTGGGATGAGCATATTGGTGACAAGGCATCACAAAAGGAAACACTGACCTTCACATAAATGACTTTGTCCTCCAAAACCTTGTCTTCATTGTCACTGACAAACTTTTTGATTTGACTCTTTTACAGGGTCGACTCTTCTCCTGTGGTGGTGCCCTACTCGCCTCACATGGTGGTTTTGTAACCGGGAGTTGTGTGTCCTTGGGTGGGGGTGAGTCAATTTCTGGTTCTGGGGCCTTGTGTTTGTTGCCTGGTACGACAAGATCGTACTTCTTGGCTACAGCATCCATTTTTGGGGATGGAGCAGTGGGAGCAGCACCTTGATGTATCGCCTCATTTGGCAGTGATGTTGGATGGGTGGGAGGTGTTACTGAAGGGTTTGTCGGTCAATAGCTGGGCGTCTTCAGGAAGAGAGGATGACTCTGGATGTGATTATTGTCATCTGAGATGGTTGGGCAAGGCCTTGAGTTTTCAGTCTGGTCCACTTTTGTCCCAGATTTTGGCAGTGCACGACAACAGTATTGGCGGGACAACTGTTGTCATTCACCTGTGTTGGGCAAATGCTGTTGACTAGAAAGGTAATCTGGTCATCAAAACTCAAAGACTGTTTGATGTAGCGACTTACCAGGGTGACGGCAATATCATGAGTCAAAGTCTTGGCAGCTGGATCACCAACTTGCAGCTTGTCAAACCTTGTGATCAACTGACGAATGGTCTCAGTGACAAGGTTCAAGGCTTTGTTGGCTTTGTCTGATGAAGACATTGTATAAAACAAGTTGCAATAAAAATGAGTCAAGTATGGTAATGGGTCTGGTAAGAAAGTTCGGGAAGGAATGTTGGAGTCCAATGTGTGGTGTATATATAGTGAACAGTGATAGCGGCCACAGTGTGGCCATGGCAGTTGCCAGTGGCACATGTCTATTGTGCCTTGACTTCAATTGATGCCATCATCATGGCAATTTGGCTTTTGCCATGGCAGATCAGAACTGCTATTGTTCACAAGGACCAAGCTCCAACAACCGGATCCACTTGTTCTACAGGTCCTTCTAGTGCAGCATATGACCTTGGGTGGAATACCAGCTTGTTCACCCAGCCAGGTTTGGCCAACACTCAAACTTGTGGTAAATTATATATACACTAAAGAGTGTGCATGGCTAACTGATACAAGGTACACTAAATGATGAACCAGTGTATGATCTTGGATGGACCAAAGACTCATTAACAGGGCATGGTTCTCTGGATATCCCTGCCAATGGTAAGTTTTCATGTCATGAGAGATGGGCATGAACAACTTAGCAAGATCTAGATTGTTCACTGGTATATGATTTGGGGTGGAGCATAAGCCTGCCACCAGACAATGGCACAGCTGACATTCTCTTGCACAATTCAAACATACCGGCATCCCAGACCCATGAACCTGAATATGACCTTGGATGGGACGACCCAGACCCAGATGTAATCAAACTCACAGACAGAGACACACCAGACGCTGATGACACAAAACCAGGAAGGATCTTATCCAACAAAGTCATCAACTTGACAGTTGATCCCCCTTTACATGACACCAGATTTCACATGTCTGTCAATAGTGTGCACAATGGTAAGCATCAATACCTTATATTGCTATAGACAAACTCACGTTTCTTACAGTAGAACTAAAGTTGGAAGACTGTGCCGACATGGATATTGACCAGGATGCTCAGGACAGCTCGCACAGTGACAAGAGTCTGGATGCCACACCATCCGCTTTCTGGTAGAATCATTGCCTTAAAACCATTGGTAATACCATGTGTGAGTAACAGCACATAGCTTCAGACTGGTGCTGATTTTTACCAGCTGATGATCATATGCATGCCATTGTCATGAATGCAGTCTCTGGATTGACATCCAGTCAGCTGCCCACCCATATCCTTATGAGCAACAGGGATATCCTTGGCGGATATGCCAAGGCATGCAACTGGGTCACCAACATCAGAAGGGACATGTGTAAATTGCACCAGCTGATCCAACTTCAATGCCACATGGTGAAATCATCGGACTGGGTAATAGAATCTTTAGAGGGTGAATCACAGTAGATATTAAGTGTTTTAAATAGTACATCTTCATACAATATAGTAATTGGCCCTGGCAGGTCTATATGGTGCATTACAAACAATATTTATGAAAGACTTCAACAGATTCAATACCGAACAAAATTGTTTGTATATCTGGAGTTTGGCTTCTTCAATCTTTTTTGAGGAACATCCATGGTGTGGCTTCTTGTGCATTTTGCAGGGGAGTCATCCAATACATCCTCTGCAAGATGTTTCCTTTTGCGTGATTCTACCTGGGGTCTTTCCTCAGGGTGAACATTTGACAAATGTTTTGAACCTTGCTTGATCCATCCCCCGGGTTCTGCTCTGAATTTGGTGCTTCATCTAAACTTGACCGTTCACCCTGTTGTGCATGTAATTTACCAGCAGGCCGAGATGCTGGCCCCACCTTTCTTCATTGGTCTGCAGTAGCATCAGGTGCTCGGAATGCTGATTGTTCGGTTATGCCATCATCACCTACATCCAGATGGGTTGCCCAAGATGATGTTTGCGGGTGTTCACCATGGCTGTTCCTTGATTTCCTATCTATCTGTTTCTTCATATTCATCTGCGCCTTTCTCATCCCAGTTACTGGCATGTCATTGCCCGAGGTTCCTTCCAACAAAGACAATCTGTGAATTAGTGCATCTGGTGCTTCCGATACCACCTGAGATGTAGACATCCAACATTTCTTCCTGGCATTTCTATCACCATTGGCTGTCTGTGTGGCAGCCTTAGTGATTTTCCTTGATTGCACTCGGTCATCTTCATCATCAGAACCTGTTGACTGCACAACTGCCCAAGAATTGGACTTTCCTCTGGTCGATGCCCTGGTCATCTGTTGACCTGCTGTTTTCTGTGTCTGTGTTGACATGACTGCAAACTCTCTGACCCATCCTACAGGAGGTTTCACTTCCTTATCAGCCTTGCTCCACCATCCACAGAACTTAAAAATCACATCTTGGCAGTTCTTCTGATAGTCATACCAAAAGTCCAATAGCTCATTTGCCTCATTCTGGGTCATCTGCAAGGGCTCCCGAAGTTTCTCTCCATCCAGAAGATACAGTGGCAGGATGATTTCTTCCTGTCTCCATATTACTTCTTTCCATGGAACCAGATCCTTAACTTTTCCCTGCAATCCTCTGTCATGGTTGTCAGTGTATTCTAGGACTGTGTTGGTTGCACACACGGTAATGCCAGTTTAAAAATGCCTGGACTACTGCCTTTTGGGTGTCCAAATCCATGCTTTCGTGGTCTGGGAGAACAGGAACTCCATCAATCCCCATCTCCAACATGTATGTGTTATCTTTCCTACCCTTTTTAACTACTGGTTTATCGTCCACTTCCTTGTCTTCTCAACCCCAGTATAGTCAGCTCTGGTTCACTTCTGAACTACTTTGGGGATACTCACCAAACTGTTTAGACATGTACAACTTCCATTCTGGGAGTATATCCATCCAGTCACATGTTTTTTCAAAGCTTTCTCCATTGCCGAGCTCATTATTGAAGTCATGGCTGTTGGTGTGTGAGACCCAGTGTTGTCTGAACCATGCACTGATGAGTGCACACCTTGATATCATCAATTTTCCTTCCTCACTTTTCCAAGCCAACAACATGAACATCCGCATTCCAGCCTTTTTGAACATCTCACCCACCACATATCTGAGAATCTCCCTGCTTTTCCATTTTGCTATGTCAGCTTGAACTTTGGGAGGGACTGCTATCTTGTTCCACTGCATGGCCATCTTGGTAGCTTCTTCAACTTCTGTTTAGGTAAGGGAATTTACCATCTCTGCCAGATACTTAGAATAATGCTTCATCATCTCCTTTTCTCTGGGCTTCACCCTGGTCTCATCCTCGATCTGCTTCAGAAGCTCCTTTTTCCTGAGAGTTCCGACCACTGTCCGGTATGTCCACTTTCTCCCAAGATTAATCAGAGCCTTGGCATCCTTCTTGTCTCCGTGGTTCTGTAGCCATTTTCTGTAGACCTGCATAGACATAGTCTCAGTACCTTGCTGATGTCAACAGCACAAAGCACTTACTGTCTTTTGGGACATTAAAATGTCAGCAGCCATCTTGGGTGCTTTCAGTTGAGCCTCAGTAGTAACATTTTTCCAGACCTTGTTTTTCTCTTTACTTGATGCGGAGTCCCATTGCTCCAGGTAGGACTCCAGAATAGCCAACTCCTCTTGATTGAGTGGCAGGTGCTTTGGAGCCTCCTGTTCTGATTCTGAGTCAGAGTCATTATTTGCCATGGATGAAATTGGTTAAAAATACCAGGATGACAGATGAGAAGAAGAAGCATATGGTGAGAAGTTCAATTTGAGAGTTTGTTGTGTTCAGGGATTAGATAATTATCATTATGAGTTCACACCAAAGATATTGTTGAAAGAACTTGAGACAAATAGGATTTGCCTCAGCAACCTCATTGAGCTTTGTATGATTGCTTCTCCATTCAAGTTGTATCAAATACTTCATAGAGTTATGCGAGGGTATTGAATTAATCATTGTAATAATTCCTGAGCAGTTCAAACTGTTTAATTCTGTTTCATAACGATGTAAACCTTATGCATTGCTAAGCAAAATCAGGGACAGTCCTGTTATGGGACCTTAACACAACTGTAAGTCAAAGCTCTGCCACCATACCACCACCATCATTTCACAGACCTCAAGATGGGTCGATCTAAGGCTATAGAGGTAACACCTCCTGAGACTGTCCACCTGATGAAATGGTGTTGCAAAAAAACCACTCGAGGCATCAAAGATCAGTGGGTATCAGCAGAACGCAACAAGTCAAGCAAATCCATGCATTCCTTCCCAACCAAGTCGCCCACCAAGCAGCCTTCTGATGGGCTAATGTATAGGTTGTCCGAAGATTTTGATGGATGGGGTGATGACCAAGGCAGTATCAATCTCATGCAACTCCCAAAGGGCTGGGGGAAGAAAAATAGAAAAACCATGGCAAGTCAGCATGTCAGTCAATAGATTTCCAGCTCTCATTTGTCGGAATTCAGAGTCCCAACAAGTACCTTCAGCAGTGGAAATTGAGGATCAACGATTATCTCAAAATGCTTCTGGAACGTGAGGCACCACCTCCAGATAGGATGTGCTCTCTGTGTGATGGGGATGGGGCATATAAGTGCTATGATTGCATTGCACAGCCAATATTCTGCACAAGGTGTTGCCGAGCTCAACATGCACTCAGGCCATTCCACTGGATAAGGCAATGGAACGGCAATTTCTTTGAGAGGACCACTCTGACCAAGTTAGGGGTCGAGATACATCTTGGTCACAGAGGACATCCATGCCCACATGGCTATTGTGAATGGGAGGATACGGATGATGGAGAGCCATGCCATACATCATTTCCTTCCAGAACACCAGGAATGGGTGATACTGGAAATACTGAGAGGGTCGGGACATTCACTGAATATTTGACAGGAGTGATGGAAGAAAGGGATGACAGAGTTAATGTATTTCTAGAAGATGAACATCCCCACATAGACATGGAATTACTGGGGGCAGGCATGCACATGATGGGCAAAACTCAGATAACAGTGGCCGACACTTCAGGCATCCATATAATGTCAATTCGGTTTTGCTGATGCCTGGATGCCATCTCTGCAGATAAGCAGTTGTTCGAAATGGGCATGTTTCCAGTGTCTTTTGTTTGCCTGAAGACAGCATTCATGTTTGCACTGCTTGACAATTTCATCTGGGACAACGTAGAATGCGGAACTTCAGCATTGAACTGTTGCAGCAAATTGAGATGGATGACATCCAGTGTATTTCCTCATTCAGTACCGGTATGGGTCTTATTGGTTGGTTGAGAAATTTGACCGACACTTTGTGCAGGACAGATACCGGGAGTTGATGAGAGTTTCCAGACAGTGGAGGCAGCTGAAGCTTTTAAAATGGCACGGATTTGGTCATGAGAGAAGAGAACCACATGATGGGGAGCTGGCTTTGTTCTGTCCATCATGTCCTCAACCGGGGATCAATGTAACACTACCAAGTGAAGATAACAGCACACCGCAATGGCTGCACTCGCGCTCCCTGGTGATGGACGGGAATTTTAAGGCTGAGCACCTTCACCCAATGCACCCAGAAGATGAGGTCTGGCTAACTGACGGAAAGGGCTTTATGGTAGGGAGGGCCAGATACTGGGCGCATCTCATGATTGCAAAAGATTCGGTCCAAAGATTCAAATGCAATAATCACAGGGCTGTGAACCAGGCCAATGCATCTCAGCACAACCTGGAAGCCACAGGAATTGGTGGGTGCGCATGCACCAGACATGGCTGTTTCATACCAAATTCAATGGTTGATTTTCAAAAGGGCGAAAGGTACAGGTACCCGAATTAATGCATATCCAGCTAATGAACATCCAGGAATAGACAAATGAACATGGATTATGCACTGTGCAATGCCCTATCTCACAACACCGATGGAATCGGTAGTGCACTTACATTCTACAATGTTAATTGTCAGTATCACAAGCACTTTTGGAGACGGGTGGATGACAGCCTGCACATGAGTGTTCCTTTGGGCATGGACATAATCCTGGGAATCAGGTTATGGCATGTTCACAGGCATCAGGATAAATGTTTTGCTTGGTATGCATCCAACTTTATCCCAGGGGCAGCCAGGATCAACAGAGAGATTATGGAAACACTATGGGCGCCTCTAAACGTCATATCTCCGTCACGCCTGGGAATGTCCACTCTGCATAGACAAGAATGCCTTGACTATCAGATGAATGACTGCAACTTTATGAAGATGATTCAGATGGGTTAGTCCTGTTCACATTTCACACATGGAGTTTATTCACTTTTATTAGGGGTGTTTTTGTTGCGGAAGTACAAAGAGGCCAAACGAGGGGCTACTGAAAGTGCTGAAGCATTTGCAAAGTTGAATGATTTGGCAGATCTGGACATGGTTGACCGATGGGAAGCCCAAGAGGCACAAGCCCAGGGCTCCCAAGCAACAGATCTGTCTGCCCTGGACATATATGATGTACAGCTCCACAAGGGTCAGCATCTGGTGTTATCTGAAATCAGAACCACAATACTGATACACACTTCTGGTAGCATGGTCTCGGAAGGAAGCAGAGCTGAACCTATTGCAGACCTCAATCCGTTGTCCAGGAATGAGGCCCCAGATGGGATCTGCAACTTGGATTGCCTCCGGAATCACAATTGAGGAAACCCAGATAGCGCTGGTGATGGATGTGCGAAGAATTGGACGACATCCCACTGAGAGTCAGAATCTCAAGATAGGCTGTTGTCGTTGTAGAAACAACAATACTGAGAGGAACAAGGATGCTCCAGACAGTATCTATAAAAAGTTGTGAGGTCGCGCGTTGCCTAGTCTGTGTTACTTGAGGAGACAAGTGCGTTCGACCCTAGGGGAAGCGAGTGCTGCAAAGATCTAGAGGTACGCGCTTCAGCGAAGCACGAGAAAGTGCAGGTGCACGCAAGGCGCGGGAACATGCGCGCGTATTAGCGCGAAGCGTGGGAAAGCGCACGCGCGTATGCGGAAACAAGAGACTAAGCTTAAGTGATGATATAAAGCAATATAAGAGAAGAGAGGTGCGAAGTGTAGACAAATAGAGTTCTACTATGTTCTGCTAAGTAGTAAGTAAGTAGTAATAGGTAAAATGTGAGGTAAAGTCAGGTTTTGTGTAGTATGTACTGCTGGCACTTATATAGCGCGCCTAAGCGCGGTCATGCGGAGCCGAAGCGCTACCGAGTAGGTATGTAAATATATATATGAGTGAGAATGCATGATAAAAATAAAGATGTAATAATATGCAATGATAGAAATAGAAATATACGCACTAGAGAACATGGTGGACAGTGGGTGGATGCATCTGGATGGCTAGCGCTTTAGGGCGTGCAAGCGTGGGAACACGCGCACGCATATACATCGTGAAGCATGGGAATGGTGTGCGCATGGCGCGTGTTGCGCAGGAAAGCTGCGCCTCATATAGGAATTGCTGTGGATAGCACACAGAGTAATGCTATGAGTTCATGCTGTATACTCCTTGATGAAAACTACCATATCATGCCATGAGAGGCATGATTCTCTACATTGTGTTCAGCTGCAACAGTCAATCGATCAATTTATCACCAATGCAGCTAGGTATATTGGGGAGGAATATGATGCAATGGACTTTATCCCCAACATGGACATCGAATTCTTGCAGAATGGGCTGAGTGACTCGGATGTAAGTGAATACTCTCCAGCTGAAGAGGAATCACTGAGAGACCGTGCTCTGGGGGCATTATTCAGACCTGAATCCGTTGTGATCCCTCTCCTGTTGAACCTCAGCCTGGATAGGTGCAAGGAGTTAGGTGTGGCAGCTCTTATAAGATAAGAGATCACCCTTTGAGAGGGACAGGCAAATGATATATTGCATATAATCAGAGTGCACTTGGCTGACAAGGCTGTACTGTTTCAGACAACAGTGCTGCCCACAAAATCACAAGTCCATACTACCCGAGCCTGGGCTCAGGTTCACTCGGTTGAGTGAGTTATAAATCTCAACAGCATGATTTACAAGAAATGCTGGTCACAGTTGTCCCATCTCGGGGCTGATCACCTGCTTGTAAAATACCAGGAATTGCTCAACAGTCACCTCAAAGCAACCTTGGCTGTCACAGATCTGAATGCTCGGGGTCAGAGAGATTCCATGCTCCCATGGTTTTGGTTGTTAGATGTTCAAGGGGATTCAACAAGCAATGACTGGCTCAGTGAATGTAAGCACTGTATCTCGGTCATCACTTTCAGCTAACTTTGTTTCTCACAAGTTTACCAGGTCCATTGGCTCTGCAGCAAGGCACTTCAGGACCACTGGGCTGAAGAGTTTGTTCTTCTTGCACACAAGATGCACTGGACCATCAATTTCTTTACCCACAAAGCCAATATATGGCTAGGAAGAGTCATGCGCAATGAAAACCTCAGAAGGTTTGGACTTCGGTGCTATGCCCTCAGACAGGCACAGATTTATAAATCATTAGCTGAAGCTTGGACCTGGTTTGTACAGGTCAATCTGGCATTTGATTACAGCGGTCTCTGGGCAATTATTTACTGGAGTTGTCTCATACCATGGCATTGTTTACCTTTGTAGCTAATCAGGGGCCCATGTGGACAATAAGGTGTTGACATGTTTCATTTCGGCTCAGCAGGCCCATGCGGACAATAAGGTTTTGACATGTTTCATTTCAGCCGCATTGTTGAACATGGAAACATGATGCATGCATTGTGGCCACTTACAGCCCGATTTAGATTTCAACCTCCGATTATTTATATACATGGATGAATTGACACATTCTAAGTTTGCATCTTAATTAATCCCCAGAATCCCATCCCTGCTCTTGTTATCCAATCATGCCAGCAACAGTTGTCTATAGTCAAACTTTGGTTGGCATCTGTGTGTCAATGTGGGATGTTGCTAATATATTTGAATATGTGGTGGCCCAGTTTACTGCCATCCAGTTGTCTCTGGACAACAACAAAGTTCCAAGAACCTCCGCTTTCTGAAAGTCATTCATCTGATACCTTATCTGGGAGGCTGAGGTGAGTGAATGTCTATCTCACATGCCGTTTCCATGCTCACTTAAGCCAAAAAATTGCATTTGTAGAGATTTGTCTTCCCCTTTATTAACATATGCACAACCAGTAACACATGTCTAGCATTGCCGGACATTCTCAGTGACATTGTAAATATGCTCACTGGGTGGCAGATGGCGCTGTCTGATGATGATGAACTCTTCAAAAAATTTGCGACTCACAATTTCAACACCTCAAACAATCTCATGGCTCGATACCAAGCACCTGCCAACTTAGATTATCACTGGTGGAATGACCAGTTTGACTTGATTCCATTTGCGATGCCCAGTCAAATCTCGTTGGATGAGGTCATGGAACTCTGCAGTTGTCATGATCATGAAGTTGTAAGAAAAATCTACTCACTGTCAAGTCCCCATCTGCTGACGAGTCCTTGCGGTGGCTGATGTTCAGGGTGCGGGACAGCTCCTGCTCCTGGACATGCACCAGCATGATACTGGGCCTAACCCAGTGCTCAACAACCTCTGGGCTGTTTGCAATCAAATGCAAGACCTTGGAAATGCACTTGAGGATTGGCTTGCCCATAAGATGGCAGATGGTGAAGAGGCTTTAGAGGTGATGGCTTGACTGGAGGCTCCGGTGGATGACCACCATGATGCCATAGCAGCTGCACAACAATTATTGGATACCAATGGAAATTGAATGAGGTTATATAGTTCAATGCCCTGTATATAGCATTTCATTTGTGGTAATTGTCCTTGATGTAGCTGGACTTGCCAGCGATTAACACAAACATGCTGGGCAGGCCCAAAAGACTTAAAAATGTTTGATGTCTTGTATGTAATGGACCCAAACCTTGTTATCACATGGTGCATTATTATGTTTGAAGAATTTTATGTCTGCTGTACACAACAAGACATGAGGCTCAGTAGATATGTACATATAACTCAGGTTTAGGTGAATAACTACTATTCACCCTGCCATCATGTCTCATCTACCTACCACCAGGTGTCCCTATGCCAGTCATCTTGCATTTCTATGGAACAGTATGAACCCATCCTCCCCCATTCCGGAGGATTGGGCCTTGCACACCACCCATGTTGCCAGTGAATGGGTGGAGCAACAATTCCTCACCCACATGGCAGGCAGGCCTTTGGTAGACCCTCTGCCCGGATTAGACTGTCCTACATTGTTGTCTTGCAGGCACCTTGCCTTGCTCATGGCCGAGGCTTACCAACACCCAAGTGAGTACATCTGAATTCAATCCTAGACCTCCATGCTGACATCAGTGACTGCTGATCAAGTCAAATTGGACATTGACATCATCCAGTACAACAAGGCCCTCGCAAAAAGGGAATCCGGGATGAATAATGCCCAAGAGGAGGCCTTGTTGGCAAAATTCCCTCCTGCTGAGAAGACCTTGTTGGATAGCCCTGCAGTCATTATCGACTCTGGGTACCAAATTATTCTCTGGTATATCCCAGATGCTTTAACTCCATGGATGCAGGTGAGGCTCCCAGTCGAAATTTTCTTTATAAAATAATATTGATTGCAACAGAGCGATATGTTTGTGGCTATGCAATTCATGGAGGATCTACTTAAGGCTAGCATCACTGCCAGAAAATTGGGTGGTTGGAGGACCTGCCAGGACAACTTTTGATCACCCAAAATGCCAGGGTTATGCGCCGGATGCATTAACATAGCACTGTGCTGGTTCCAGCAAGGACATGAGGTGGGGGTCATTACTTCCTGTAATCAAAATGCGCAATTGATGCCCTCACAGTGCTATGGCCCTCCTCCTGAAAATCCAGAAGATGGGTTCAAACCCAAGATGTCCACCACCCTGAAGGGCTATCAGAGCTTAGATATAATCATGGCCATGCAGTGGCCAGCCATGCTTGCGTCAGCTGCCTTGCATGTTATGCACCCTGAGCTCTACTGGGTTTCCATCAGGACCCATGTTGAACTTGGGAGTTGGGCTGCAAAACAAGGCTTGGAGGACATGCAACAGTGTCTTAAACATTGGGCTGCAGTTTACATCAGCGCTGCAGTAATGTGCAACCGTGATTCCCCTAACCACCATGACCCAAAATGTCCACCCAAGGCATTTGATGTCTTGACTTGTATTGGCAGTTACAGTCGGGCTATTATAAGGTTGACTAATCTTGGCATCAACTTGGTTTACAAACTGGGTGTCATGGTGAGCTATTCCAGATGTCTGGTAAGATATGGAATCCGGGTTGATGAAGGTGATCACATAGTATGGGCCTGGTTCATGCGGGATAGTGTGCACAACTATGCCTGAACCCCTCGCCCTGATTATGCCTGATACAATCCTTCAGACTTCAATGCATGCAAATTGCCCAAGTACAACCAAGCTGATTTTGCTGTGTATGGAGTTATGTAGAGCATTTTGTTCTTTCCTTTACTCCACTCTATTTCTTTATGGTGGTACAGTCCCTTATCTTTTCATGTCACTCCTTACATACCGGTGCACTTATGGCGGTACAGCCCCTTATCCTTTCATGTCACTCCTTACATACTTGTGCACTCCCTTACTGAATATATGGTGCACCCAGTACCTTAGTTCTGCTTACTGATCCATGCTCTGATTGGATACAAACCCTTCATGTCGTCAATGCAGGTTTGTGCCGCTGGAATAATAATGATAGAATATCGCACAGGAGGCAATCTCAGCACAACTGGATCATCATGAACATCACCCCCAGGTTTGGGCCAGACACTAATATATGTTGCAAATATTGGGCACTAATACTGTGTTATACAGCACCGGGTCTGGCCATGATGCAGTGTGTTACATCCATATGTCCCAATGCCGTGCTCTACAGCGTTGGGTCTGATAGAACTGGTAATACCTTCCGGATCTAGACAAGTATGATGACATTCAGAATAACTGCATATTCTGTTAGCTCAGGTTGGGATCAGTCATGAGATTCCTTATCACCATCACTGGGCCTGAAAGTCATGTTTTACACACCCAAGTTGGGTCTGGCCTCATGATTCACTCTGGTACTGTCTCATCAGGCCTGAATGTAGTGCTCCACACCTTCACGTCTGGCCCTGTTGTTACCTCTGGTACAATCACCCTGGGCCACATGTTGCATTCCATACCTTCAGGTTGGGCCCAATCACAATATACCGTGGTACAACCATCGGGCCCAAACATTGTGTTTCACGCCCCCAAGGCGGGTCTGGCCGTGTTGTTACCTCTGGTAGAGCAACCTTGAGCCCGAATGTCGGATTCCATACCCTCAGGTTGGGTCCAATCAAAATATACCAGATTATAATCATTGGGCCCAAACATCATGTTTCACACCCCTTAGGCAGGTCTGGCCCTGTTGTTATCTCTGGTACAGTAACCCTGGGCCCGAACGTCAGATTCCATACCCTCAGGTTGGGCTCAATCACAATATACCAGATGACACTCATCAGGCCCAAATGTCATGTGTCACACCCTTGCGTCCGGCCCTGTCATTATCTCCAGTACAGAAGCCCTGGGCCTGAACATTGGATTCCATACCCCCAAGTTGGGCCCAGTCGCAATATTCCATAGCACCTGGCAGAGTCACTGGGCCTGGACAGTCAACACCCTTGGGCCAGACCAGGTATGTCGAGACACCACAAAGATCATGGGCCCATCCATCTCTATCAGACTGCACTTATGTATGGGCCCAGCTCGGATGACCCATCTTACATGGCAGAATCTCAACTTTGGGTGCCCATGTAATATGGGAATAAGTGCCTGAATGGGCTCTTGAACTAAAGAACTACTGACTACAATGAGCTACCTATATACACATATTGAAACTGAGATTGAAACTGAGTGTGAACTAACTAACCAATCAGAATAATTAAAGGTATCGTATGATTTTATATATAGCTATGATGTCATAACATGTGCCACAGCTGCAGTAAGACTCTGGAACATTCCAAGAGTGTCGTGTGGCATGATGTCATTGACTTCGGCATTGTCCGATAAATCACATGACTCTGATAATTCTACAATAGACGCAACAACAGGAACTTCTTCTACAGTAAACATATTCTTAGGAACAGGCACTATGACTGGGCGCTTAAAAGACTTAGAATTGAGAAATGAATAATGATTTGTATTTGGAACTTGTGACAATCTTCTGATCCTTTGGACCTTGATGAGCAATGCAATCTGAGCCTCTTCAATTGCTAACCCTGTTGATATCCACATCACCACAGATCTGTGAGAGGGTGCTGCATTGCAGGAGTTACCCTCCTCTAATAATCTAAGCTCAATCTCCTTTTTGCTAGGTGCTGAGTGCAATATTAATTCAGACCTCAATGGAGACAATGGAACTCAGTGTACCCTTTTTTATATTGATCTCATATTCATCCATCACTGAAGGATCATTCAATCTGCTTGACTGAGCTATCCTCTCCCTTGCTAACCATTCTGTCTTCAAATGTGAGGGTGCTGCTTCATCGAGTCTGTCGAATACCTTTCCACTTTCTGAGATGCCATTCCTAGCCAGTTTGTATTTCTGGCATAGAGTCCTTCTCATGTGAATCATCTTGCAGAAATTGGAGTCATTCATCTGATAATCAAGGCATTCCTTTTGGTGGAGAGATGACATTCCCCAAGCAGCAGGGGAGATCAGATTGAGCCATGCCCATAGCGTCTCCATGATCTCTCCATCGATCCAACCAATGCCTTCAATAAAGTTAGAAGCATATCAGACATAGGAGCTGTCCTGATGGCCATGAATGTGCCATAACCCAATTCTGGGAATGATGATTAGTTGTGGTGCTATTTCTAGAAATCAACTTCGATCCACCCGAACATGAAAGTGTTTGTTGTATTGACAATTAATATCATAGAAGGTGACAGCCCTGGTGATGCCTTCCATATTGTGCTGGGAAGCCTCACAAAGGGTGTAGTCCATGTTCATTTGTCTGCAAGTGACCCTTAACTTGTGAATGGGGAATGGTGAATGTGGCTTGCCTTTTGCCTTTCTAAAAATCCACCATGGAGTGAGGGACAAAACAACCATGTCTGGCACAGGCAACTCCCTTGATACCGGTGGACTCCAGCTTATGCCGAGCAGCATTAGCTTGATTTACTGCCCAGTGGTTGTTGCAGCTTGATTTTTCCACTGTGTCAGCAGCCTCTGCCAGATGCATTTTATACCTGTCCTTTCCTACCATGAATCTAAGCCTATTGGACAGCCAAACTTCATTGGATGGCTTAATAGGATGCAGATGTTTGGCTTTGAAATTTCTGTCCATCACAAA
Source organism: Suillus hirtellus (assembly GCA_016695485.1). Classification (NCBI taxonomy): domain Eukaryota; kingdom Fungi; phylum Basidiomycota; class Agaricomycetes; order Boletales; family Suillaceae; genus Suillus; species Suillus hirtellus. Next base: position 35,987 of record MU172356.1, read on the forward strand.
TGACCGGGTGTATTTCTAGCTTGGATCCCTAGTATTATTATGGAGGCCACATCAGTTGAGAATAGGACTCACTCATCAAGAGATTCATCCTCTGACAACAGCACATTAATCCCAGGCTGAGGACATGCCGGGCAAAATAATGCAAGTTCTCCTGTGCTCAGGTTATCAGAATGATGGCCAAAGCCATGCCATTTCATTGTCTTCAACTGCCTCCACTGTCAAGTAACCCTCATGAGCTCTCTGTATCAGTCCTTGCAATGTGCTTTGTCAATATGATGTCCAGTAGATGAAAAGGGTAAGGCATTACCAGAACAAGGTGTGGAAACATGCTGGAGGTAATTCACTGGATCTTGCTGTAATAGTTCATCGCCGAGGTGCCACATTCAAGGCTGTCCAGTAGAAAATCATTGAGCACTCTGAAGGTGAACACAGTCTTTGGCCTGTTGAAAGATGCAGGGAAAAATCTGTGTCAAAACATTTGAATGTCCAGACTTATGATATTTGGACATTCATAGCATTGAACCTCCAGGCAATGAACTCCAGACTTGTTGACAATGACCATGGTGTTTTCCTTTGGCTGGAACTCAGATCCGGACACAAATGGCAGATCTTCGGGCTTGAGCAGGTTTTCGGGTTCATCTTCTTCAAACAAATTCCACAGATCGGTGACTGCCAGACATTGTTTGCCATTATAGCCAAGGTATATAATGAGTCCCACATGAGCTAGATAACTCTGCTTGAAGAATTGCCCATTCCATTGACTGATCCAGTGGAAAGGATTGCTACAATGTTGACTCCTGCAACAGCCTGTGCAATAGAGTGGCTCACCAAGACAATCTTAACATTTGTACACCCCATCCTGTTGGCAGATGATGCATCTCCTGTCTTCTGGTGGAGCTTCTTGATTGGGGAGGTAATGTAGATATGATTCCTGCCTTGGCAGCCATTGTCTGAGGTAGTCATTTTGACTCTGTATTCTTGAATGCTTAGCCATAGTTTGAATGACACTCCAATATTGTACATGAACTTGCCATGGTTTTTAGGAGTTGCAAAGGCTCAAATGAGCCTTGGTCCTGCTCATAAGTATTGTCAGAAAAGTCTTCCCAAGGAGGTGGTGCCTCAACAGGCTGAATTGTTGGTGATTCTGGGGGAGAGTTAGGCATGGACCTGTAGGCATGTTGCCTTGTGCTTACAAGTGGGACCCTGACCCAAGTCTTCCTACCTTTGCTGTCCTTTGCTTCCACCCTGTGAGATTTTGCACTGGGGTGCATCTACCTATCTTCATCTTGTTTACTAATGTTGCAAGCAAAGCATCAGCTTAGGTGTAATGAATTGTTATTGCAATATGATGCAGTGCAGTCCTGTTGTCTTATTACAAATTCATTTCCATTAATGGCTTCGGGTCCAATATGGGCTGATTAACCTATCATTAGGCTTTGCTCAAAGTTCAACTTCGCACAATTCATTAATACTTCCACCTTGCAAATCCTTAGCTCTTTCTGCATTCTGACTCACTATGGCAAGAACAGGTCATTCCACCAACACAACTTCCAGAAGACACAGGATGCATCAACCACAGTCTCAGAAGCTCATGGACAAGAAGATTTTGGAGTTGAAGAACTACCTTCCTGAATGGACTGCTGCCAAAAGGAGTGAGAAGCCAGCAATTTTCACTGCCATAGCAAGGGTGGCCAGGTTGTTTGCTCCTAAGTTGGATCAAAAACAATGGAAAAAGAGGAAGCAGGTGAGGCTTCTTTGTTGTGTTGGAAAACTAAATTTTCAACATCACATTCTTTCATCAACTCTTAGGTGTACAAGACTTGGTTGTTCAACAACAAAAAAAGAAGGAAAGGAAGGACATAATCAAGTATGGGAGGAAATGGATGCCCAAGATGGTGGTCTACCAGCAGAAATGCAAAGAGGTGCTGAAGAGGATTGAGGACAAGTCCAGGGTAAAGCCAGGAGATCCTGGTATGTTCAAACATTATTAGGTGGCAGTAAAGAGCTTCATGGCTGAATTGGATGATGACAAGTTGGAGAAGGCGAAAGAAACAGTGGAGGAGTGGTCCAACAACTGTCCGCCTCGGGAGATACAAGCACAAGTGGCTCATAACAAGGGTCCAGTATATATGGAGCACTTTCAAATGAGATGTGGAGGCAATGTGGGATGAGAGTGTTTGTGATGTTGGCTTAGAAGAATGAAAAGGGAGAGGTGCTGTTCGGGATGTGAGTACATTTATCCATTGATGGAGATCTTTGTCTCAAAATATTCATGCAGGTATGATGATAATGAGGCCTTAGGAGATGGGGACAGCTTCATGAAGATGAAGGACTGGGAGGACGTTGAGCCAGTGTGGCAGGAGTATGCACAGGAACAGTTTGGTGAGTGTTTGAATCATGTATACCAGATTGAACATGTTGAGCATCACAATGATAGGTGCTGGGGCATGGGATGGAGGACATCAGGTCAAGGGAGGTTGAAAAGAATTTGAAAACCAGCCTTCGAACTCGAAATGGACGGGGAGGGTATGCCACTCCTTCCGGACATCACTGACACGAAACTTGAGGAGAAGAAGGCCATAGTGAGGGCCTTTCTTATATCGCACTATCATGAGTTTCTTATCACATCACCTGACAAATTGTTCAATGCATGGACACAGGGATATGTTCTGGGAAGGACAAGGTGGTTGTGCCATGGAGTGCCATTGTACAAAGTCAGGATGACTTTGTGGCCTGGACATATCTTCTGGCAGATGTTGACTTGAAGGAACCTTCAAAGCTGTGAATTTGGGACACCACTACCTTGCTCCATTTCTGGTGTGCTCGGCAGGAAACAGGTAAAGGTCCCACATTTCTGTTCAAAGCATGGAAGAACAAAGATGGGGACATGGTACTATCTGTCATATCTGGCAACTCGCCCTCTCCTCAGACTCGTATAGTGAGAAGGCAGCAGAGGGTTACCATCTGAAGGCCTCGGGATTCATTGACAGAAGCCGAGAGTGATAAGGAGAGTGCCACTCATCATACGGAGCATGATGTGGATAATGACCTGGCTGATGGGAGACGTCCACTGAAGAAACCCAGGATGGGAGGTCCTACACCTAGAGGGCCAGCAGTCCCATGTGCAATTCCAAAGCCTTGCCCGGCCAAGCTGGCCAAAAAAGGTACATCACTGACATCACGAATGGGAGACCTCCTTGCTGGGTTAACTGAAGACACAATCAGCAAGGTTAGAGATGATATTGAAATGGAAGAGAGTATCACACTGCTGGCACAGAAAAGGAGGCTGGGCACTCAAGTCACTGTTGAACCATCCACGAGGACGACCCGGAGTAAGTTGCAAATGCCAGTAGACAGTACACCTAGAGTAACCAGAGTACAGATATGCACTTAATGTACATATATCTTCCTGCCCTAATGTGTAATGTCATATGTGCTATTATGTATATGTCAAAGTACTAATGACCTAATTGTAAATCCAAAATCCAAAATCTCGAGTACCAAGGCCCGAGTACCGAACTCCAAACACTGAGCACTAAGCACTGAGCACAGAAAACCGGGCAGTGAGTACTGGGTAGGTAGAGTATACAAGTACCAAGGACTACATACTGAGTAGGTACAGTACACAAGTACTAAGTACTATGTACTTAGCAGGTAAAGTATACTGCAATGTGTCTACTATCAGACATTGATTAATATTTACATGTTACTTGAGTCCTCAAAGACCTAAATGAGGGTATCTAATACCTTCAGCATTTCAGAGGTTGACTCCCTTACCCTTTGCATCCTCCAGAGGTCAGCATCTGCTTTCTGCAGCTTGTCATATGTTTCAGCCCATGCCATCCTGAATGGTCTGTCAGCCTTAAGAATTTGTGCTACTGTAGGGGCAGGAAGATTTCTATGACACTGTTGGTAATCACCCAGGTGATCTACAATTGTTTGAACTTGCAGGATATTAGCAGAGATAAATAATCAACTGTTGTATACTTACTTTCAGCTTGACCATAAGATCTGATTAGCATGAACTCCTGAACTATGGCACACAGTGCTTCATTGTTGAGTTCCAGCTCAGGCAATTGACGTTCAGGAGTTTCTGAAATAGCTTGGGAGACAACATGATTAAAATACATGAAATGATATGAATATACCTACAAGGTATGGGTGCCTCTGGTACAACTGGAGTGGCTGGATGAGGCTTGGGAGTCAATTCATTTACTGGGGAAATACCATGAAAGGTGAACATGGGATGAAAAGAATAACTGCACCAGCCATAGGAAAATCAGGTACAACTGGAGCATCATCAGACAAAATCAAGGTATCCTCTGGACCAAGATACAAGTCCAGGTCATCATACAGGGCCAGTTTATCTGCCAGAGCTGGATATGATGGATCTGGAAGTATGTGACGAATTTGCACATGTGAAATATGTACATTTGAATTGAGAAACATACCGGGAATCACATTCAACACATCCAAACCACTGGATGACCCAGAATCAGAGTCTAACTCATCATCCAGCCCAAGGTATATATTATCTAATGGATTTAAATCATGTCAGATCAATTGACTGAAATCAGAAAAAACAAAACATACCAAGGGACATCCAGGACTGGGAGGACTCATCCATATCCATTGAAGTAGATTCAGTGACCAGAGGGTCATGAAATCTGACCCTAGGTTGAGAGCTCATAATATCTGATGAGCTGATGAACTGATGAACTGATTGATAACTAATAATGTCGAAGTTCAACACATGGCTGGCAATTGCCAAAGTTGAACGATGACCAAACAAACACAAACAATCAACAATTTTCAACATTGTCCTTCAATTGTATTGTTTCTTTGAAACTTCATTCTAGTGATAACAGATTTCACCCTGCTTTCAACATTCTCACATCTGTCAACTCAATCCAAATGTCTACTCCAGTTCAATCTTCATTGGCCAACCTCAAGGCATCCACTGCTCAACTTGTGGGCATCATTGCTGGGGCCCAGCACATCCAGGCCGGCTCAGTGGATGTCCAACTTACTCTGACAAAGCAGATCACCTCTCTTTTGGTAAGTAGCACTGATTGAATTATTTTATCATTGATCTTTCTAATATCCAGGTAGGCTGACATCATCTGGGTCTATGAGAAAGGGGTTTACATCCCTGGCATTGTGGCATCCTGCTCTAAGGAGCTGATGAGGGTGCATTCCAGGATTCCCTGGGTGTTGCCCAACTGGCACAGCATTGGCCATGATGACCCCCAGGTGGCTAGACACACCTGGCACAAGCAAGTCTGTGCCTGGAAGGCATTGGGTGACAATTCCTGTGATCTCCCTGTTGTTCCTAATGTTTCCACTGGCCCACTGACTGTCAACCTTCTGTCTCCACCTGTCCCGTCACCTGCACCTGTCCCTTCCCCTGCCTCCATCATTCCCTCACCTCTGGTCATTGCCGGCAATGTCACCAGACCTTCCAGCAAGATGACCCCTGAGTTCCAGGACAAAGGAAAAGGTAAGGCAGCTTCTGTTGACATGGAGCTGGAAGTTGGGGGGAGCAACAAGAGGAAGTCTCTGATGATTTCTGGACACTCCTTCCAACCTGCAAAGTCGGCAATGAAGGCTTGCAAGCATGTCAAGTCAAGTCAACTCCCCAAGTCGAAGCCATTTGTGGAGTTGGAAGATGATGAAGACCCAATTGTTCAGGTATGTGTTTTGGCTTATTTGTGACATGCTCTCAATTTGTTGCAGCTGATTTCGTGTGGAGTGCCGGAAGTTGTCCTTCCCCAGCGCTCCACCATTGTTGTAAGGAATCCCCAGTTGCCTCGGTCACCTGGTTCCCCCAAGAAGCAATCATTTGGGCCTGCTTTGGTAAGTCTTATTTATCCATTTGGACCTCAAATATATGCTCATGTGTCCACAGCTGACTGCCGGCAGTCATCTGGAGGTCATGGTGAGTCATTTGGACTTGTCTGGAACTCACATGTATCATTTCCACTCATTCCCATTACATTAGAAATCTCCCATCAGTTGTCGGGAGGCTCAGGTAAGTCTTAGAAGTTCACCAGGAACTCATATGTGTACTAACAATCTATCAGGCAACCTCCAGCAGTCGTCCGGAAGTTGAGAAGTCCTCTGATGATACTTTCAGTGCCTTGGATGGTGACCTGCCAGCCAATACCACATTTGATATCACCATTCCCAGCCCAATGAGTACTCCAATTAATTTCCCTTAGTTCATCTGCTAACGGATACCACAGAACAACCCCTGCCATGATTGTGTCAAGGAGAATTGGCCCTGTGCGACTTATTTGGACAAGAGGTCCAGCCTCCCCTGCTTGTCTTGCATCTGCTGCTCCACCAAGAAGATCAAATACAACCCTGCATCTCTGGGATCCCTGCCCAAATGGACCCGAGGAAAGTCTACCACTGGCCGGACATGTTTGAAGACACCTGCCCCTGCTCCATCCAATGCTCTGTCTCCCTCCCAGTCAAGGGCCTGAACTTGTAGTCAATCTCATGGCCTGTCCTGAACTCTGGCCATCCCTGCTGCAACTACACCCTAGGTGCAGTCACATGGTCGCAGCAAGACCATCACTATCAAGAAGACCCCTGCACCTGCATCTACACCTGTCCCTGCACCTGTGCTAGCTGGTAAGTCACCAAAACTTTTGATGACCAGCTGACCTAATTTTTTACTTAGCAGTTAGGTCTTCCAGCATTGCAGTGCCTCATGTAGCACTCAATGTTCCCATGCCAGATCTCCATTCCATGGCAATCACAATTCGGGATGGTGCAGCTCGCATCGCTATTCTTGAGGCTCAGGTGCAGGAGCAAGATGCTAAGATTGATACCCTGCAATGCCTCCATGAGACCCTCCAGCACATGGTGGTCAACCGGCACCCTTCATTTTCACTTCCAGACACACCAGCCGATGCAACAATCTTGCTTGATCAAGGCAGTCGCCCCTGTCCATGTCACCCCTCCCCTCCGCACTTAGGACTACATGAAGAAGGCAGCACCTCTTACAGACCTTGTATGATGCTTTGGTACACCCCCAGAAGGACAATACGCAGGTCGCTTCAGATATTGATAACATCTTCGATCGACTCAACTCAAACCATGTTGGGGACCACGACACACTGAGGTGTTCATGAACCTCAAGAAGATCCTTGTCACTGAACCAGTTCTGAAGAGCCCACGATTTGATGGTACACCCTTCATTGTCACTATGGATGGATGTCAAGATAAATTCAGCATGATACTCAGCCAAAAGCACATCTCAACACTACCTTCTGGAACCATAGTCACAGCCAACCATCCTATTGCTTATGCATTGAAATGAATGTCTAGCACAGAAGAGAAGTACAAACCCTATCTCTTAGAATTTACTGCACTGAAATTCGTGTTAGATCAATTTTCTGACATTATATGGAGCTCACCAGTTGAAATAGAAACAGACTGTCAGGCATGGAGGGACATGCTACTCAGTTCCAAGCTAAGTACCGCACATGCATGTTGGAGGGACAGCATACTTGCTTACCATATAACAGACGTATGACATTGCCCAGGCATCACCAATATCACAGCAGACAGCCTGAGCAGAAGCTTTGTAACAAGAACACCATCCCCCAGAGATGGAGCAGAGTGGACTGTTAATGAAGATTGGGAAGCAACAAGAGGTATCATACAGGATCTATTCGAGGTGACATCGGCCACAACCTTATTGAACCTTAATGACCTGCACATCATAGAACTTTGCAGTAGATTCCAATGATAACCCTTGTTCTTGGACATTATGGATGCAATATCTGACCTGGACTCAGACAAACTGGTCAACATCAAGAGACACACTCGTCATAGAGCACAGCAGTTCTTCATCAAGAATGGTAAGCTTTGGAAAGTACCTAATGATTCATCCACCAGAGTGCACAGCAAGTTAGAGTGCATATCCCAGGAAAAGACAACTGACTTAGTACAACAGGAACATGCAGAACACGGGCATTGGAGATGCAACATGATCAAACCCAAGCTAATTGATCACATCGAGCCTGGACAACTTGTGCAAGTGTATGCCAGTGACGTCAATAACAATTTTAGGTCATCGTGAAAGGTCATCCCAAAATGGTCAGCACCCCATCGAATCATTTCAAAACAAACAAACTTGTACTCTCTGGAAACCTTAGAAGGATTCCCCATAGTAGGATGGTACTATTCCAGACGATTGAGGAGTTCTTACCTCGAATGGGCATCCTACTAGCAGAGTCAGAGCTTAGTCTAGATTGACGGACCTCTTTTTTGGAGACTTCAGCGACCCCAGAGTGTCACATTTTAGGGGGGGTATTTGTATTAGGATGTTTGGCATCAGTGCCTTCTTAGGGGTTATTCTTAGTTAGGTTTGGGGTTCTGGAGGTCTTGGACCCTGTTGCAAGGACCTTTAGAGTAGCAGTTTTCCAGGATAGTCATCACCTACCACCATAGTAGCCACCAGTGTCAAGGCCCTTGCCCTCTCCAGCGTCAACTGCAGAGTCAATGCCTGTTGCCAGACCTTCCAAGGAAATCCTTATCTGCCACCTGTGCATCACCATCGAGTTGTCTGATGAGGAGGATGCCATGGATACTCATCCAGCTGCCAGTAAGAAGAGGAGAGAGGTGGAAGCTTTGGGCAATGTGGAGGATGTAGACATGGAGGATTTAGAGATAGAGGTGCTGATGCACTCTGTTTACGCTTAGATGGCCACCATCCAGGCCATGATGGGTAAGGTTCTGAATGATGTGGACCTGCTCAACCTCCACAACAAGAAGAGACGCCACTGGGGTTAGATTACTTTTTCTTCATTTGCCTAGAGTCTCCGCATGCATGTACAATTTAGGATAGATTTCAATACTGTGCTTGAATGGATTTTTGTCTTGAGTTGTAGTGTGGTTATGATCCCAAGTCTTGAGTCCAGTGTCCATGTCCAATTCCAATGACCAACCCTAGTTCTGCTGTGTGCCTAAGAGATAAGTAAGATAAAATGAGCACGCGCATGCATTAGAAGATGAATCAGATAAATGGTACTGGGGTTGCAAGATACCGCTTGTTTTGTCTTCTTCAGCACATGTCTTCTAACCTCTACTCCTTCGGTCATGGATACACATAGTTGAGTTTCTGGCATCAAAGGGTGTGGTGCACTGCCTATGCATTCGAAAGGAAATGTACAGTAATCAGTGAATGCATGGTATAGTCAAGTCCTTTGAACAATGTCTGTGCTTTATGATATGAAAAGTCTATGTGCAAAACATGCATAACATAATTGAGTAGTGGAGGAGAAAATGAGAGCACCAGTCGAATCCTGGGGTAAAACTGAGGCTATCATACTAGGTTTTTGTTTTTTTATGATTGGAACAGAAGCGATTGGAATGGGTTAAGAAGGTGGGTGATAGAGAATGCATGAGTTTAAGTGTCATACTCAATCTCTTTGTCTTCGGGTTCTTCTATGTCTTCAGCAGCAATATCATCCAGCACTTCATCACCTAGACCTGTAATTTATGTGACCGATAGTTTAGTTTCACTGTGCAGAAGATAGGGAATCAAGTGGAAAGCTGCATAGCGAATTTTGGACATGAATCTGTGTACTTCTGCTAGGACATATGACCCACCTTTTGTGCGACACAATACTACCATGAGTCTGAGGTACCATGGCTTCATCTTTTGATTCAGCTTGTACTTGATTCTGGAGTTGTGCACTAGCACTAAGGCACCCAGGTCAAAGTCATAATCCTTAATTGAGTCACGGAAGTGCTCCTCAAAATTTTGGATTGACTTATACCTAGCTTTCAATATTTTTTCCTTGATATCATTGAGGTCTTCCTGGCACTCTGAAGTTGACGTGCGTGCCATGTGATAAGGTCCATTGTAGTAAACTCACTTTGTCTGGGTAGTGCTACTAGGAATGTTCCTTCAGCAAGGTCAAACAGAAATATCGATTCCATGCCATGAATGGTGAAATAGGGTGTAAGACCTGTTGTGCAATGAACCGTTATGCATTCGGCCCAAAATACTGTATGTGCACATTGGTACCATCGGGACTCATCCCCTTTGCAACTTTTCATGATGGCCTCCTGGACATCGCAATGATGCCTAAATTTCACTGCATATGAGATGAAGGTTTCAAACCCTTCATCTGACAGATCCGCAGGTCTTTTCTGGTTATCCAGGAAGTTCTTCACTTCAGTTAGCCTTGCGTCCTACTCACATGTAGCATTGGAGTGAGGAATGTGTGGCTTGCTAATTTGCAGAGTGGAACCTAAACATTCAATGATACATAGTGAGTGGGTCAGCATTGATGGTACAGGTATGAGGTGCAGAATGCAGGTAATATCAACTCCTGTGGATTCGATGGCATATACCCTATCATTCAGAATCTCTACTGCAAAGGGGGACAAGCAGTCAAGCCAATCTTCGTGGTCATTGTCTTCAGGTAAGTCATCATCAGTGCACAGTCTCCTTGAGAGTCCATCAGCTCTGGTATGCTTGGTAGTGGGTATGTGAACAAGTGTAAAGGAAAATAGAAGGATATCCGTGATCCATCAATTGATGGTTGCATTTGGCTGAAGATCCAGATTATTGATCATTCCTTTAATGTACTTAATATCGACCTCAACTGTGAAGTTGGTGATGCCAAAAGTATAAACGCATACCGCATGAAGTGCGCGAAACAAACCATACAGTTCCAACTTGGCCTGAGAGTAGCGACTTTCTACTTCTGTGAGTGATATTGATCCGAAACAGCTAGGATGTGCTTCCCATTTTCTCCAACTTGAAGGAGGATATAACCTATGATGATATTAGAGGTATCAACTGCAAGAATGACTTTGCGGCTGCAGGTATAATCTATTGGGAGGAGTGTGGGAGACTTGGATACTAAGTCCTTCAGTGTCTGCATAGCTACCTGTTGTTCTTTGCCCATATGAATGGAACATCTTTCCATGTGAGGTTGGTGAGCAGCTGCACTATCTTGGCAAAGTCCCAGATGAAAATGCACAAGATTTCACATGTTCCAAGAAAGCCACATACTTGTGTAACAGTATGGCATTCTGGCCAATTGTGGATCTTTTGCACTTTTGAGTCCTTAGGTTCACACCTGTTAAAGGTACACTTATGCCCTACTATGACAGTGGTAGGTGCAGCTAGAACAAATTTGGTAGCAGAAACAGTTAAACCAACATTTTCAAGCCTCTGCAAAATGCACTTAATAACCCCAAAGTGTTCCCATATGAATCAGCAGATGCCAGGGTTTTCCAGAATGGTTTCATACAAGCCATCAGCTCATTGATACCGGGTCTTTACCGATTTGACTGGAACATCATCTATGAATGGAAACATATGGTCAGGGATTTTGTCTTGCAAAATGAACGTGGTATCACCTTGGTATACTTGAACCACGTTCACATGACCCTACAGAAGTGTAGTTAGCCAATGCAGACCCAGCAGTGTTCCAAAGGTAGTAAGATTGCATGAATCAATGTGCAACATGTGCTGATCATATCTGGCATACAGGTCAAGGAGACCAAATACCATGTATCCAGCGAAGAGTGCTGCTAAATGTTCAACAAGTGGAGGGAGGGACACATCTTGGATGGTCACTTTGTTTAGTGACCGGAGGTTGTGTACTAAGTGCAATGATGTTCCATCCTTCTTGACTATGCAAAACCAGCTAGAACAGTAGGCTACAGTTGAAGGTTCATATACTCCAGAATGGATCTTCTCTTTTATGATGCGAATGACTTGTTCATGAATCATGGGTAGGATAGGAATGTTGCATTCAGACCAGGGAACATGAGGAATGGTAGGGATCTTGTACAGAGGAACATAGGTTTTATCAAGATGGCTGTGTTTGGTTGTGTCCCATGTGAATGCTAATTCATGAACTCGAACAAGCCAGTGCACTAGCTTAAGCTCTTCTGGCCATAACCAATTAGTGGGGTCTAGGTCTAAGTTATCTGCACATTCCTGAGTAAAGTGGACACCCAGAACGAAGTCAGGTGGATAAGTTGGCAGTCTAGGGATGCCAGCCAAAGGACCATCAGGTAGATGCTGTATTATTCTATATTCCGCAGGCATGGAGGTTCATACTGTGTGGACCTTCTTCATGACTGGTTTGTATACCAGCATGCACCGGGTCACATCAAAGGAATATACACTAGAGAATGCATCAAGGGAAGTGTGGTTAATATCTGAATGGGTAGAAATAAGACAAAGATATTCCACAGAGAAATGATAAGAGGATGAGGTATTTGTGCTTTAGGAAAGCAGTTGATGTGTGGTGGAGAGGGCTAAGGGCCTCAACACTGGTGGACAGCAAGTGATGGATGAATGATGCTATAACACATGAGAAAGCTAGTCTAACACACCCTGCCAGGACCTCGAACACCTCTAGACACCTATCTCCTTGAAGCAGACTAACCCTTGATGTCCAAACACCTACTACAAATACCCCCCACTAAAAATGCGAACCTCCTGGGTCGCTGAAGCCTCTGACTGACTCTCCTCTTGCTCTGTTGCTTCCCTCCTCCTCTCCTCCTCCATCTCCACCAGCAATGTACTAGTTCTCAGAAGGAACAGACACAAATGTCTCGCATGGTACCACCCTGACATGGGGAACCCCTCCAAAGTCTCCAGAATGTATGAATTGGTGCACTGCATGATGACTCTGTAAGGCACGGACCACCGAGGTAAGATCTTGCAAGCTGTTTGGAATGTCTGGTCAAGTTCACTCGCATATACCTGTACTAACTGTCCTGGTGTGAATATCACCTCTCCCTCATTGACCCAAGGATGCATCTGTGGAAAGATGCTTTTTGTTTGATGGTATTTGTGACACTATTTATGAGTGCATCAAGTTGCTGTTGTGCTATGTATGCCAAGTGTACATTGACATCATTTGGTGAGATTTCATGTGTGAGTGTTGAGGTTGGTGTGCGTGGTGTGTTGATTACTAACCCCAGGAGTAGCTCCTTGGGAGAGAATTGGAATGATGGTAGGATGCAGCTGTTATGGTGTTCTATGGCCATTTCAAAATGATCTGCCCATTCTGCTGGTAACATTTTCAGGTTGACATCTCTGCAATCATCCTCACCAAGGTGTGATGTGCACATGCTCCTTAATCGTCCCAATAACAGCTTGTTCATCCCTTCTACCAGCCCATTGACCCATGATGCGTATGCTGCCATCATGTATCTTCTGGTCTCATGTGTCTTACACCATGCCCTAACTTCCTCATTGTCAAAATGCCTTCCTCCATCTGTTATTAGCATCTCTGGCACACAGAAATTGTGTTCAATCTTCTTGAGGCCCCCAATGGTGGTCTTTGCGGTGCCATGTACTTTCAGTCTGGAACCCCAAACGTACTGTGAGTATGTATCAATAACCAGTAGAATATTATGAAAACCCCCTTTTCCCTTAGACATAGCTAAGTAGTTGGCTACCAGAAGTTCGAATGGGTGTCTGCAAATGATTGGTTCCAGTAGTGAGTTGAGGTGTGCTGCTCTGAAGTTCTTGCATTGTCTGCACTTGGTGATTGCAGTTGTTACTGAATGATCCAGCTGTGGACTGCAAATTCGTTCCATGAGCTGTAGTTTCACCAGGTCCCTCTCCCAATATCCCTTGTTGGTGTATTCCAAACTTGCAAGCTCCACTGCCTCTTCCTGCATGACACACTCTAGTTTACTATGTACCTGGGTGGACGAGTCATTTGCGACCCTCCAGAGCTTGCCGTTCTCGATGAAGTACTGCTTGGTGTGGTGTCAAGCTCTTTGTTTGGTCTTGATGGACTTGTTGGAATCTAAGTCATAGAGGGCTTTAACAATGTCAAGGAACAAAGGTTCTTTTGCAAAATTTTGCTGTAACATTGTTATGTCAGTAGGTATCTCGCAGTTAGATGTACTAGAAGATGTCTCAATTGAAAGTAGGTCCTACACTATTCCTCTTGCAGCCTCCCAGTCCTCGTTGACCATCCACTCACTTCCATCAGTGTTCATGTGTTCTCATGTTTCCAGGCTTCTGCTTAGACTGTCCATGGCTGTGTTGGTGTTACCTGGCCTGTGTCTGATGTCAGTAATGTGGTATGTGAGGATACCATCACGCCAATGCATGTGTGAAATGCTGAGTTTGGGGCTGAGTAAGGTATCCCTTAGTGCTTGGCAGTCCATTTCAATCTCTACAGGTGCTCCCCATATGACATCTGAAAACTGATCTAATGCAAACTTTAGTGCAGCAAATTCCAAGATGAACAGTTTATACTTCTCTTCAGTTGTGGATGTGCGTTTCAATGCATAAGCTATTGGGTGATCTGTGGTGACAACTCGTCCCAATGCTCTTGTCATGGTCCCTTGAGAACAGGTTCTGCGACTAAGGCCTGTTTAAGGTCCATGAAAGCCTGTGTTTGTTTGGGTCCCCATTGTGGCTGCAATTGCGTGTTCCAAAGGTGTTGTCAATACTTAAGATGTCCCACTTGTTGACCTTCTGGAGGTGTACCTAATCTTCAGATGAGATCTGTGAGGGGGGCTGCTTGTCTAGCATAATCATTAATGAGAGATCTGAAATATCCTGTTAGACCTAAGAACTGCATTAAATTGTGAATTGTGTTGGGGATCTCCCAATTAACGACAGCTGCAGTTTTCATAAGGTCTGGTTTGATGCCATCACATCCTACCCATGCTCCCATGAATGACTTTGGTCATGAACAACTGTGTCTTAGAAGGAGACAATGATAATCTCATGGTGTGAACATGCTCAAAAATTTTCATAACCTTGACAGTTTCTCATCGAAGTTGTCTCCTACCATGCTGGAGTCATCCACATATAATTCAAAAAGTAGGCCTATGAGGTCCTGTAGTGCCATTGCTGCCATGTTGCCAAAGTTCATCAGTGCTCCTGTTAGACTGAACAGCATTCTGCAATAACAGTCATATCCTCTTCCTTCTGTGTAAAATGCAAGGTAAGGTTGAGTATCTTTGTCTATGGGAATAGCATAAAATCCTGCTGTGAAGTCGATGATGCTAATCCAGTGGTGACCACTGAGCCATTGTTGTTTTGCTCTTATATCCCCTTGTGGCACTGGTGGCACTTGACTTGCTTTATTGACTTCTGCAAAGTTTTGACAGATGTGCCATTTGGGTGCTGTTCCTGGTCTAGGTGCATCTGGTGATTGTGGTGGTCTCGGCAGTAGGTTGTTGCAGGTGGGTAATCTGTGTTGAGCACACTGGTCATTCACTCAGTGTATCAGTCCTTCTGTTATGACGGTACATCGTCGTGTGCGAACTCGGGTGGTTCAATCGACAGTAGTTGCAAATAAGCAACGTCCAGTATGTCAAAGTCGGTGAGATCACCTCTACAGAAGAGCAGAGGTTGCTAAGTCGAACGGAGGTTGACTATGATTGCGAGTTACAGGCAGAAGGGTTCTCAAGCCCTTACTGAAGGTACGGATCGGAGGGAGGTCTGGTAAACCAAGTAGATTGGAATACTAGTTCTAGGGTCTGGTCTGAGTAAGACTAAAGTAAGGAACATCTACTTTAGCTCGTGACTTTATATAAGTCTACTCTGTTGTATCTAAGCTCAGCTCTAAGCTGGGTTCTAATCTGCTTATCTATTGAGTCAGAGATAACTTGCACGAGGTCGGCCTTCTATCTACTGCGGCACAGTCCGTGGTCCTTCTATCAGTACATGAGGCAACCATGAGGCTTGCCTTCTATCTTGATAACCATTAATAGACCTACTAGGTCTATGTCGTCATATGGTATCTTCATCGTCATCGGTTCTCCGAGGTTCACTGATGTTCTGGTCATTATTCATAAGTGTTCCAGAACGCTTACCTAAGCCTGGCATCTTCCGGCTTATCCTCTATTTGTCGTCAGGCCTGACTTGGCCTGTCTTTGTCGTCATGGACACAAAGTCCAGTTCTTCATCGTCAAGGGCCTTCGGCCCGTCGTTCTGGTTCGTCACTAGCTTTCCGGGCTAGGTGCATATCTTCTTCTACATCGAGCCTACTGGGCTTGGTATGGTTCCCGTGTTCTATCATTGCTGTGCGGTGGTAGAGGGCAGGTCGGTAGCTGGGGGCTCATGCCAGGTCATGTAACAGCTTACTGTAACACCTTCCACTGGTAAGCTACCTGACCCATGTGCCTTCTGTGCTAGCACAGTGGGGCTTGCTACCTTGACATCCTCTGGTTTGGTATGCCTGATTATCCCTGCCTTCTTGAGCTTGTTCAATTGTTCATACAGATATTCTCTTTGAGGCAGGGTTAACAGTCGTTGATTGATCTTCATTTGAAACATTATTCCTTCAAGGAATGTAAGTTGGAACATTTTGAAGTCCACTGGGAAGACCTCGCTAACTGACAATGCAAATGTATCAGCAAATTCTGAGCATAAATTTGTTACCTGTGCATGCTGTTCTATTGTAAGATCATCACTGATTTTGATCTGTCACAAGATCTCTGCAATGCAGACATGATTGAATGGGTCCGTATGTCTGGCATATATTCCAGATATTACTGATGTAGGAATTGGGATGTTCAATATCTCCCCGAAATTGCCTTTGTCATCTTACTCATGTCGCATAACTGGCCATATGGCTGTTTGTTGAGGTTTTTGAAGGTCTTTTGCTGTAAACAATACTGGTGAGCAAGGTGAGTTCTGCGAGTCGCTAGTTACCATTGATATGTTAGGCTGTTTGTTTGATATTACGACATGCACTCCTTCCTGTGCTAATGCTGTCATGTACTCATCTAAATGCTTCTCCAATGTCCCTTGTCATACTTGGAATACAAACTTCTCATTGACTTTCACTGATGTACTTGATTCTGTTGTGCTAAATTCTAATACGTCAGCAGGTACAGATATGATAATGAAACATGGACTTGGGGTTGCAAGCGTCTCCTCCCATTGTGTCATGGTTGGAGGACTGTGACCATTCTTGATGCTAATTGGTTGAGGCATCTGGGGAATCATAATAGTATCATTAGTATAGTTATGTACTGCCTGCAGCTGTTCTAACAATGGCTTTCCAATCAATAGTGACCATGCTCCCCTGCTGTCAAATACCTCGAATGAGGTTCTGACATTTACCTTATTCCACTGAAAGATGCCAGTCCAGATGCCATGTGATGGTACCTCTGATCTGTTAGCCATGTGAAGGATTCATTTCAATGGAGTTAAGGTTTTGAGGTGCTGTGCAGCCTTCCTATAAGCTTGTAGATCTAATACATTCACCATTGCGCCATCATCAATGTTGGCCTTGAAGTGATACATTTTGGCTCCAGGTCCATGTAAATCTGCTTGTGTTATGAACAGCTTGCTCTCTGTGTGACAATCTGTAATAGTGTGTAGATTTACAATATCGCAATCATTCATGCTCGAGTAACAGTCAGACATATCAAATTGTTCAGAGGTAGATGTACTCAGCATAAGTTCGAGATCTGTACTATCAAGGTCCATATTCAACTCATCGGATGTGTGTGTACTAGGTGGTGTGTCTGGGGAAGTGTAAAAAGGTTTAGAAACAGAAGGTTCATCTGGATCATGGGGTGGGTCAAATGGTGCATATGGTATGTGGGAATCAGGAAATGGTTCTGAGTCTGGAACATTAGAAGATACAATAATTACAGAGTCCATTGATGTGGACATAAGGGAATCTTCCGGGGTTCTTTCTATATCAAGCATTGGTTCTATGAACTCATCTTCTTCCTTTTGTCTGTCATTGTTGGCGCTATGATCTGAACACAGGATACTTGGAGAGTTTGTGAGTGAGATCGAGGCTTGGGAGGTTACTGGAAAGGGGTGTGGTTGAATGTGAGTCTTCATCTAATTCTGACAAGGCCAGGGACATCAAATCTTCACAACTAGGTGTATCAACGGTGTCATGTCTTGCATCCATTGAGCAGGTTGCTTGAATTTGACTGCTCAGGACTGCAGGAGGGTCCCCTACATCTGTGGTCCATACTCGTTTCCCAATGTTTTATACATCTAATAAGGCTCTGGTGGCGACACATAGTATGTGTATGGCACATAAGATACATTTTGCGGTGCCATGGGCACCACAAATTGCATGTTTGTGGGCGAGCCCATTGCCAGTGCTGTCGCTAATGCCCTTGTAACTAGGTGAGAAACTGTCTCCCGCCACTTTGTTTCCTGCATTGGAACCGCCAGTATATGCAATCATAAGCTTGATGACTTGGAGTTGTCGTTAACCCACAGTTGAAGCATTCCATGATACCCATAGAATACATTTCCTTGGTTGATTGGGGCCAGCATACTGAACAAAGCTGTGGTGTGTGGTGTCTGGGGTACTTGTGGGACCTGTGACATTGTGGTCTGTTGAGGTATCTGCTGTTATGAACTCAGGTGGTTCAATCGACAGTAGTTGCAAAAGAGCAACGTCTGGTATGCCGAAGTCGTTGAGGTCACCTCTACAAAAGAGCAGAGGTTGCTAAGTCAAACAGTGGTTGACTATTATCGCGAATACAGGCAGAAGGGGTCTCAAGTCCTTCTGAAGGTACGGATTGTGGAGGTCTGGTAAACCAAGTAGATTGGAATACTAGTTCTAGGGTTGGGTCCGAGTAAGACTAAAGTAGAGAACAACTACTTGAGTCTTCTGACTTATATAAGTCTACTCTATCATATCTAGGCTCAGCTTGAAGCTGGGTTCTAATCTGCCTACCTATTGAGTCAGAGATAACCTACATGAGGTCGGACTTCTATCTACTGTGGACTGCGGCACAGTCCTTCTATCAGTACATGAGGCAATCATGAGGCTTGCCTTCTATCTTGATAACCATTAATAGACCTTCTAGGTCTATGTTGTCATATGGTATCATGTCATCATCGGTTCTCCAAGGTTCGCCAATGTTCTAGTCGTTTATCTGTAAGCGTTCCAGAACACTTACCTAAGCCCGGGATCTTCCGGCTTATCTTCTATTCGTCATAAGGCCTAGAGGCCTGTCTTCATCGTCATGGACCTTTGGTCCAGTTCTTCATCGTCGTGGGCCTTCAGCCCGTCGTCACTATCTTTCCGAGCTAGGTGCGTATCTTTCTACATCGAGCCTGCTGGGCTTGGTCCAGTTCCTGTGTTCCATCATTGCCGTGCAGTGGCAGAGGGCAGGCTGGTAGCTGGGGGCTCATGCCAGGTCATGTGACAGTCACTGTAACATCTGCTGTGGAACTGGAGGTTGGAAGATCTGTGGTGATTGTCCTGTTGGCATCTGTTGGTACCCATAATGATACGGAGGTGGTGCAAAGGCACTTTGTTGGACCTGTTGACTTGGTATTGGGGTAGAGGTTTTGCTTTGGCTGTCTGTGGCCTGAGCCTGCAACTTGTCTATGTCACTGCACAACTTCTTCTCCACAGCCATTCATTGTTTCACTTTGACTAATTGAGATGCAGATATCTTGGCTACATCCGCCTCAAAGTCTGCCAATGAAGCATAATTGTCTGCGAGGAAATCCTGTAGTACCTCTGGCATGTTTTCTAGGATGGTGTCCAGCAAATGACATTGTGAGTCGTTGAATCCTTGTGCCATTTGTGCTATTTCCTTTGCCCATTTCATGTGTCCCCACTCTTGTCCTCTGTCTTCCTCAATCATGATGCCAATATCTTCTTCTTTCAGGACCACTGCTCAGATGCGGTCTTTCTTTTGTGTCACTGTGAGCGTGACTTGTGCTGGTGGTGGCCAGCATTTTCGGAAAGCCATAAGGAATGTGCTCCATGAGGCTGTTTCTACTGTCATCAATGTGGCGTACCATGCCTCTGCTGGGCTTGTGTCTGTGCACTGCAGCTCAACTGTGCGATCTTTTCAGCTTCCGAATAAGATGATGGGAAGGACAACTGGTAGTTCCTCATCCAGTTAGTGGGTTCCTCACCCTTTTCATAGTTGCTGCAGAAGGTAGGCTGCGGTGTTATTGTTGGGGCATTGGTGGTCATGGTTGTAGGTGCTGTAAACAGTGCAATGGTACTTGATATGTGGCTTTGGGAAGGTATGAGTAGGTGTGGTGGCTTCTGTGTGGTGGTTTTCTGTTGGGTGAATCTGGTATTTGTGTGAAGTACTTTTTCATTAAACTTTGGGGGTGATAATATACTAAGGTTGTGAATGATAGGCTCGCTTGCTGTGTGCAGAGGGGACAAGTGACTTTCTGATACTACATGTTGACATGCTGCTTGGTTGTCTATTGGAATGTTTTGCAGTTAGCAGAGTACCTCTATTGGAATAGCTGTGATGCTGCTCACTCTAGTCACCAGGTGGAGAGGGCCAAGGGCCTTGACACTGGTGGACAGCAAATGATGGATGAATGATGCTACAACACATGGGAAAGCTACTCTAAAACACCCTGCCAGAACCTCAAACACCTCTAAGACACCTATCTCCTTGAAGCAGACTAACCCTTGATGTCCAAACACCCTACTACAGTGGATAGTGTGAGACTAGGATTAGCAATAGGTGGAATATAGTCCCAGGTATTAAGAGGAGTAAGTGGAAGAGAATTAGTCCTTATGTCTCCCTGTGGGTCATGCGGATCATCATTACCTAAAAACCCTTCTTATGCAGGTTTGGAGGGCTATGCATGCTGCTCTTGCACCCTGGGCATTTCTTTAACCAAAGATCAGTGGGTATGTGGATAACCTTAGCCGTGTTCGGATCCATAAGAGTGATATCTTGATCCCTGCTTGGTAAATCCTCAGTCTTACAACTGGTCAAGGTAAAAAATGGTCATTCTAGAAGGATTTCAAAGTTAGCGCACAGAACCACCTGTACCTGGAATGGCATCTCACCCACACCAAAATCTAGTAGTGAGTTCTCACTAATGCCAAGTGTTTCATTACACGAGGTATTCACTGATTCTATTACCAGCTTATGATCAGGCCGAAGTGGAATTCCACCAAGTGATTGCCAAACCGACCGCAGCATCACAAATGCATTCCGCACCTTGTTCAAGCACGCAGGTAAGAACCCGGCCTTTCAAAGAATGGGAGTCAGAGAGATTTCAAGCAGCACTGGGCAAGAACTCAAATTGCAAAGATCATGATGTTCCCGCTTCAATCTCCAATATAGAGGCACCTATGTCATCTCTCGAGCCAACCACTACTGCCCCAGCACTCTTGCCTACCACTCAACCTGATCCAACAACGCGAGATACAAAGCACTCATCAAATGCAATGACTGTTGTTTTTGCAGCATCTGGGAGAGGGCATCCCTGTGCAAAAGAAGGCTAGGAAGGAACGGTTGGACAATGGAAGGAAGTATGGATTTAAGGAGAGACAAAGCTTCAGCCATAGCTAATGCCTAGATGTGTTTTTATTTTATCTTACTGTTTTTGCCTGTCATTGTTTTCCTGTAGGGTTGTTGTCTACTCCCTCTGTCTTAGTTTGATTCCCAATAGATTCTGATGTTATATTGTTCAAGAGAGTGAAAAAAAAAAAACAGCATTAAATTGATGGAGAAATGAGTGACATATGCAAGCTCGCTGTAGAGAAACAGCAAGCGAAAGGTGTTTGGCAGTGCGACTTGATCAGATCATTTTTGTTTTGGGTGTGCCAATCATTTCTGATGATGTCAGTACCATCACCTTCAACATCCACTTCATGAGCAGAGGAAGAAGAAGTAAAGATTGCCTTGAATTTTTGTAATATGATGAGCTATGTTTCAGTCAGAGAACTCAGGTCAGTTGCTCCTATGGTGCTTTGTGATGCTCTAAACCTAGCTCATTTAAATCCTGATAAAACAAATTTATATTTTTGATGCCCAGCAGAGAATCAAACTCCAGATCTTCTGATGCTAGGCTTTAACACATAATTTATCATTACATCATAGTATCTTTTTCTGTTTCTCACTCACAAATAACATATGTACCAATAATAAATAAAAACACTCAAGCTGATGTATCACTCACTTGCTTCCTGCTTGGTTGCTGGTTGCTCACTTATCACTTACTTTATTGCTTATTGCTTGGTTGCTGGTTGCTCATTTATTATTCACTTCATTGCTCATTGTTTGGTTGCTTGGTTCTCACTTTATTACTCATGCTAGTTGCTTATCTATCACTCACTTCACTTCCTGTTGCTTGGTTGCTGGTTGCTTATCTGTTACTACTTCACTCTCTGTTGATTTGTTGCTGGTTGCTCATTTATCACTCACTTTATTGCTTATTGCTTGGTTGCTGGTTGTTCATGGTTGCTGGTTACTCATTTATCACTGACTTTATTGCTTATTTTTATCACTCACTTGCTTTCTGCTTGGTTGCTGGTTGCTCATTTATCACTTACTTTCATTACTTCTTGCTTGGTTGCTGGTTGCTCATTTATCACTCACTTTATTGCTTATTGCTTTGTTGCTGGTTGTTCATCTATCACTCACTTTACTTTCTGTTGCTTGATTGCTGGTTGCATATTTATCATTCACTTCATTACCCATTGCTTGATTGCTAGTTTCTCACTTTATTACTAATACTAGTTGCTTATTTATCACTTGACTCCTTATTGCTTGGAAACTGGTTGCTCGTTTGTTATTTACTTGACTCCTTATTGTCACTCACTTCACTCCTCATTGCTTACTTTACTCCTTGTTGCTTGGTAGTTGGTTGCTCATCTGTCACTCACTTTATTGCTTCTTGCTTGGTTACTGGTTATTTCATTGCTTGGTTGCTGGTTGCTTGCTCATTGTTTAGTTGTTGGCTGCTCATCTATCACTCACTTGCTAGCTTGCTTGAATTTCTCTCATATGACTTAATGATTGCTGGTTGCTTATTTATTACTCACTTAGTAAATTGCTTGATTGCTCTCAAGCAGCTTAAGCTTGACTGTATATTCAGGTGTTCTTGAGTTTTTTTTGTTGAAAAAAATGTTTATTATTTTGGAGGATTTTGCCTACGTCTTGCTAGGATCTTATGAATGGTATGTGTGATCCTCACTGATGTAGTTTATATCTGTCTGATTTCACTTTCAATGACCTACCATTGTGTCCTAGTTTGGTGCATCAGGCCTACTCCTGCAAGGGTCAACCCATTGGCCTTATCAACGAGGCGAGGAAGCGGTGAGACCATGATGGACTGGGTTCTCCGAGGAGCACAAGGCGAAGAAAGGTTCCCAAGAGCATGGGACACAAAAAGGTGTGTGGGGGAGAAGCAAAAGAGAGCGCCAAAAGCGAAACAAATAAATGTAGTAGATATTGATATCACCATATATGTACATATGTATGTATGAAGGCCAAGAGAGCCAAATAACCACTCAAGCTCCCTCATGTGTAGGCAGATAATCACGATCTTGGACATCACAGGAAGGAGATGTGAAGGATTCAAATTAATTTCATGATAGTCAAACTTAGCTTGACCGGCCTCACCCTACTCGCAGCACATTGAAGACATGCACTACCATGCTATCATAACCAGCCCCAAGCAGTTGGTGAAGCCTGGCAGAGAATTTGAAAAGCTCCTGTGAAAACCAACATTTGCATCACAGACGATGGGCTTTGTATTTGATGAAGCTCGCTGTATCACATCCTGGGGGAGAGTTTCAGGCTGAATATAAAAAGATGGAATGCTTGTGGTATATTCCTACCTTGCTATGTTCCATTCGTGATTGCATCAGCAACACTCATGCCAGATACACTATGAGAGGTGCAGAGGTTGCTTCATATGCATTTGGAGAATCTCTTGATCGTCCATATGTCCATGGATCCAAAGATCAAAATCTGTGTTCGCAAAATTAGATGTCGTCTCTCTCCATACATGGACCTGGCATTCCTTGTACCTACAGGGCAGGACGCCAGGGGATCGAGTGCCACAAAAGTTCCTTCTTTGATAGCATCCAGGATGGAATTGGAGCTGCAAAGTACTTGCAGTCTTGGCACTGCGAGAGAAAAACAAATGGTTTGATTCAGGCATGACATCAAAATTCAAGGAAGCATAGGTCGAGAACCTGGTCAGTAGTGATGTGCGATGAATCAGAGGATCAGGAATCGGCGATTTAGTGTTTTCAATGGACGCTTGAAAAAGACGTCATGAGAGTTTAATATAAGTTGCTTTCATGTTGAGGCTCCACCTGCTATTGCGAGTTGAGTTGCTGTGGTTGAGCGGTGTTTTTGCAC
Organism: Suillus hirtellus; assembly: GCA_016695485.1. NCBI lineage: Eukaryota > Fungi > Basidiomycota > Agaricomycetes > Boletales > Suillaceae > Suillus > Suillus hirtellus. The sequence continues at coordinate 60,089 of MU172356.1, forward strand.
AGAGTTTACTTGCTTGTTGTGAGTCAGTTGCGAGGTGCTGTCGTTGAGTCGCTATCAATGTGGGCCAGCAAGTTGCTTTTAGATTGGCATTCAGTTGCTGATCAAGGTCGTTGCTATCGGTGAGTTGCTGGTCGAGCAAGTTGCTTTTAGAAAAAGCACCAAATGAGGATGGCACCACATTGCTTTGTTTTTTTAAAAAAGCACCAAATGAGGGGTCAAAGTTGCTTGCGGGCGACTGAGTTGCGTTGGTCGCTCGCACAAGTTGAGTGGGTCAGAAGTTGCTGTGGATGAGCTGCATCGAGTCGCTGAAAGCGAAGCACATTGAAGTCGCTCTCAAGTCTGAGGAGCACGACAGGCGAAGAAAAGAGCGTGGGAAACAAACCTCAAACCCCTGAAAAGAGCCCCGAAATGAGCGGGCCCAAAGCGAGGGGAAGATGATTGCATCAGCAACACTCACTGATGCCAGATACACTACAAGAGGTGCAGAGGTTGCTTCATATGCATTTGGAGAATCTCTTGATCGTCCATATGTCCACGGATCCAAAGATCAAAATCTGTGTTCGCAAAATTAGATGTTGTCTCTCTCTTCATACATGGATCTGGCATTCCTTGTACCTACAGGCTGGATACCAGGGGATCGAGTGCCACAAAAGTTCCTTCTTTGAATAGCATCCAGGATGGAATTGGAGCTGCAAAGCACTTGGCACTCTTGGCACTGCAAGAGCAAAACAAATGGTTTGATTGTGCGATGAATCGGAGAATTAGGAATCGGCAATTTAGTGTTTTCAATGGACGCTTGAAAAAGACGTCATGAGAGTTTAATATAAGTTGCTTTCATGTTGAGGCTCCGCCTGCTATTTGTGAGTTGAGTTGCTGTGGTCGAGTGGCGTTTTTGCATAGAGTTTACTTGCTTGTGAGTCGGTTTGTGAGGTGCTCGGCTGCTATCGTGAGTTGAGTCGCTGTGGTCGAGTGGTGTTTTTGTCGCAGAGTTTAGTTTGCTTGTTGCGAGTCGGTTTGTTGAGGTGCTTCGTGCCACTGTCATTGAGTTGCTATCGATGTGGGCGAGCAAGTCGCTTTTAGATTGGCATTCGGTTGCTGTGTGGTTGATGAGTAGCTGATCGAGGTTGTTGCTATCAGTGAGTCGCTTTTAGAAAAAGCACGAGATGAGGATGGCGCGACATTGCTTTGTGGACGAGGGTTGCAGGCGACTGAGTCGCGTTGGTCGCTCGCGCAAGTCGAGCGGGTCGGAAGTCGCTGTGGACGAGCTGCGCCGAGTCGCTGATGAAGCTGGTTGCTGGTGGAGCGAGGGGTCGAAGTCGATCGAGATGCTCGTGGGGCGAGTGGTTGCTGTGGGGCGAGTTGCACCAAGTTGCTGAAGCGAAGCGCATGAAGTTGCTCTTGAGTCGATCGAGTTCCTGCGTCGTGGTGGATCGCTGAGATGCTTGTGGTTGCTGTGGGTAGAGCGGGCGTCCATGATCTTGGAGCATTTCACGCCAGGACGTCGAGACGATGGAGCACGACGAAAGTCCCAAAGAGCAGAAAAAGAAGCACGAAGCGAGCGCCATGCCCCCCGGGGCGAGGGTCCGAGTTCATTCCCCCTAGGTCAGGCCATTCTATTGTTCACATTTTGTGAACGTTGGGAAATGCTTATGTATTTGAGACACCCCCTTGTTTGTGCATTTGTGAGATATTGGGAAATGCCTATGTTAACCCCTTCTGTTTCATTTTTGAGATGTTGGGAAATGCCCATCTTAGGCCTGACCTGTTCAGAAAGTCTCAGTCTTCAACTTTTTGCCTCAATTTGCCTGATTTGTGTTTGCGCTGAATTCTTTCCCACAATTAGTAATAGACAAAGTCCATGACATTTGTGACTACTATGACACTTTGTTTCAGCCTAATACCTCTGAACAACCCGACACATACAACTTCAAACCTTTGTATATAAAGTAACCGTCATAAACATCATCACTTCATGTAGACTGCGAAATGGAAATTTGTGTGATGTTTGGAATGAATGGGGAGAACGGGGTGAAAAGTCAAAGTCCGAGATGCCCTTGACCTGATTTGCACATTTTTTGAATGTTGGAAAATGCCCAACTTAGGCCTGACCTGTTTTGCACATTTTTGAGATGTTGGGAAATGTCCAACTTAGACCCCCTCTGTTTTGCACATTTTTGAAGAATTGGAAAATGCCCAGCTTAGGCCTGCTCTGTTTTGCACATTTTTGAGATGTTGGAAAATGCCCAACTTAGGCCTGACCTGTTTTGCACATTTTTGAAATGTTGAGAAATGCCCATTTCTGTGTCCTCTGACTAGCTGTAACCTAGCTGTAACCAATACATAGTTACAAATTTATCATTAGAATTTCAAGTCGGAAACTTTTCTGTTCGACCTCAGCTATTGGTGGCACCCAGATGTTGTTATTCATACGAGTATATTTCATGCTGTTGGTGGTTTGTGTGATAAGTCTGTAAGCGACATTTCATCCTATCACACACTAACAAAACTGAGGATCTCCAAGTCCAAACATATTTGTCACCTGCTGGATATCCTGTTTGATTCTCAATCCACCGGAACGGAGTGATCAATTTGTGTGGTCAAGGGAGAACCCTGAACTAATTTTTACTAGATCCACCACGTCTGATCACTGTTGCCATGCTGAAGACAAGTCTAGTATATATACCAGGCAAGAAGCTGAGTTTTTTTATCAGATCATTTTGAATTTATTTTTCAGGCTACATAACCACAGTATCAGCCCGCACCTCCAGATTATGGACATTTTGTGACATACCTTCTTACCCATGTAATGTAAGTACGTGAGGCTATGTGTTACGACAAACGAAATATGTAACTATAACGTCTCGGACTGCCATACAGTATCTATCTTTAGATAGCTCAGATTCAATGTCGCCTGGCATGCCACACGCGGGGGAAAACGATGCGGATATACATGATCATATCATTGCCAGTAGTAATCTGCTGCTAAGAGAACACGGCGTGAGATCAGAATGAATGTAGGTCCGACAGAAGGAGACGAGAGAAACTGGATCTCAACGTTGTCGTCGATGCTTTGGTAGTGAATCATGTGTGGCGGACTTCGGCGAATGAACGGCAGACGCTGCTGGTGAGAAATCAGAATCCAGTCAATGAAGTGTCAGGGCAAAGGAAACCTAGGACGCTCGCCGCCGCTCTACAATTTCAATTTCTGACCCCCCGGATAAATCCGGCATCAATCGTTCAAGAGAGATGTCAAGTCTGGGTGTGCTTCCAACACTCACCCCACACCATCTAGATCATCTCAACTAGCCATGGTTTCTACACCAGTCCTGTATCACGGTAGGTTTAGGTGGGAATTTCTGATAATACCACCAACACACTTGTACGGCAGGAGCCCGGGTCTTGTATGAATTTCGGTTGCCTATGCTGGACTCTCAGCCACAATTTCGAGCCCACCAAGAAGTACAAACGGAATCTCCTCCATCGATGAGACAGGACACGAGACCTAATGCGATCGCTGAAAGCTTTCTTCAATCGATCCAAGCACACTATATGTGTCCCATGTGAGTGATTTAACGGATCTTCTGGGATTACCCTATTCATGTTACAACAGATGTTGGGATGTCCTGTTAGCATCCAAGTCCTTATATGATCGTTTTAACTGGCTGATCCCTACTTAGCGTGACTCCGGTGACTTACTGCCCGGAGGGGCATGCGGTCTGTGTGTACTGCTTGCTGCAATCATCCTTGTACCAAGGCTTTGACAATTGTCTGATCTGTCGGACAAAATCTTCGGTTCCGGGAAATTGTCCTTTCATCTATCTAAGGCAGACCCAGGATGCTGTGGTGTCCTTGATGGAAGGAATTGCCCGTGAGTTTCGTGATGTTTCGACCGGAGATGGGGAGCCCCGGGACCAGGAGTTGAGGTCTTATGCCTGTGGGCCCATATGGGATAATTGGAAACTTCGATCCAGGTGATCTCCAGGCCCACTCGATCTCATTGCCGTGTAGGTATTGTTCTGACCGGTTGTACAGGGTTGGTTTAACCATCTTGCACGAAATTCGGCAAGTTCGCCGGCAATTAGACTTTGCGCACGTGGGTCGCGTGGTCTCGTGGGCCCGTGGCCAGTTGGGAGGCTCAGCCCGGCCTCGACCCGCAATTGGAGCTTCGTCCCAGCTTCCCATGTGAGATGGTATCCTAAGTTTATGTGGTGTTGAACTCACTCACGACCAACTTAGCGTACTTGATTAAATGCTTCTCATCTGAAGGTGGCCAATTCTTACATATACACCCATACTCAACTCTTTACAAACTGCAAGCCACGGTCAAGCGCCTCCATCCGGCAGTCTTTAATCATCCATGCTGCTATTCTCCTGATTATAGTGATCGTATCTACAGAGTTCGGGAGTCTTGAGCTTGCTCACTCTTATTGTATTCAAGGGTTGCTGAGTTTGTTAATAAAAAGTGCCGCGCCTTACACCGGCAAGGTATCATCCCGGCTCCATATGCAAGGTATGATACTTTTTGTCGCCTTTGACCCAATCCGCCCGACTTTTCATCCTACTTTACCGGGTACTTTGGATCTCACGTCTCCGTGTGACCTAATTGTTAACAACTCCTCGGTCTGGTCGATACCGCCTGGACAAACTCGCCAGTCCAGACACAATTCGCCGCACCACCAAGTATCTGCTCAAGGTACAGCTACTGCTCGAGGGTAGGCATGTCATTGTTAATGCAAATGTATGACCATCTGCTTACAGTCTCTAGAAATATATTGTCGATGTGGAAGGTATTTGAGATACAATTCAAAATGCGGTGCTAATTATACATCCAGAATCAGTCTAAAGTCTGTCCAAAGTTCACACGAGTCATTATATCCAGCAGGTGTCACACCGCCAATCTATATTTCAGTAGGTCAGTCCGAAGTTCATAAGAGTTAGTCCAACATCTAAGCAGCAAGTCAGTACAAAGGTCAGTCAATTTTTAAATTGTTCCAAAGGTCGATACTTGAATATTGTCTAAGATTGCCCAGGGCGTAGTCAGAAAGTTACTGATATCCATATCCAGCAATACGAATTCCGACTCACTGGCATCTTGGAGGCACCAGCTCATGACCCTTGGCCCATGGCAGGGGCACTTTATGTTGCCCCACGGTGGCCATCAGACTCCTGGAGGTTCTTGACACGGCTGCACTCAACAGCGCACATCAGGCACAAATCCTCAGTCCGTTGATCTGTCTGGTGTACAATTGACACCTTTATCTGCCGCAATCCTCTGACACGTTTACGATAAAATGGGATCTTCAAAAACTCACCCTTCGAGAATGTGATTTGAATGGCTATGTAACTTAATTCCCCCTGGATGCTTATACTTCACGCGTTGCTCATACCTGGCATTCTTGTTTTCCTGTCCGTCGCGTCAAACCATCGTCTAAAGACCCCTGCGTTCAAAGTGCTTGTTTCTATGCCTCACAAGTGCGTTATTTTCGCAGGTCATGACGCATCTGCTCATATTTCACTGTCAGGCAAAGTCTACAATTTCTCGACCTCTCACAAACAAATCTAGACAAGAAGGCATTAGATTATATCGCAGTCTCATTGAAAACAGCACCTGAGCCTGGTTTAATCTCTCTCCGTCTAGATGACTGTTCTCTCAAAGTGCCAGCGCCGGACGTTCTTGGTAAGCTGTCAATGTTCACACTTGGTCCAATTTCCACCAAATGTGGCAGCCCGAGTTATTAGTACTTCATCTTTTCGCAACATCTCTTTGCGACATAATCTTATCCATACAACAGGAGATACGTGCTTGCCCTCATGATCCGAGACTACCCAGATGTGGTCCCCAGTACTCCCAACTCATCTCTTCGCTGCCGTCCTCCCCAATTTCCCCCTTTGCCCATCTAACTCCTCCGTCACCTGTTACCAGTACAGGACCCATACTGCCTCCTCCACATCATCCATTGTCCATGCCTCCTCAGATAACTTACACACTATATGTACCTTGTAGTCGCCGAGGTGCTGCAACATCACAACCTCCCCCGCTCTCAGCTTCTGGTCAGCCCGTCCCCATCATCGCATCAAGTCCACAGGGTTGTGTCACCACTCTCCATCTTGCACCAAATACTGGGCCTCAACAGTTGGATGTGGGACTCCATCCCAGTGGTAAGGCCCACAGGCACGATGACGGTCCAAGTGCTGCACTCCTGGATAAGGTGTGCCCTCTCGATGCATTGCAAAGACTCGGAGCTCTCCGCATGTTGGATTTACGAGGCAACAACCTTCATGTAAGTATTTTTTTTGTTGAGTATAGCATTCTCTGTTGATGACGTTGTCGCTAGAATGGTGTTACTTATTTGGCACGAGTACTCAAACGAAACAGGACTCTTAAGGTTCTGAATTTGAGCGAAAATAAGCTGGATGTTCAGTGCTTGGTGGCAATTGCCGAGGCACTGGTAAGCGCTTAGAATTCTCTTTGGTCGTCAGTTTTAACAGGACCTTTTAGAAATACAGTCATTGCTTAGAAACTTTGGATCTCAGTCGGAATTCTTGTTCTGATCCTGGTATCGAAGGTGTGCGTTGACAACTCGCTGCACATGGTGCCTAGACTGAATAAAGTTCAGATTCAATCACTCGGAACGACCTTCACATTAGATAATGCTCTCAAGCGTCTATTCCTCTCCTCCTGGCTCCACCACTATGTCATCATCGGGCGCTATCGCACTCGTAGAATTTCTTCTGCAATCAAACTCATTGCTCCACCTCAACCTCACGGACAATAACTCGGACATCGCTACCATTATGGCCCTGAGCTCGGAACTCAAGGCTAAACACACGATGCGATGTCTCGACCCAATATACCCCCAGATGACGCGAAATTTGCCAAGTGAGTGTCCCGTGACCTGTAGAGTATGCTTCATGAATATGACCTCACAAAAATGTCTCGTGAAATTCTCAACACTTGTATCCGGGATATGGAGAAAGCAGAAAAAACGGCACATGTTTTTGATGGACTTCGTAGTCCGGCGAGCAATAAAGGGTTTGGTAAGAGTGTGTGGAACATGATCCAGGAAAGTGAACTAGCCAAATCAATACGTCAAGGTGCCGGGCTCAAGGTAAATGTGTGCTCCCCATCAACCTACTCACGATTCTGAAGAATGATGATGAGGTTATATCAAAAACATACACGCCACTGTCTCAAGTCGAGAACTCGGTGAATAGCCCAAGATCTATTTCGGTCACGTCTTCTGGAGTGTCCTCCCCGACCGTTGTGTCACCTGCAGGCCAAGACCTCGTTTAGCAAGCCAAGGCTATTGCCGACGAAATCACAGAAAACGTGCAGACTACGACAGACATCGTCCTGCTAGAAGAGCTCCTGGGCCTCTGCAATAAACTGAATAGTGCTATCACACAGTTGTCATCCGCTCCTTCAAGTAGATCACTTCTTCACGGTCTTGGGTTAAAGTATTCCAAGCGCAGCGATCAGTCCCGCTAACGGAGATGCTTCACATGGGAACCCCACAGATCTGTCAGGAGATGATACACCATTAACTCCGAAGGTAGATAAAGGAAAAGGTCAAGCAGAACCAGAACCGGAGGAGCCAGAGAAAGTGTCGAGTCCCACTTTCATGATAACCGAATTCGAGGACGAGGATGAAGACGACAACACATTATTAGGCGAGGAGGACCAAATCGACGTCCCTTCCCCTGTGGTTAGGTGGGTCACCATGCGAGCAAAGTATCTACATACCCTGATGATGTCCAAAGGTCGAAAAGTTGGGTTGAAGAAGAAGGAGGGGAAATCTTCCGAAAAGGTGTTGTCCTTCTCGGACCTCAAGAGATGGAGGGAGAATACGCTAGCTAGCAAAGACCTCCGTCGTGAGGTGAGCATACTGATGGTTCCGGAATATGCATTTCCTTGACCCCAGGAAGCGATTGTCATCGTACTACCAGAAAGAACTGTGGTTCCACCTGCAACACCAACTGTGGTGGGAGCATTGCTCATCTTGATGTTGTTGAAAACGAGGGAGCTGGGCAGTTGACCATCACTCGCTACCGAAGAGCGAACAAAAAAGGTGGTATTAGCCACAACTGCATCGATGATAGCCTCTGAACCGACGGTCTAGATATTATTTAGCTATTTGCAAATCAAAACACTCGCGAAGGCGAACCTGATTGCTTGTTGACGTTCCACCGGTCGCCAAATCAAAGCCGATCTGTCAATTCTCGCTGGTAATATTTGCAAGTTCAACACAGAATTCGCAATTCTTGATCGTGACTCCCTGAAACGTGAATCCTGGAAGAACATGAAAACTGCATAGATTTCAATTAGCTGATCATTACCCCGATTCCAGACGCCAGAGACATCTGTCGATCGATATGGGTATTTAGAGTATCATGCCATATTGATAGACGAGAGGAGTTGCGGCATTGTTGACGGTCAGATTACGAACCATAAGGTTACCAGCTTGAATACCGTACTTTCCTGGCGGAATGTCACAAAAAGAATAATAAAAGCAATCACATGGATTTACCTCCGTTGAATATCATGTCTTCCATGCAAATTTCTCATTCTCGTATCAAAACAGATTCAAAATGCTCACCTCCCATTCTCCATGAACATACCTTGGTGGTTGTTATTAGAAGCGGTGGACATCTCGACCACAATATTGATGAGCGAAGTGCCCTGCAAAACCTGCCAGTGCAAACCAATTGCAGAAGTTGATGCAGGGATTTGCTAGAGGTCAATTGTCAAGTTGCGAACGGAACGATAGCTGGACGTCCATGAGCTATGCTACACCGTTCGCAGAAAAAATAGCGCACAAGTCGTTCTGGTTAGTGAACCATTGAGCACCCCAACCATTGGGAATGTGAGGATCAGCATCTGGGAAAATTTTCCGTAAGGTGGCGTCTACATTGAAAATGACGGATCAGGTACCAATGACTGCAAATCCATTGAAAGACGAGCTGGCAAGGGTTGAAGGTTTCTTTGCATCCCCAATAATCTGCGTGAAATAGTGCGTGTCGGTCGCCGAGGAGACGAGGTAAGTCCTGTCCGATGGTCAGCAGGCGATCTCATGATATCAAAGGACAGACCTACCCCATAGGGAGATACACGATGGCAGGAGTCAAGGTAACACTGAATGACACAATCGGTTGATGTATTCGCAGAGAATCAGTGACGCTCTGCACTGACGTGGAGGAATTTCAAGATCCGCCACCGCAACGTCCACCGGAGGACATGGCCGAACTGGGATATGAGTAAGTTAATGTTTTGGGTAAAGAAAAATAACATGCTTGATAGCAGCAGCATCGTCGGTGATACCATCGCCCTTGGCTCCAAGATCCTTGAAATTCCTGAAAACCTGTTAAGAACTCGGATCGCTTGGAGCCGCTGTTCCACTACCCAACGGTGCTGAGCAGGATCTGCCCAACCCTGAGACAAGAGTGGATGACGTAAACAGTGAACTCAACAGGAGAGACTTCAAGTAATGCGACGTTGCATCCTTCGGGTGATAGCAGCCAAAGTAATGAGGAAAGTGGACATAACCCAACACCTTTTTATATTGCTGAGGTCAATGAAGTGGACGACTAGCGGAATTGGGCAACCTCTTGATTAGCACTACCTCAAGAGCCGACAGAAGAGGTATAAGGTTATGAACAGACTCATGACAGGTGCCACCTACTAACACATGGAATATGCATTATAGTACGTTTGGAATGGGCTCACCTAGCGCAACCTAGCACATCATCATTACCACGGGAGACGTTGAACACTTCAACATACGGTAACCAGCAGATTGCTAGAGTCCTAGACTTGCATTCTTACTTCAAGTACAACTTGAACATCAGCTCGTCCGGATAATTCTACTATCAAATCCGTGGTGCAATCGGGTACGCGTAGTTAAAACATTCTGGGCCATCCGTAAGTAAGTCGTGCACCTGATAACGGAGAAAAGGCCCGCAAGAGTGTGCTTCACTCGTTGCTAAAGCTGCTCAACGTGCAAGACAAAAAAGAGGCTACTTTTACAAACTTCGCAACAGGAAAAATCGATAACACCCATTAGTACTGTGTCACTTTACAGGTCACAGATTTGCTGTTGTATCGACTTGTTAGTTCCGCCCGGAATGCAGAGTAATACTTATAAGCAGAAGGTGCAGGTCGATCGACGAAGGTGTACAATGGCAGGCATTTGGGGCGCAGAATGGTGTAGTCTATACCGTATCCGTTGTTTGTTAACCAGCGAAGGAGGAATTTCTACTGCTTTAGTGTATAGCAAAACACTTACTATTGATTTACCATCGCTTCCCGGACAAAGCTACTACGAACAGGATGGATCATAGTGTACGCGTCCGACAATACATAGTCTCAAAAGGTTAAGTGCGTCACTAGGATTGCCCCACGATTTCTTCCAAATGCCCCACATCCCACCTGGAGAAGGACATGACCGAAAACGGTTGCGGGTGTGCAACAGCATTGTCTTTGAATGCCCACCTATCTATGGGCGCATCCTTGGGTTCCAAGATTAGAAAAGCCCAGAACAAACACAGAAGAGTGATCAAGATAGAATCACTTGCTAGATACTGTCCTGGACAAACACTGATTTATCTGTTAGTCCAATATCACTGACTCGATCAGACAACTGACCGCCTGTCAAACCCAAATGGGAAAGATTTGTGATTGGAACGAATGCGCCCGCAGAGTTTAACCCATTTCTGGGGGGTCAGAGTTTTCGGGGTCAAGGAAAGCAGTTGCATCATGAAAAATAGACCTGTGATGTGCAACAGTCACCCGATAAGTCAAGGAGCACGGATGAGGGATCGCACCAGTGACAGCCGTAGACTGTTGCGCCAGCAGGGATTCGTAACCCTTTCTATACGTATAAGTATCAATCCACAATCTGGTATCCAGTCCGAGTTGCAAGAACACCCATTTCACACACCCATATTAAATCCCTCGTGGGACGATGGGGAAAACCTGTGCTAACAGTTAGATGTCACTGACAATGGAAGGAAGATAATCTACCAAGCGGGACAACAGGCCTCCAGCGCAACGATTCATGCATAAATGCGTGCAACTTAGTAAGACGCTGGACATCTTCGAAGGATGGGGCTGTGAATAAGACATTGAGTATCTCGTACCAAATCCATCCCGCATTTGAACCATAAAAACGGGACATACCTCGTTCTCTACCTACGACTGTATCTAGCTGTTCTTGTACACACGCTTGTGCCTCGGGATGACAAGCCGCTAGGATGGCAATGGTGATGGCCGCGGAAATCAAACATGAGCTGTTAATCCCGCTCACCAACCAATACGTAAACTATTTACATTGTCATTAGCGGCACCAAAAATCGTTCCTCCCAAATAACACATTTCAGTTCTCGATAGCTGATGCCCATGCTCGAGAAGTGTACACATGAAAGACAGCCCAGCGAGACCACTTGCCTGAAAGAGATATCAGCGCACAAAACACACACCGCAATAGAAATACGACTCGCTCTCTCATTTTGTACCCGCTCCGTCTGCCCTAGTACCAGTTCATACTCCTCATGAAACCAGGCCTTCAATTGACGTCCGTACCAGGGTACGTACCGCAGATTAGGGATACGATCAGCCAAAAAAGCACCGGGTTGCATAACAATTCCAAAACGTTCTGCTGCAATTTTCATGCCTACTACCTCAGCATCCGTGTACGCAGTTGGCGTCGACCTCCCATGCGTCATACGCAGAATGATCAAGTTCGAATATCTACATCGTCGTGGTTTGGCAAAATCGATGACTACAGGAGCGATACTAATAACCCACCGTGTCGCATGTTCCTGGTGTTTCTCTGGTGCTTTCAAAATATCGTACACAAGCTGTCTTGCATCCTCTGATTGTATGTCTCGGTAGGCTTCAATTGCCTTTGGTTGTAACTGTGCATTTGCAGACCTGCGAAACCGACGAAATCATGACCCGACACGGATAAGGACAAGACGCATATTCTGAGAAAACATTTCACCAGCAGCTATAGCTTGAGGGTGGTCAACGAGAGCACTGACTTCTTTCTCCACAATATCGTTGGCTGTATAGAGAACCGTCAGTCCTCGTGAAGCACAATATCCAGCAACTGACCACATACCTCTACACTTCCGATGATGACCGAGACTTGATTTCCCTGGTGTACAGAGACAACTGGACCATGTTGTTGTATCCATTGTGCGATTGTATGGGTCACACTGAAGCAGAAATTCAATAGTTTGTTTAGGAAGCACGAACACAACTGACCTGTTTGATGTCATAGCACTACCCCAGATCCAACTCTTTGGAGGTCCAGGGGGTAGTTGGAATGCATATTTGGCAAAAGATATTCCTTTGCAGTACTCACCAAGAACAACAACAATTACTGCTCCTATGAAAATCCAGGTAGGCGTGAGCGATAACGACTCGGGCAAGTCAAACGCCATAACCAGCTGTAAGGCGGCTGTATGAGTCCGAAGCGGAAAGTGAACTGAAGTACATGAACGGGTTATATACGTTTTCGAGTGGGAGACTAGGCCAGAACGAGAAAGTATGTGGTGTGGTCGAAGATATCGGTCGCGAAACGAGTATCATAGAACGAGACCACAAGGTAAGTTTAATGAAAGAGAAATGGAAAGCGGCATGGCTCGGATACGAAGAGTGATGCCCCATGCACAGTACTCGGTGTCTCGCTGCCTCTCATTTCACGCTGCTTGCGCCGAATCAATGCCAGCGCGCGTTCGCGTTCGGATGATTCATGTGTGAGGCGCATGGTCGTTGCATCCGAGGGTGGGGGAGGCGGTTTGATCTTATCATTTGAATCGGGTGGGGTGAGATTTTTGGAACGATGCCACGACGGCCGAGAAACAGGGGAAGAATTATTCGACGAAGAAGTCGATGCAAGCTTATGTGTGATGGCTGTGAGAGGGTCACTCGTAGTTTTTGAAGCAAGATCCCGCAATCTGAGATATTGAAGGGAAGTCATAAGGCTGGAACAGTATGAAGTACTATGAACTGCATACCTTAAGCGTTCGCTCTTCTCATCCTGCGGGTATTCATTTCCCTTATCGCGCTCGCTTCTATAACCTTCATATCTATTTTGCGTCGGGCGCACCCGCAACGCCTATTAACGACCTCTTTGGATCGGAAATGAGCGGGAATGGGAGTTGTTCCTGAAGTGACGGTCATCAACTTGTTGTTCGTACATTGAATTATGCAAAGTGACGTAGCACCTTCGTTTGCCATATCACGGAAGCCACATGCTTGCGTAGTGTATCCAGCTAGACCACCTTCTCTGCTGCAATTGAACCAGTATCAATGTCTTCACCTTTCTCGTTTTTGAGGGGAGAATATCGCCAATGTCGATGGGCGCTACATCTGCTACTTCATCATTCTCCTTCAAGAACCGTTTCGTCTTCATTAGCTTTGGCCTTGATTGCATTACAGTCAAAGTCAGAGAACTTGGCTTGAAGTGCCATACTTCCTTGTTCTCTTTGTCAACCTCTTCGGCCACTCTTTTCCCCTCTGGTTTTGAAGCTTTTTCGGTTTCTTAGCAATAGCAGAAGTCTCTACGTTTGCTTGAAATTCTTGAGGATCAGCCCAAAGTTCATCGGAGGCCATAGTGCCTGCGCAGGTAGAGACGAAGGGTTGAGGAGGCTAAGCGACAACGTTGCACCCGCTATGGCGTCTGTCAGTCCAACTGCTAATAGCTATTCATACGTATTGGTCGCATTAAATCCACGATTTAAGGTAATATACACGGAGTGAATCCAAGCAGGCAAACCCGAAACAAAAACCTTGAACGATAGACATTTCACATTCCACAACTACTATTGATAGCAGGTATATGACAAGTTCAAATGGAGTAGTCAAAGTATTGGAATAAATGGCATAGGAAGGCAATACGAAGGGGATCATGCCCTATCGAGGCTCAGGAGGAGGGCTTGCTGAAAAGCTTGCTGAAAATGGGCGTGAGGCTGGAGATGTGGGTGAAGTGGGGCTTCTCACAGCAGTCATTGTCGTAGGAAAATTCGGAGAATGTAGGTCTTCCGTTGATCCATTGGAAGACACGGAACGAGTGCGAGAGATGTGTGGACGTGGTGAAGGCCGCAGAACTTCCCGAGGGGGAGGAGAAGCTATCTCAGGCACAATCACATCCAGGTCCATACCAAATTCATCGATTGTTCCGCGAGGAGACCGTTCGACCATAGACTCCAACAACGACAACAGCATTCGAAAAAATCGCGAAACCAAATAATCAGTATACTCACCTCACGACGGAGGTCTTTGCTAGCTAGCGTATTCTCCCTCCATCTCTTGAGGTCCGAGAAGGACAACACCTTTTCGGAAGATTTCCCCTCCTTCTTCTTCAACCCAACTTTTCGACCTTTGGACATCATCAGGGTATGTAGATACTTTGCTCGCATGGTGACCCACCTAACCACAGGGGAAGGGACGTCGATTTGGTCCTCCTCGCCTAATAATGTGTTGTCGTCTTCATCCTCGTCCTCGAATTCGGTTATCATGAAAGTGGGACTCGACACTTTCTCTGGCTCCTCCGGTTCTGGTTCTGCTTGACCTTTTCCTTTATCTACCTTCGGAGTTAATGGTGTATCATCTCCTGACAGATCTGTGGGGTTCCCATGTGAAGCATCTCCGTTAGCGGGACTGATCGCTGCGCTTGGAATACTTTAACCCAAGACCGTGAAGAAGTGATCTACTTGAAGGAGCGGATAACTAACCTAAGATCCCATTCTATCGTAAACGTGCCAGAGGATTGCGGCAGATGTAGGTGTCAATTGTACACCAGACAGATCAACGGACTGAGGATTTGTGCCTGATGTGCGCTGTTGAGTGCAGCCACGTCAAGATTAGCTTGATCTACTCTCAGAACCCACAAGTAAATTTTGTCACCTTAAAGGCAGACGAAATTGCTGGATCTGGCTCTTTCTCTCTCGATGTGCAACATTCTCTGTAGAACGATTCCACCTTGTCCAAATTCCACCAATGTTCCATTTCATTCGGACCAATAGATTTAGCTCTGACAACTCTCCTGTGTCTCTCCCCTTCTCTCTCTTCAATTGCTCGCGTCTCATCTTTGAGAGTCGGTGTTGACGGAGGGTTGGTAGAGGATATAGGGTAAACTGTGACTAGTTTAGGAATTATAAATGGGCAGTATCAAGTATCAATGAGACTTTCGCACGAAAGCCACTTCCGCACACTCAGGCTAACCTGTCGATAAGGGTGACGGGGTGATGCTTGCAGGGACACGCCTGAAGAGGAAAGGCCCATAGGAATTGAACCGCCTGGTTGCAGGCTCAAAACTGCCTTTTTGTTACCTGTCCAAACAAAAAGTTGGTCGGTTGTATTTTCTGTGAATGCCATATCTTCTGGTGGGCGATTCTCCTGTGTGGTCTGCTTCAAGCTTATTGGAGTTCATCATTTTTGGTGACTACCACCATACCTGGACATGGTTAAGCCAGATCAGTGAGGAATTTGGATGTTGCAAATGTCAGAGACACTCAGATGGAAGCAATCCGACCTAAACTGTTCTTCAAATACATCTACTGACCAACCTATTAAACGCATCCAACTAGATTATGGTTTGAGTCCCAAAATTCCCCTCAACTCTTGTGTAGATGTACTTGCTCATCCAGTTTGGATATAGCCATTCTTCTGACTGCACTCATCTCATTTCCGCAGTATAGCTATTAGCGCTTTTGAAAATCTGCATTTGTATCTTGTATGCACTGTGACTTGAGTACCACAAAATCAAATCAAAGTATTAGGGAAAGCGCATCCATTGAATGAAACAAGTAATTTCTACAACGACCGAATACCAGTAAGCTTCACGTGAGATGCAGAGTGATGACAGAGGTTGCTTAGGTAGGTAGCCTACTACAGGAGATGAGACTCAGGATCGCTGGACGCATTGCAAACGAATATAATCTTCCTCCTCCAAGGAAAGGGGGAAATGATGTTGAAGTAAATTAGGCAGTGTAGAGAACGGTATGAGCCAACTTGGTCTGCTTACATGGCCGGGGGAATCCCACCCACACCGGTTGCAGTGGAACTTCAAGTGCTTGTCCTTCTGACGACCTCGGATGATTTTGATATCTCCAGGGCCAGCCTGACAGTTCCTGCCACCACACCTGGGGTTCAGGCCCCACACTGAGCCAGATGGGGTGGATGCCAAGTATCTCCGGCTGACCAAAGTGTTATCTCTGGCCCAACACACCAGCACTACAGGAGTATGACACAAAAGAGTCCAGCTGGAGATCACTTCTTCCACCGCCAGCTCCACAGGCTTTTTGTGAATGTAAATTTCTACAGCAATCCTCAGCATGAAGGGCATGACCATAGTGGGTTGAACCGAATAAGCTGTGAACCCGATAATGAAGTGCAGACGTTTGCTGAATATAACAGTCTGAGTCACAAATGCAATATTCACCAAACCCAGTGATCTTACCTTGAGACTAGATTCTTGATTATCTCAAAATGTGAGCGTACAGTGAAAGTTGGACCGCAGGCCAGGAGAATCATTCCTTTGGTTTCTGGCATATTCTCAGACAGTTTCCACAATTCTGGACCAATGTAGTGTCTCAGGACCTGCGAACAGTCGTCAAAATGTGGGACAGATGTAGACAGTGATCACTGACCGTTTCCGCATCCCGAGTGACGGCCTCTCCATCATCACGGGTGCCATGGACCAACTCTCCGCAATCATGATCGCTGTGTGAGTCTACCAAGACTAGAAGATTGGCCAGTGGATGATTCTTCAAAAAGACAAGGCCAGTCTTGACAGCTCGGCGGACTTTATGAACAGAGGCACCGCCGATCTCCAGCCTGATATCTGTGTGATGCAACTATGGGATCCTCTTCAGGTCTTAACCGAAGTATTGCTAACTCTGTACTCACCAGATCTCTGCACGACTGGTATTCCCCATCCAGCTGGCAGCGTAACAAGGTCTCCGGATAATCCTGGAGATTCAGGGCGATGGTGTGAAACAGGAGTGGTCTACGGATGCGGGCTCGGCTTGTGAGGTATGCGCCTTGTGCAACCACCTTATACTGATCGTGTCAAATGAGTGCCTTGTCAAAAGACATCTCAAAGCCCGACAGGGATGACTCACCGGTAGTGGAGATGTGCGCTTTTGGCTCCAACACGGGGGACACCAAAATTCACCATCGCCCACCTCACTGATGCAGGGATACAAGTTAGTCTTGGAGAAGCAAATAGCATGAGGACATCCAGGCCGAACACATTTCTTCAGATCCCCAAAATCAGAGCAACTGCTGCATACTCTGATCATCCCATTGTCTGCCACCAGGGCTTTAGCCTCCAAAGCCAAAGCAATAGACTCAGGGTCAGCTGGTAAGTAATTGTGGTCAAAAGGAAGGAAGCGAAGTCAGGTTAGGCCCCCAGGACCCACCAGATGATTCATCTACAAGTGGTCAGGTCTTCTCCAAGAAAAAATGGAATGAACCTGAGTCGCTTACCTCCGGTATCTATGGCCTGGCTATGACCACGGACAACACGTCCACGTCCACCCACATCTGTCGCCGGAACATCTGTCGCCGGAACATCTGTCGCCGAAACATCTGTCGCTGGAACATCTGTCACCGGAACATCTGTCACCGGACCATCCGTCACATCCACGTCTAAACAGTTGGGATTAGCTACATATGCCCCCCAGAAAGCTCAGCCAACGTGGCCTACCCATTGGATCATCTAGACCTATGTAAGAAGGGGTCAGGAAAATCCCAACGATTCATCAACATGACTGACCCCACGACACCCCTTTCATTGCCCGGCTCTGGGACTCTACGGGTTGTCCTCGTCCACGTCCATTTCTTAGTCCAGGAGACACCCGTCCCCGAGGGCCTCGTCTACCGCCTCGGGTACCGGCAGAGGTTGAACCTGTTCCCGGGGCAGGAACTTCATCATCTTCATCTTCGCTGGATTCCTCTTCATCATCTTGGACGTCACGACGATTGGCATTGCGGGCAGTTGTATTGCGGGTAGTTGTATTGCGGGTAGTTGTATTGCGGGTAGTTGTATTGCGGGTAGTTGTATTGCGGGTAGTTGTATTGCGGGGAGTTGTATTGCGGGGAGTTGTATTGCGGGGAGTTGTATTGCGGGGAGTTGTATGAGGCACTCCTCTACCGCCTCAGGTACCGGCAGAGGTTGAACCTGCGCCCGGGGCAGGACCTTCATCATCTTCATCTTCGCTGGATTCCTCTTCTTCATCTTGGACATCACTACCATTGAAATTGCGGGCAGTTGTATTGCTGGCAGTTGCATTTGCATTGGAATCGGCACCCACGTTGTTAGCTTGTCCCCTGGTGAGTGCTGTTAGGTCGATATCCATACCGTCTCCAGGATTTGTGCCTGGTGCAACCGACCAGTCTCCCATCAAATCTGCCATAGTAATATTGTGGTGAAGTAGAGGATAATCGTATTCCGGGACCCTGTAAAGGGTACTGGTTTGCGTCGAAGATATGTGAAGAACCGATCATTCCGGACCTTTTAACATGTTTATTGATGTTTGGTTGTTCTATCGTTTTTCTGTCTCCTGTTTTTCTTTCGCTCTCTGCAGCTTACGATAGATATCATGGCTACAGCTTCTTCATCGTCGTTTCCTTGTCCTGATTCATTCGCTCGTCCTGTTGCGTTGGTTGCATCTGATCAAGAGCTTTCCGATGAGGGACACACAGTTGTGTCGTCGTGCGTCTTGCGCGGGTGTTTTGGGTATTACGGGGTTTCTCGGGATCGTCTGCCTGTGGGCCGTCAATTTCGTCTGGAGATCTGTTGCCAGTCTCTGCGCCTAGTTTATTGAGCATTTCTCTGTCTTCACTCGTGCACACTCAATCCGGGTCATCTCAGTGGATCGTAAGGACTACATCCCGGTAACATTTGTGATCTATTGCCCGTGCATGATTGTATTGACCAGGGTGCACACTATCTAATTGTATTTCGGCATTTGCGTGTTGCTAGGCGCGATACCTCTCATCTTGTTCTGCCCATTCCTTTCGCATATGATCACTTTGCATGGCGCACTCAGGCTGCAGTCCAACTCCCATATCACTTGACCTCATTTATCGCATTGTTTTTTTTGCCATGATAGCTTAATGACATGATATGAGATTTCGGGTGGAAATTTCAACCTGATTTCACCTGCAGGATAATAAGACTTTTCGTCACAAAGCCTTTTGGGAATCCCTCGTCAAGAAACGTGCTGAAGTCGAAAGATTCTGTACTACATCAAGACGCGGGCCTATCAACTCATCCTACAGGCACAAAATGCGCTTTGAGTCTTGGATCGCGACCCTGATGCACACGATTCAGGAGACTGCTCAGGCTATGAAGATGAGTCTCTTGGTCATGACACCTCCTTCCATTCTATAGAGAGTGACCGGGATGCAGCCATCGACAATCCCCTGGATGTGGCACTGCGCGAGAAGTCTGTTGAAATTCTGGAGAAGATTAGGTCCCGTCTGACCCGATACTGCTGCACCCCTCACCTCCAGGTACCACGATGAACGACTAGAAGTCATATATGCCTATGTGCGCTGCAGAATTTTCACGGAGCCAGCCCTCACGTTCTTGTCTCAGGGCTACGATTGTGTCATGGCGCTTCTCAATGATGACAACCTGGATCTAGTGAACTTGGAAAAAAACTGGAATGCTGTCAGGACTTTACGTGTCCACGATATTAAAGATGCTGTGGACGATGTTCTGTGGGCCAATAAGGAAGGCGACTACTTGATGGTCTTGGAGCCAAGGCTTTCAAGGAGACCAGCGGTGAGGAATGGCTTTTGCACACCTGGGGCCACATGATGGCAATTTACCATTGTTACTCCTGCCTCTGCATGGTGTGTGAGACGGTACGTATCTACACCATGCACCCGTGAGTTATTGGCCTATGTTTCAGTTCTCCAGATGGGGTGCGAAAGAACTGATCTTGGCGGGTTTCATTCCCAACAACATACCCCTCTCCTCACCTTGGCATTCCATCATATGCACGGATAGTGATTCTCAGTTGTTCGGGTCCATGTGGGAGGAGACGAAGCGCAACCTGTCTCTGTACGACTCACTGTCTCTTGACGACGCTGAAGCACAAGCCTTTGTCAACGGTAGCATCCAACATCCTGAATTGTCTCGTACGGGCTCTCAGTCCATTGCTGATCATGATCCAGGTTTGATGTCTTATTTGAGCGCTACATACATTGGAATAGTGTAAATAATTGACAGAATATGGGATCCAGTCGGTGAACGCGACTACCAGGGTAACCATGTGCGAAACGACTGGTACGAAAGCGATGACATGATAAATAGATAAAAATTGCGGAGGGTCGCAAGAAGAGTTCATCTGCAAGCTTCGGGATCGTGAGGGTCCTGGGTTGCCCGGAGGGCTGTGGTATCCCAGGACCCTGTAAGGGGAACTGGTTTCAGGATGCAGATTCTCCGTCACATCAATCATCCTGGACCTTTTATCCCTTTTACGTTGCTTGTTCATGTTTTCGTTTTTTTCCATTTTTTACGGGTCCAACCCTAGTGAAATAAAACAAACCTTAACAGACCCCTTTCTTCTTTGACATCCTTCAGTTTGAGCTCATTTTCCGGCATGTCCTCGTCGCACGTTGTCGGCAACACATTAGCTCGACCTGTCGCTTTGGTTGTCTCGGATCAAGAACTTCCCGACGATGGAAGCTCCGTCGTGTCGACCCGCGTATTTTGAGTATTTTGGGATCACACGAGCATGCTTGCAGTTTGTGGACCAGTTTCCATCTGGCAGTCTCTTGCCTGTGACTGCTCTTAGCCTAGCTCATATCATTGAGTATTTCTCCATGTTTACTCCCGCACAATACCTTGACATCGAGTGTGCTCATGCCGTCCGAACTGCTTCGGTCGGTCGCAAAGACTATGTGCGGGATTTGTTGCGTGTGCATACTTGCACTCAACTTTGTGCACCTAATTTTTTTCGCCATTTGAGACTTCTTAGACGTGATGTTTCTTGACTCACTTTGCCTGTTCTTTTCGCTGTTGATCATCATGTTCAACGCGCCGCTGTTTGTTGCTCTTCACGGTACAATTTCTACCCTATTCTCTGCCATCACTTCTCTCAGTTCTGGCCGTTGTATTGTTAAACTCGACATCCGTGACGAGGCTGCGCTTACGCCGCTTTACAAAGCATTTGCAGCAGTGCACTCTGATTTGTTAATGATGCAAGAGCTTTCGCTGTTCGTAGGGGACTGGGACGATGAGCTTATGCTGGTCATCGTCACACATTTTCCTAAGGGGAGGGCCAAGCGAGGTGCTCTATATTTCTCTCGTTTTCGACGACGCTGATACTGATTTCCAGGACACCATCATTGGGATGGGTTCTTGTACACTATATGATCTTCCACACCTGGTATCCGTACACATCTTCTGTCGCGTGATATCTTGCGTTGTCACGAGCGACGTATCTTCCGTCTGAGCTTTGCTCAAATATCCTCCACTCTCAGTGGGCGTGTTTGGCGCTGATCAGTTGTGCATACTTACCGGGCGGCGCTGTGTTAGATCGAGCTTGCCCTCTTTCTTGCTTTTACCGTCTCGTTTGGTAAGCTCGTTCTAGCAAAGCTGGTTCATAAATTCATCGTCTGCTATTATCATTTTGTGAACATTGCGGTAGTACATCTGAAGTTATGAGCGCCCGAAACACTCCCTCTCAAGTACGAGAACATATGTGAAGCTGAAAAACGAGGAGGAAACTAATGAAAAATTTGACAAGTCCGTGTGAAAAGAACACCCGATACAGAATTTGCAAAATACAATATCCCTGTCATTGAGGATATTCCACGTCCACAAAAACCCAGATAGAAATTACGAGGAAAAAAGAAACGAAGCAGGGTCCTGGGATGCCCGGAGGGCCGTTGTATAGTATTTGACAGTGTTGAAAAAACCTACTTTATATCCGTATTAGGCAAGATGGTCAAGCACTTATGGTAAGCTAAGAGCTCGCCCCAACGAATTAAGCTCACCTGTGACTCCCAGAGTCCCACATAATCCTGGTAATTAGATGTGATAATAGATCGCGTTCGCACCTCTAATTAAAGGCAAATACAGCGGCTGCAAAACTTGTGTCCAATAATGCAAAATATATGTTATTTGATTATTATCACCTCTAATTGCAAGGATTATGTGGGAGTCACAGGTGCTCATTTTCTCTATTTAACTCTCAAAAATTATATGGGGGTATTGCTACATACTCTGCGCACACAACCAGAGAACCACTTTCAATTACAAATCATGTGCAGCGAGCTATAGGTGAATGCAGTGAAATGTCACACTGCAGTCATGTGATGAACTGGAGGCCTATCTCAGCAAGGGGATCACCGGAAAAAAATATCGGATTTCAACTGGCAGATCGAAAGGTAGAAAACAACACATTTCGACCAACCTCACGTGATAATTGTGACAAATGAGTGACATCGCATTATTCTTGAGTCCATAATGCAGGAGTTAATCCCATTGAGCTATGGTTATTATATTACAAGCCTAATTACTACGGGTCCAGTTGCATAAGTTATCATGAGTTTGTGCCGTTCCGCGGACACTTGACTTATCCTCACAGCGTCACATGTCTGTCACATCACGTGAGGTTGGTCGTTTTCCACCTTAACTTCTAACCATCACCCATGCTTTCAACACCTGTACTATATCATGGTAAGTTTGGTCAAGTGATCCAAATACAGGTTAACACTGTTAGATTGCAGGAGCCCGTGTTGTACGAGTGTTCCAGTTGCCATTCCCGGACCCTCAGCCAGCATCTCAGGTTCCACAAGAGGTACAGACACCACCAGCCTCCGCAGCGGATCAAGGACCACCTGGATCAAACTTTTTGGCTGCCAGCTTTCTTAAGTTGATCCAGGAACATTTTCAGTGCCCGATGTGAGTGATATGCGTGATCCTACAGGGTTGCCCACTCACTTATGGGTCAGATGTTGGGATGTCCTGTCAGCACCATGATCCTGATACGATCATCGCCCTAACCTAACCCAAGCTTAGTGTTGCACCAGTGACTTATTGCTCATCAGGACATGCGGCTTGTGTATATTGCACACTCAGTTCAGCCATCAGCCTTGGGGTCACTAAATGCGTCCTGTGTCGGTCTCCAAATGTTGTTCCTGGAGGCTGTCCTTTCATTTATCTTCGGCAGATCCAGGAC
Source organism: Suillus hirtellus (assembly GCA_016695485.1). Taxonomy (NCBI): domain Eukaryota; kingdom Fungi; phylum Basidiomycota; class Agaricomycetes; order Boletales; family Suillaceae; genus Suillus; species Suillus hirtellus. The sequence continues at coordinate 83,300 of MU172356.1, forward strand.
TTTGTTGTGTCCGTGATGGAAGGAATTGCCCAGGAGTTCCAAGACACTCCTCACGAAAATCCAGAATTAAGGTCATATGCTTGTGGAGCTTTGCGAGATGATTGGCAACGAAGAAACAGGTGATTCCATTTACAACCTATTGCAAAAACAGGACTGTTCTCATTCGGGGTACAGGGTTGGTCGTCTACTCATACATGACATCCAGCAACTCCGGGGTCCACTGACCCCCACAGAGGCAAGCCGTATGGTCTTATTGGCCAGACTTTGTCTACAGGAGGAAGGTGTTGGTTCAGCCCGGCTCCCGATGTGAGCCTGTCTTGGTCAAAATTTTTGGTGTTGGACTCACCAGATTACACCATACAGCGAGATTGATTAGCTCTCCCCTTCCGGTGACCTCTTGGGATCTGGAACATCAACATCGTATCTTTACTTTACACTGGCTGAAACTGGACCTTACATAGACTTTCAAGGTGATTAAATAAGCCAGTCCCTTGAAGATTCCAGATATTTTACAATATTTTGGATGTTTGTAGTTTCTTCTGATCCCAATTATTACACTGCGGAAACGACTTTCTAGATCTGGTCGTTGGTCTCCCTCAAAGAACACATTTCGGAGATGCGGACTGATATATTTTGAGTCTATTTTTGAAAACAGTCACTACAATTACATCGTAACGGCGCCTGCGTGCTAGGCCATTCAAGACCTCGTCAGGGTGGGCACTTTTGCTGAAGCGTGACCCACAAACAGCCTTTGTACATATAAGGATAGTCCACGTGCACATGGAATCCCCTTCCAAAGCTTTTTCTGTTTGATACGGGAGACCAGTGCCCCCTCAACCAATCTTGCAGTATTGTAAGGAGATTTCGATCACTTGGCAAAAACACCCTCTATTTTTTGTAGAAACTGTGACCACACCACCATGAATCAGACCAACCACCACAAGACTCTAATACACCCCCAGTTAAATGTCAGCAATCACGTTTCTCCGAGTTGTCGTGTGTTAGCCGGTTTGACCTGGGTGTCACCGAATGCCTCACTGGACCGGTTGGACTTGAACGCACTACATCGGTGGACCGGTCCCAGAGCTGAAAGACCGGTGGTGATGTTCGACAGCATGCAAAGTCCTGATTGGTATGCCCGTACAAAACATTGGCATCCATGGATACCTCACAATCTAGCTGGATGTCGATGGCACCCAGGGCATGGTGACCCATCCCTGAGCTTGGATGACGAAGCTGGGGCAAAACAGGATCTTGTGCTCATGGTCAAAATCTTGGGTGCCATCTATCAGGATCTCCGGCCTGAGGGCCCTAAACCTGATAATGCTTATCGCATTAGTGATCTGGATCTCAGTCTCCCACAGTCCCGGGATCGGGCTCGGAATTTCATGCTTTCCACTAGTGGTTATATCCGGTGGCTACTATCACATCGTCATCATGACATGGTTGAGTGCATGAAGGAAAGGCTGACATCTCAGGAACTAGAGCGGATGCAGGTATGGAGGCTGGAGTTGCCTGGTGGAGTGGGTGTCATTTTGGATCTGGTGCGGGACCGGAGAGAAATAAACATAGGGTTGTACGTCCGGCATGGTATTCCAGTCTACTATCCTTGGACCGTATCTGCAGTGGATGATCCCACCTTGTATTGCTTGTCCCCCGCCTACTTGTTATCCCAACCTCACAAACTTGAAACTTCCTTGCCAGCTCCAGGCATGGATTTCTTTTTCCAGCCCCTGATTCCCGGTCAGCAGGGCTCGGCCATGATAGCCCAGAAACTACCCCCTCTCCAGCACAAGGTGGTAGACTTCGAGGGTTGGCTACCCCGATCCATTTCTAAAAAGACAGCCCGTCTTTGTTTCCAGTCATTTTATTTCGAGGAAAGGTGGGATCAGGCCCAGTCAGATCGGCTGCGCATCTACCATCGATTTAAACTCAACGCCAACTCTAAACCACGGGATGCGGAGCCTGATGTTCGAGATGTTTATATTCGGGAGAGGTGGAAGTTTTGCCACGCTCCCCCCTCCGGACAGTTTTATGACACCTCCACTCAACAGCTGAAGACCAGCAAATCCAGTGTCATGCTTGCTGTGCAAGCAGAGCACCACTCACTGGTGGTGATACTACCGTCCAGGCCCAGACCCACAGAAGTTCCACCTATGTTTCTGCCTCCCACCCCTACTGTCGCCCCTGTAAATTCCGTAGTGGAGGCACAAGTTCCCCCTGCTGTGGATTCCGATGCAGAAGGGAAGGAAATTACGATCACTGTGGAATTAGAGGGCAGAATGCAGACATTTGTTTTGAGGCTCCACCCCTTGTACATGCCTGATGAACCTGGGGCATGATTGCATAGTAGGAGGGACATTAACCACAGATGCAACTTGTGACAGGGCGAATGGTTCGTCACCCAAGCACTGATCAGGATGGAGCTAGCTTATACCCAGTTGTCGTTCTATGATGTACTGCGGCTTGTCTTGCTACTTAGCTTAAATTTTAACGTAGTTAATTTGCTGTGTTCTATGTGACAACTTCATTCAAGTTTGTTGACTTCAATATCCAGGCTGATGATTGATCAGCCCTGTGTCCACAACGTCCTGGCAGCTTCTGATGTCACTTGTTTGGCACATTTGAGCTTTTTAAGCAAGTACTGTGATAGGCTTGCCCGTTCCTCATTTTCACCTGTGACTCCTACATAATCCTTGTGGCTCACGAACGGCTTTGATTGGTTCATGTAGCAAGACAGTGGCTCATGATGCCAAGGAAATTTTACTGGACACAGCCGAACGGTTGAGGTAGCGTGAAATATTGTTTGGACATATAATTTGTTAATTCTGCTTCCGGCCTTCCCGTTCTGAGCCAGTCGATACTGGTTGCAGGTCCTACCGGCGTCGAAGAGGAGCCTGAGCTAGATGAGGATGTCCTTACTCTGGAGGAAGCCCTTACTCACGATGTGGCATTCGGAAGCCCAACCATCGATCATACAATCCCATCGACATCACATCCTGATACTCCAGCTCTTGTTAGCGGCCCTGGGATTCATCCTGACAATTACCTTCTTGTCCATAGGAAGTACATCCACAAGGAGACAATCTGTCGACGGGTCCTCAACAAGTATATCATTGCGAAATCTCTCAATAGACAGGAGCGAGTTTATAGCACTGGTTTCACAAAGGTTAATCATCGACGTGAGCTCCCAGGGAGGTCTATCACCGGAGGTGATACATTCATCATTGGTGATGTTTTCCTCACAATCATCCGCATCAACCTCAAGGTTACTATCGCACTTGTGAGTTCCACGTCAATTGAACACCAGAGTATTACCCGTCATGATATTCTTGCCTCAAATATTCGCACTCCCGACGTGAAACTCACTGGCCAAATTTTAACGTTGATCCCTACGAACCAACCTGCTGAACATTGCTCCTGGCTCTGGACAGGAGATTGTGTCAAAACATGCTCAGAGATTCAAGGCATCAAGCAAACTACAGAAAAAGTTGTTGAAATCACAGCGCCAGGACTTCTAGTAGAACTTGTTAACCCCAAGACGACATGTGTCCGCATGAGCGATGACATCAATTCTGACAATTTTTTTTGCATTGAACAACCTCGGGAACACATGGATCATCGAAGAGTTGGTTCTCTCTCTTGCATGTGACACTCTATGGTGCAATGCCTCCGAGCATTATTAGCATCAAGAATATCCCCCACATCCCTACTCCTTATGACCCTTCCATGTTTCCTTACTCTCTTCCTGATGGTGAGTTTTTCGTCTTGTAACTTCATAATGTCTACTAACATGATGATACAGGCTCTGCGGGTATCGTTTGCATAGAAGTAAGTCAGCAACTTGCTGCTGCTGAATTGGGACCTCTGGATGACTGTCCGTTATGTGGCGTGAAAACTGAGTCGATGCGTGCGCATATTGGCATTCATATCTTGTGGGGGTCTCACGGCATCAAGGAGACTCTAAAGGAGGAGGTATGTGTCAAGGTTTTCTTTGCAAGCAAGGCTTACCAGTTTTAGGTCTGTCTCGCATACCCATGCGGATTCTGTGGTCAATCTATCGTGACGAGTGCAAGATTCAGATCAAGGTCTCAAATAAGGGCATCGTATCACTTGAAACACGATGCCCTTACTTTCATGTCTTCCGATATGCCAACACTGACATCGGCTCCAAGAATCGACCCTCACGGAATGTTTCACTCAAGTGCTAGCTCTGTCACCCGTCACTGGGAAAAATGTCGTGCTGAAGCAGGATTTGTGGATGCTGTCTGCCACTACAACATGATTCAGCATCTTGACGATGTTCACCCCCAGTATGCACACCCCAAGAATCCCACTGGTCACCCTTTGCCACTCAACTTCCTCAATACATCCATGCTGACTTCCCTCGAACAACGTGACACCAGCATCCCCGAGTCGCAATGGCTTATACCTCTTTTCGACTCGGATGACGACAAAGAAAATCAACCTGGATCAAGTACCCGCAAGGGGAAGAATAAGAACGCTGGCAATACGAATGCGCAGAAAGCTCGTCAATCTGCATAGTCTGTTTGCTCGTATCATTCCCTCTGCATGCTTTTCACGACTGCATGTACTTATGATAACTCTCATTCGCTATCATCTTGCTTTCTTACCCTTGCTACTTCATGTTTTCGTGGATTTCATAGCTTCAAATTGCATAGTACTACTCAGGAAATCGATGCACGCATGTTTCTGCCTCGTTATATTGCATACGACGGGTCAACGACTTGTGAATATCGAGACGCGTCTCTCATGCAGTAGTGAAAATTTGATTTGGCCTTGTGACATCACGTGGTGTCACTGTAACAGTGGTGGTGGTGGGTCCCCGAACTAAAAGTGTTAGTGTCCGGGACTATCGCACGCCTCTTGGTAGTAGTAGGAGGTTGGGTAGGAACTTGTTTTTATCCAACCATATAAACCATATAATTAAGGTATTGTGACAAATTTGGTTACCGAGGGTTTACGTAGTATCTGAACTATACTACTAGCCAGGCCGATCTTCAACTTTCCAGTTAATGAGATGAGGAATGTTCTGGTGGTGCTGGACCCGGCACGGCAGAGGACTTTGCATCAAGTGCAAGAGAAGACCCCTTATGACTGGACAGTAACCACTCTACCACACCGGGAGGCAACCTACCTGATGGGCATCATCGACGTCAAGGGTCTCATTTTTGAGGTGGAACACCTTGAACTGCCAGACATAGACGTTCCCGCAGGTCACAGAAGGGTGTACATCAATGAAGTGGTAAGCTGATTGTCCCTGGTATACAGAGCCCTACCTGATCTCTGATACAGCTGTTGATGTGGCATACAATTCACACCTCACAAGACAACGACCTCCGACCGGTTTATATGGAATTCAAAACTTTCACCGGGATCATACAGTTGAGCAAGGAGAACCTCCGGAGGGTCATGAGTTGCTTTACTGCTGTCTGGGGAGGTTTGGATTTGACCAAAAATCCCAGGTGAGTAAGCCACTTCTAAAGGGTCAAAAGTGCTGACCCAGTGATTGGGTGTGAGACAGAGAGGCCCCCGTTCGTTTCCGCTCCTCTAGTTCTTCAAGGAATGCAAACGCTATGTGGAGTACTTTTGAGGAATACACAGCAGCGTTGAAGAAGTTAGAGCAGATCATCCCGGTGTGGCCAAGTAGCTCCGAGTGCCGGGTCTCCTCTTATGATTACAATATCATCACCCTGTTGGATTCCATAGCCCGGGATGTTACAAAATCTCACCGGCCCACCACAAAGGTGATTGATGAGGTAGGAGAAAGTCGCCTTGGAATTAACAAGAAGGTCTTGAAACGAGAAGGACGGCAGTCAAGGACAAGCATAAAAAATCCTTGGAACAGCAAACCCCCTCAGCAGGAGCCAAAGTGTGGGGATTATCGATGGTTGGTGCAGTCATGGGTCCCAGAGTGGGACAGGATAGGACAGTGGCGTTGTCTCATGGTCAATCAGACCGTGTTCCATATCATCAATGACCCGACAGAGCAGGTTGTGCCTGGCCAGAGTTCCTCCGTGAAGGCCCGGACACGAGAGGATGGGTGGACCTTGCAGGAATTGGCCCAGTATGAGACTATTTCCCCATCCTTGTCCCTATCTCTGACTCTAGACCTCCAGCCTGTTGGATGACAACCCAGATCAATGCGATTTTATGACTCGGGAGGGTGGAACAAGGGCAGAAGTCGAGGCAGCCAATGCGGAAATTAACCGATTCTTGGTGGCCACTCTAGCAGTTTACATCAAAGCAGAAGAAATGCAAATGCGTCGTCAAGGGATTTCTGAGTTTGTGCAGTCCTCCTTGAGAGTGTCGGCTCGGGTAGATCTCTCCGTCATCAAAGATCCTGAAACACGGCAACTACATTACTTTGTGACAGGCATTTCTCGAGGACCAGGTATGTTGTTGTACGGGGCATTGAGCGACATCATCATCCGGAGATATGCTTTGGAATTCGTACATGCATTTGATCGGTGGATTGGTAGGAAGGAATCAACACCAGCAACCGGGTCTCAGGGGTCAAATGATTAGCGATCAGCACCTGTACAACTATTATTTATTATTTAGTATACTAGCCATTATTTGGCAGAGCTCTCAATAAGTGTGTCAACAACATTCTGTAGTACATGGCTGGTGCACTACAAGAAAATCCTGATGATGCTTTGTATCATGATACTAAGAATGGTGAAGCTAGCAAAACAATTCATTGTACTAACAATCTTGAAGCAAGCAGTCTGGTCCTCAGACACTTGGAGTGCAGCAGAGGTCTCTTCAGCTTTACTTCTCTGCTCTGGAATCGGTCTCCATGATCTGAAGATCCTTCCCTTTCTGGGTGTTGACTGTTCTTGTGCCACCGCTTCTATCGCATTTCGACTCTAACGTTCCTGTCTTTTAATTATTTCCTCTTCCTGTCCTATTTCTGCCTCGTTCTTGTTTCATTTGGCTTTATCGCCCCCACTGTATTTCCACAAGTTTTCCGTTCCATTTCTATACTTCAGCTCCAGCCGAATGCATAAAGAAGTTTTTACTGACTCTTACTCTCACATATCGGCAAACTTGTCAACATCGCACTTATTATGTGGGCTTGGCGTCGACTCTGGCCTCACACCTAGCAAGTATGACCTGTATGAGAGCGAGGCGCGCCGGTGGGCATAGTGGGATATTTGGTGGTGGGATGCTTGAGTTACTGAATCGCATCATTCAAATCACGTTGATTTAGTTTCTCCACAGGTATACGTCCACTCTATCTTCACGTGCTCCGCTCATTCCTCTGCACCCGTTCAGCACCCGCCTACCGCTTGACGTTGACGAGGAAGTGTTCACGTCCGTCTGTACGTCTACACCTCTCCTACTGAGCCCGACGGGCAAAGAGGGCTTGGGAAAAAGTAGTTTGGGATGAGACTGATGTCAGTGATACCTAGCTGCCCCCTTTCCGTGTCACTGATTTTCTCTATCACTACAGACTCGCGCAGCTCTTAAAAGACATCAACTTCTGCACTTCCTTACTATCATTTATCGAACAACTCTCAGTCCTGTTATCCCTCGAGCATGCGTCCCAATCCGAAGTCGAGATCAAGCAATGGCTATCGGATCTTCCACCCGCATTTCGTGGGAATGAGGGGATGGGCGAGGAATCCATGGCGCTGTCATCCAACTCAAGTCATGGAAGCACACCACCGACACTCCTTGCTCATCGTCTCGACATATTGATGATGACGCATAGACTGGCTATGGGGTTGTACCTCCCGTCCATACGTCCCCATTTGTCCCCATTTGTCCCTGTCATTTCAATCTGACTCTCACTTTAATGTGAGACGTGAAACTAGTCCGCAGATTCATCAAGCACACGTAGGCCCGCTCACAGCTGCACATGGAGTTACCAGAGCTGGGAGAGATTTTGTCGGGCTTGTGTGTACGAGGCCTGGTTTGGTACAGAAGAAGGACGGGCTTGGATTAAGTCTTTGTTGTGGCCTCGTCCATGATGTTCATTCAGGTGTACTATTTTTCGTTCCCTTCTTCACTTCAGTTTTCTGATCTCGTGATAGGATTTAGCCAGGGAGTTGAAATGGGATATTCGTAAGCGTTGTTTGACACCTCTATTGTTCGTGCTACCAGTGATCTCCGTGACCCATCAGCTGTGTGGGTGTGCACAGCTGTAGCTAAGATGGGTCTTGGACTGCTTCAGGATCTTCAGGATCTCTGTCCTGCGTTGGATCTGAGTGTTCTGGAGGCGCTCATCCAGAAACTCGATTCGGGTGGTTCAGGCTCTGGGAGTGGGTCAAAGAGGAAGAGAGAGAGGTGGGATGAAGGTGATGATGGACAGGATGATGTTCCTACCCGGTGGTTCGGGCCTGGGTGGTCATGGCAAGGACAATATTCCTCTCATCCCTGTCCTTGTTGTTTCTACCTAGGAACCCAAGCTATGTTCTCCATCTCACGTTGGTTCCAATTCCAATGCTGCCGATAATATCTCGGCCATGCATGATGCCAACATGGAGGACATTTCAGCCTCAGAACCAAGACGGACATATCCTGCGATTGTCATTCCATCCAAGTTTCCACCTCGGAAGGATCTTGTAAAGGATCGAGATTTGCTCAAGGATGGTCAACGTGAACGTGAACGATAGCGAGGGGACAAAGACAAAGACCGCTCAAGAGAGAAAGACAAGGATCGTAAGAAGACCTTGTACCCATCTGTTGGATTTCCCGTGTGTCCTGGAAAGGAGACATCTTTGCTTGCCAGGGTGTGTCCTGTAAGTGTTTGCACTCCTACAACAACAACAACGATACAGGGAATATCTGGTCAGTCAATACCGACATCTAGCCAGCTGGTCTCCATGTCAGATCAGTCAATACCTGAGTCCAGTCAACCGATGCCAACGTCTAGTTAATCAATGTATGCATCCCAGCACTCCGTGATGTCTCAGCCACCTTCCGTGGCTCCCCTCCAGCCGTCTTCCCATTAATCGTTCTTCTTATCATTCTACTCCTACTTTGATGTCACAAGAAGGCAGGGTTGTATTTCTTGTTACCGTTTGGGGCTGCTTACAAGCCTCAGCCTCAGGTGTGTTTCTTATCCTTTTTCACATCCACTCACCTGCTCAACGCAATTTTAGCCTGCCCAAAAATTCACACCTTACGACTATGCCAGCTCTTCTGCTTCACCGTTTTCATATCCGGACACCCCCAATATGCCCAATTCGGTGGACCACCCTCCACACCGACATCGTTTGCTCCTCCGTCCCAATTGCCCCATTACTCAAGAGCTGCTCCACAACCGCAACCATCTTTTTCTACACCATTACAAGGATCAATTTCCTGCATCCCAAGCATCCTACAGAGAGCACCCTCTTCTGTCTCAACAACAGCAACAGCAACAACCGGGTCGTTTCAGTTTTGCCCCTCAGTTCCCTGAAACTAGTCTTGTGAGAGATTATTATGGATCACATGAGAAGCAGCCCACTCAACGGCAGGAATGTCAACAGGAATATCCTGGGGAGCAGCAAGTGGTGTATGTCGTCAAATCGTCATTAGACCAACACCTCGACTCCCAACAGGGGTACATTTGGGGGGCAACAAGGATATATGGAGCAGACGCGGACTGGGGGGAGTGAGGGTCAGTATTGGAGCTCACACTCAGCTTCCGATTCCAGTCTTCGCCCATGTAACTAATACGCTCGTTATGCCCATTATGCCTTGATGTCGCTCCTTGCCAATGCTTTCCCTCGCCATCGCTATATGTACGTCTAGGTTACCCATCGTATCTTCTGTTTTTCGCTACCGTATCTTCCTGGAGTTTGTCATTAGCTATATAGCTAACTTTATGAATGTCTCCCTTATAGCTCCTGTTTATTCCTTTCTGCTTATCTTGTCTATGAGTTCCATCTCTATCTCTATCTTTCCATTTCAGTGTTTTTTTTGTTGTATTTCTTCAAATTTACTGTCTATATACAAGCATCGTCATTTAAATCCATAGACTCACTTTTGTTTCTTCATCGAAGCCTCGGTGTTAATGCGAATGTTTCTCAATGCTTAGGTATGCTCGTCCGAATGCTTCCGGCAATCTTTTGTAGAACATCTTTTGTCGAACTCATTTGCTATTTCTTATGCTCCAGGGGAAATCCGAGAGGAACATGCAACCCTTTGATCCGAGGTCACTCGCACTTTTCATATATCGCACTCGGCGTTGCACCTTACATTTAATAGTACGGAAGCCAGCATTTTGTGTATGTACACAAATCTAGGCCAACCCCCGGTGCAGCTAGCCTTTTTTGTGGCATAGGTGGAGGAGATCGACAGTCTACCTTCTTCAACTTCTCCTATATCATGCACGTATTCCAGTGGCATTACTCAACGCATATATGTCGTGGTCAACACAAAGAACAGTAATTATATGCAAGATTTAATATCATCCAGAGAGTAAGTTGCAGACCAACAATCGCCCATAATATGAAACTCAAACCCTGTACTCTTGCGACAGCATTAAGGATGGGGAAAATGACAATCATTGGAACTCCGGCAGCCATTGCTGCAGAATATAACCGGTCATGCAGATCGGCGAAGAAAAGGATTTGGAACAAGCCATTGATCACACCATGGATAGCTAGGATGTTACAGATTCGTGAAGGATCTGATCCCAACCCAGCGAGTTCTATCGGTGGGGCGAAGAACAGAGGTTGTAGGTCACAAAATGCGATATCAAGAAATGACACAGCAGCATAGTTCCAGCAGCTATGATCACTCTGGGAATCAATAGCGAGTGAAGAGGTAGTGGTTTGGAGTCGTCGGCGTTGGTAGGTCAATTTGGAGTCACTGGGCCAGGGATGGTATCTTTGTGGTATTTGCTCCTGAGAAAACGACCGAGAGTCACCCTGGTGAGTACAGTCTGACAATCACATGTCATCAAATCTTATGCTTGTATGCCAGTTCAAAAGAACGCACCTCTCGCAAGAAACAGAACATCACGATCTAAGCCAATGCAGAGCAGGTGGCAGGTACAGCGCATGCAAGGAAATATAGATAAGTCTCCAAGAATTGAGAATGACCATAGACGCGAAGACGTTCAGAAATTGTTCAACTGGAAGTGATAACAATCCGCCTACAATGGGGATAGGGATACAAAGATTACCATCACATAGGTACGTACCCAATGGTCCCACCCGTCGACCAAGCTAAAGGCATATATGTATACGCCTGGGCCAAGTTGGTAGAGTCGGTAATGTCCAACATCATACTTTTGATAACGCCAAAGCACCGTTAGGGGCATGGCTGAGTGTTGGAAGGTGTTGAAAGAAGATAGATCAGAACCATCACAGGAGAACAACATGATCAAACCTCAGTACGAGTCCAGAAAATGGTGTAGATAGGCCGAAACAATACATAGAGATAGATAGTCCAAACAGGCCTGTCAAAATGACAGGCTTCCGTCCAATGTGGTCCGATATACGACTTCATTTGGACAGTGAGAATGGGGTCAAAACTCCAGGAGCGTGTCCATTGTGGATGTGACGGAGGGACATTGTAACCCTCTGGACCCATTTTCGACCACGTGATGATATCAATATATTGAACATCACAGAAAGGCTTCATGTCCCCTGAGTCCCGTGAGGTACTGTGGGCCCCATGTCTCAGGACGCAACTGACAGCATGGTGATACAAACAATTCATCGCATTCGACCCAGGAAAGGCTTCATGTCCAAAGCGCTCCCCCAAGTCT
>MU172356.1:101133-142671 GCA_016695485.1 Suillus hirtellus
ATCATGTCAGATCTAGTAGTGCAGTACTAATTTCTCTACAATACAAGAGTGTGTATGTGAAGGAGTGATTATGTGTGTGCGTCTCGTTTGTGTGCATGTCGCGTCTGTACGTGTGTATGAGTTTTGTGTGTGAAGAATAGTTGAACAGATCCAGCGCCATAGTAATAAGATGTGAAATGTTCTCGCATGATATAAACCGCTCATAAGGAATGCAAAGGAGTGTAATCTTGCATGTCATTAATATTTCTGTTTCTATTATACTCCCGTCGGAATTGATATGTTCATTTTGCCAACATGGGCAAAGATTATCAGATCTTGGGAGAGATAAGCAAAAATAGAGCTTGAGGTACATCAGGGCGTTTTTTCCGACAGTCATATTAACTAACATCTTCCCAGCTCCAACAAGGTCCGTTTCTGAGTGGGCCTAAAGCTGGGTGCCAGTGTGCCGGTACAGTCTCACTCATCATCTATGACTTATAGTATGGTGACTTGGATGAAACATGTGGCCTCCCGGGCTGTACTACAGCCACACTTCACTGAACTTGAAGCTGTGCAATGGGAGGATACAACAATATTTGAGCTAATTCGTGAGGATCCAGAAGTAAGTTTCCATCATGCTTTTCCAGCCTCTAGATGTGTATAACGGTTTGTGCTTGTATTCTAGATCCTCGGACCCAAGGCATGGTATCAAATCCACTGTCAAGTTCATTGGACTCCCCCTCCAGATCATGAACTATGCCGAGCTTTTATTCAGTTCTGCCTGATGAAAATGTGTCATCATCAAGCGTCTATGAAGGTTCTGCTAGCAGGAGTAGCTGAAGGTTTGGTCCTACCAGGCTTGTTGGTGAGCAGCCTCAGGTCCCACCTAATGCCTGACCATTAATGTGTTCTGCCGTTTAGCTCATCACACGGGACCAAATTTTTGAGGATACTACACTCATGGAAAGCGATGGTATCATCTTAAGTCAACCATCTTCTGGAGCTGAAGCCCTTTGTCTTGGGTGGAAATCCGCGTTGGTGAACTTCTTCGCCGAAGGAACTCCGGTAAGATCTTCCAATACAACTCATACGCAAAATAGATTATCTAGAAGAGGGACAGGAGCTGGAGCTTCCGGCAGTGACTGCGTTGAGGGAGCTCCGAGCCTGGTCTCACAAAATCACTAGAGCCAACACTTCTAGGATGGAACAAGCTATCTTGGCAAGTGTGATGTTTATTTTTTCCGGACAGCGAACGATAGTTCTAACCAGGATCTCAGAGTTCTGGATTGGGTCATGAAGTCCTCCGGATTGCCCACCCACAGGTGGATTTGGAGAAAAAGACCCCTTACATGTCCCTGAGCTTTCAAAGATATCGTTGGAAAGAGAGTCTCCTTGGTTGTTTGGTGGGATTTGTGGATCTTGTTGTTCCCCGTGCCATAGGTATCAGCCAGGTCACCAAACGAAACGCCCTTGAATTTTTGCAACTGCTTTCCTTGCATCGAATGTGTCCATTTCGATCTAACTATGCCTCTGTATTTGCATTTTCCTCCGAGAAGTGCTTCTTGGTTGAAGCTGTTCGGTGGATGTTGCCCACAATGGCCTCCAAGTTATCCCCTGAGTCTGGTGCTTGGGTAAAGTTGTTCCCTATATCATCTAAGGTCGCATGTCTTTGATCACACTAGTTCTACAGATATCCCAAGCCTCCTTGAGCCATTTATTTCGTCATATCTGTGGTTTCACCCCTAAGGAATTGGAAGCTCTAGGGCTTGATGAGGAATTGCTTCTGGTTCTGATTCTGTCTGCTCAGCTGAGGCTCCTCCGTCGGAAGGTGTCAAAAGATTTTCATACCCGATTCCGGCACGAGGTCCATCCTTCGACAGGGGTCTGTCGTCTTTGCTACTCTGAGCCAGAAGATTCCAAGTGCATAAGATACTGGACGGTACAGTCCACCCCTCACACAGAAATACACGGAAAGGTTGTCACACCATATCCCACCAATGATCCTGATCGCCTTACACCAACACTGGTGAGTATGACTAATCAGATGACTTTGCAGATCCTCTCTTAGAAGTTTTCATACAGGGCTTTGAGAAGAATGCTGACTATGTGCATTTGGCCGATCTGAAGTTGCGAAAAATCGCCAGCCGACCCCTAGTGCTGGCTCGTTGCCAACGTGATGTCACCCTGTTGATCGAGGCCGGCTCGCCCAAGAAAGTGTTGGCCGGTGTTTCTTTTAACACCTTTTCAGCCCAGGATCTTCAGGAGATGCGATGCGATTCCTCGGCTGCCAAGGAAATCCGAGCCCTTAAAAGGGGTCACCAGTTCCAGAGGTTTCGTTGGGGCCAGATGCATCCCATAGGCTCCCGAAAACCTTGTGGGGGCAGACCTGGAGATACCTATACTGGCTATGCTGGCATGGAGGTGACTGATACTGAACACATTAGGCTGCTCTTTGCTCATGCGGCTGTGAGTGAATGCTCCCTCTCGTCTCTCACTTAATCTGACTGTAGTTATGAATATTCCCAGGACGTGGAAAGGATGGTGGCTGCTGTTGCTCCATTGCACCCTGATGTCACCAGAGAGCTCCGGGATTTGTCTGCTGAAGTCAATTCATTGGGGGGGATAGGAGCCACCGCCTATTACTGTTGGAACTTTGTGGCTCTTCAACATGTTGACCATGATGCCACGTGGACAATATCATTGCAGACATGCAAGGAGGCCAAACAAGATGAGTTCAACTTTGTCCTGATGGACCTGGGTTGCTATGTGGAAACCTGCGAAAATTCATTGTGGCAAGTAGTCTGGTTTAGGACATTACACTGGCTCAAGTACCCCAGGTGGTTCCACGGTTCCCAGACCCATGGCACTGTGGTTCCCAGATTGTCATCCATGTCATCAAACAAAAATCTATCCCAGGGCATTGCAGTTACATTACCCCTCGCCTCTTTGCAAGGAGCACGTAACCAAAACCAGGCAAGAGCCGCATATGTACCGTTGGCACAAAGATGGAATATGAATTAATCCGGTCTGGACCTGTTCCATGCACCCTTCTCCCTGCGATTTTCAAAATACATCTGCTAGTCCAACTCAATTTACATTTATCGACTGGAGCTTATACCCCAGGTCAGGTATGATGGTATGATAATTCTTGATCCCCAGTGAATTCCTCCTATGGCCAAACCAGTTAAAATCTTGTAATATATACTGTGACAATGTAATGTTCTGTTGCAATGACTTTTATCGTCAATCCCTGTGACCAAGATAAAGTACATTTTTTGGGAGCCAAGTGGTATGACTGGGCCATTTTACAGCGTCGGTGATCTCCTCCAACCTTCGTTGTGGAGAGTTAATGCCTCTGATACCAGAAAGCATGTATGCACCCAAATGAGATGCTTCTGAACAAAGGTGTAGTGATACCTGGAGAAAACAAAAGTTGCCAGGTTAACAATGAAAATATGAAAGCTTACCCAAGAAGATGGAGTGCATAAAGTCCATCGCTGACCTGGGTATCATTCTTCGAATAGAAACTTTGTCGGAGCATTTGGTAATCATCTTTGGGGATCCAGGCTGCATAGTCGAGCAGAAAATTAGCAAGCAAGCAGTGAGTGGATGATACCCACAATCATCGTATATCAGAACATGAAATTCGCAGTCTGCTCAACACACCGTGGATTATACATTAGGAAGCTTACCAGTGGCTAGTATCTAGTAATATAATTGAATATGTATTGTGGATGGATGACCGGAGTAATATCAACTGTGACTATTAGGATGTCCAGACAGGGAGTGCTTACATTGTGAGCTATGGCAGCGCTACAAAAACTGCCATGAACACCAGTCCAGGTATCACGGATGGCAGCTTGAATGCAAGCCCCTCTGGTGGGATGTCAGAGACCTTTCCCCTTCCCACCGACTAGAGTTCGAGCCATTTGTGCAGAGAGTAGATGTGTCGCCTTTGTTTTTTGTCCAAATGCATCCATCTTAGGTCTAAGCCCGTAAGACGTTTATTATTTCAAATAAATGTAGTAGTTTTGAGGATTTGTAGTAGGAAATGTGTGGTTTTGGGAGGCTGCACGAAATGTGGTAACCAATAGTAAGCTGAGCTGTGATCCATGTTCAGATCGAGTCGGGCCGGTCGGGTCAGAACTTCAGAAGGTGTTGAAAAATTTCCCAAGGTGATGTCAAGCAAGCTCAGCACTCATCACTGAGCATTAAACATGGAAAGATGGCAACAAATACCTGCTCCTGCTCCTGCATCTCCTAGTTCCACTTCACCTCCGCCCGAATCTTGGAATTTTATGCAGGTATTCCGCCAACTTGTGATCCCCCCGCCCCGAGATTGCGTCGCTAGCGCCACAGTCAAGCCAGTGAGTCAACGTGAGCTGCACAGCAGTGGTCCATCTCTCCAGGAACTTCACAGCCTGGACCTGGATACTTTCCATCTAGCTGAGCCAGAGCACACCCGGATGTGGGCCAGGGAAACTTTGAGCCACCATGGCCCGGTGAGCCCAGTCCCAAACATCCTGATCTGGACCGCTGGGATATTGCGTGGAATCCTTCCCATCAGGTTCGTTGAGGAGTCAAATGTGGTGGAGTATCTTAAGTTTAGTTTTATGGCGCCGGCGGGAGGTGGGGCTGTCTGCTTGTTCCAAAAATCATGTCAGCCAGATGCTGCAGCTTTGGGCTTTCCATCGACAGAAGCCTGCACTGCAATAGTATCTGAACCAAATTCGGGGCAATCGGGAAGGCCTGATATGACGTTTATCTGGAACGGCAGCGTTTGTTGCACGATGGAGGTTAAAACGCACAAGGCCTCTACTGCTGGATCTCCCCAGGTGGATATGCTGCAAAAGCTGGGAGACGATTGGAGTCAGTGGCCCAAGACACTGTTCCAAGATGGGAGAATGCATTTAGGCATGGTGTATGACATCTTGTCAAAGCGACAACAGCAGAAGAAGGAGAGGAAGGATGAAACTCCAGAAGACGCATCTAACGGCCCAGATCTGTCGGATGTGTTTGAGCACCATTGGCAACGTAAGGTTATCCATACAATATACCAGGTGCGATTTTTTGTTGAGTTTAACTGCTACGGCACTTACATGGGGTCTCCAGGTTTGGAATCAGCTCGTGAGCAGGGAATCAGAGCATGGCATTATCTCCAATGAACATACCTTTGTGCTGGTTCACCGGCAAGGGCACAGTCTACGGATTTCCCCCTCTTACCGATATCAGTCTGCTGATGAAGAAGAAAGGGCCTTCACAATGTTAGACTTGAGCTTTTTTATAGCCCACTCGGTGATGAGTCGGCTGGACCAGCAGGGTAAATGGCAAGGGGCCCCATCTCCTGGACCTCTGCCTGTCTCATTGGCTGTACCCCAAGCTACTACACCCGGTACCAGCCGACATCACTTAAGTCCCAGTACCCAGCCAACTACCAGTACCCTTGGTGGCAGTGTGATGCCGGTAGGAGTCTCCCACACCTTCTTCCAGTGGAGACCTGACTTTTTTCACTCCTAGAAGTACTTGTACCCCCCTGTTTGGAGGTGGCTTATGTCATGTTGGCAATTGCGTCCACCAGTCCAGAGGTGGAGATCCTGTAATGCTGCCCCGAAATTGCCAATCTCGTCATCCCGTCCAAATTCCCCACTTCAACTTATCTTCACTACCTCTGGGTGTCCATCTTTCCCCCTTCAACTATCTCCGGTGGATAAATTCAATTGGGACTGCTCCTTTTCAACCCCCCTGGTCCTAGAAAACCTGATCTCACACACCCAGCTACCGGTCTTCCGTGGACACCTGAATGGATCCAGTGTTGTAGTGAAAATGGCCGAAGATGATCTTTGCAACGAGTTGATGTATGAAGCCCAGATTTATCAAGCGTTGCAGCCTATTCACGGATCTGTGGTTCCTACTTGTCGTGGAGTGTTTTCTGGGGCTGGAGCCATGTTCCTTTTGATGGATGATGTAGGGGCTTCACCGACTTCTTTCGTGTCCCTCTCCTTTGATCAAAGGTGGGTAAGTTTCATGGGTCGGTCAACCCCAAAATTTCACCTTTTGTTCCAGGTGTGGTGTTCTCAAATCACTCAGGGCTATTCACCAGCTGGGAGTGATCCATAATGACCTAGCGGCTTCCAACATTGCGATCAGTGATTCTACTGCGATTATTCTGGACTTCGGTCAGTCGGAGATAGGGCATGTTTGCCCTGGCGCAGATCTTTGCCCAGAGTTGATTGAGGGTGCCACCGCTTTGGGAATAGATCCAACAGATGTCGTCTAAGTTGTATCCAAATAAATCTGCACAATTTTTAGTTACACCAAAATGCCATGGGTGAGTCAATTGTACATCGTGGAACTTGTATACTGGTCACCTGGACAAAGTTTGAGATCCGGCATCATTTTTGTCTTCAAAGGACTCCAACCTGGGACAGAACAGACCTTCAAAGCCATCAGTTTATTCTGTGTCGGAGTAATCTGTAAAGGGGGGGGGGAAGACCTTCATTGAATTTCAAACGGTGACAAAATGGCACCCAGCATTGTGGCACACCTTCTTGATGTGTGAAATTATATTCTATTTAGGCCTGCAGGAAGCCATCCATTATCACCTCTGATTACGAGGGTTATGTGGGAGTCACAGGTGTTCTAACTCAGAAGTCCGACAAGTGGTAACCCAATTTGGTTTGAATGATTCATTCTCGATCGGGTAGCCAAAATAAGTGTTCATAAAATATAACCTCACCTTCCTGTCTTCTTCCTCCTTTAAACCCGACTAATGGAGCCGGATCCCGATCAGCTACCTGCGCCCTCAGCTTTGAATCAGGATACTGTGAAGCTGGAGCCAGATCCTGATCTGCTACCTGAGCCCTCATCTTTGAATCAGGCGACTGTGAAGCTGGAGCCAGAAAGTATGAGGTCTATACCCTCATTAGCACCTGACCAACGATCTCGTGTCTCAAACCTATCACGCTATGTGGAAGGTATTGAAATCATTGATGCAGACTTGGATTGCCTACGAAGCAAAGGCGTTAGAGTCACTGGAACAGTCATGAATGCCTACGCCAGTCTTGTACCTGATAAGGACATCAGTTTGACTCGAGCAGGATGCATTATTCTGAGCTCATTTGTCCCCAACTTGATTCGTGGTGAAACCTCGTGTAACACTACACTAGAAAAAAGTGTCCCTGTGGTGAGTCCATTCATCAAAGCCAGTTTTTTACATACTCACAGCCAGCCAACCCCACATACCCAGAGGTCCAAAAGCAAGATTCTTGCCTCCAGGCGTTGGGCCTTTCCACTGTGCGGAGGTTCTCCCCCCCATTGGGTCTTGGGTTGGGTTGACTGGCCAGCTCATGAAATAGGGTTCTTTGATAGTCTGGGCACCAATCACAAATGGGCAGACCAGGTCAGCAGAACTTCTGATAGATATACAGCCTGTAGCCCACTCATGTGATGGTTTCTCAGTATTTGTGTCTAGCTGCAGCAGGAATGGAGCACTGGCTTAAATACCACCAGTATCCAGACATCAAGTCACTAGATGATCGATTCAAAGATTGGACACGACAACACCATGCTCCACCAAAAAATCAGAGACAGAGAGATCATTGGTCTTGCGGTTTTTTTGTGATGATGGCAATGCATAGATTGTCAGACTTGGATTTCTCACATATACGCCGAGATCAAGTGAATACCATACGGTTGTCAGCTCTGCGGGCCATAGAGAAAATTGAGTAAATATTTCTGTCTAGGTATAATCCACAACTGGCCTACTGACACAAGAGTGATAGTTTGGTTGTAGTACCCCTCCGTCGTAGAAAATGTCGTATGGGACCCAACGAAGAGAATTTAGCGCCTCAGGAACCTCCAACTTCATCTTCCATCCTCAGGCACAATATCATTTCCAGGGCCCCTGAGGGTGAAGAGGTTCAGAAAATTATAGACACTATTTTAAATGCCAAAAGATTGGTTGTTTTTTGCGGTATGAACATTTCTTCTCCATGACACCCCACCCTCAAAAATTCCTTTGGGTGTTTTTTTTTTACTTTCTCCAGGTCTAGGTGTATCTGTTCTTCCTGGACTCTCAGGTTCATCACTGGGTGATCTGCTTGGATTATTGCGTCCCATTATTTGGCAGGTGTGTGAATGTGTTCTCTATCTGTTTCATTGCCTGTCTTAAGGTGTTATTATTCTGGCAGGACCGGGCACAATCATCACTGGTGTTTCAGACTGTGTTGCATCACCTGAATAACCCCTGTGTCAGAAACCAGTTTTATCCAGCCATGCATGCTCTAGATCGACGTGGCAATCTTCTCCGAGTTTATACTCATAATATCAATGCCATGGAAAAGACTGCTGGGCTGTTGACCTTTGGAGTTCCAAGTGTGGATCAGATAGGCCAACCTGACTGCCCACGATGCATCCCATTATTGGGACGCCTGGACCAGATGTCTTGTACTCTTTGCTCCAAAGTTGCATCAACAACCAGTTTTATGGATCAGTCCACTTCAAATGGGCTTCCAGTATGTGTTCACTGTCAAGCTCGTGGCCGTGTTGGACACCAGGGTATTTGCCGTCCAAAAATTGCAGTTTGTAAAGAGGAGCACCCAGACTTGAATCTTGTCATTACCCATGATGAGAAACAGGTGGATGTGGTGTTGGCTGTAGGAGTCCGACAAGTCCCTGATGATAACCTTCCTGACATCATCAGGAAATTGTCCCAAGCTGCCCAGTCAAGAGCCCAGGATGGAGCACTCTCATCCATCATGATTGACCTTAAGGTTCCAGCTCATGAGAGGCCTGAAATTCAAGACCTATTTCAGGTTTGCCTGGAATTGGACCCACAACACTTTTTTGCTAGAGTTGTTGAGGTGGCTCATGAGGCTGCCACCAATGACCTTCATAGCAATACAATGCTGATACACAAGACAGTGGCATGCATGGGCTTGCCAATTGATGATGGTGAGGAGCATAATGAGGAGGAATTATTGATGTCACTGCCTTCCTGGCATTTCCCCTCCCCTTAGGCAGACAGATACCCTTTGCTATAAAATTTTAGATAGCCTCTAGATTTTTCTGATGTCAAGGGATCATGGCAAGGTTGACTAGTGTATACAGCATATTTGTACTGATATAAATATAATGACAAAATGACAAATGTCACATGAACTCAAGACAATGACTATATTATCATAAGCCACTTGGCTGGTGTTGTGCTGACTCACAGAATCTACTACCCAGAGTAAATCCATGCCTATTGCTCTTCACACTTCTTCACACAGTATAGAACATACAATAATGACTGATTTGGAAGGAAAATCAGTTGACTCAATTTACCCCTCACTATTAAGCACCCCTGATTTTTACCTACTGATATTCATACAGCATTGTGATGACAGGCTTGCAGCAATCCAAACAAAACTCAAGTTGGTTGTTAACTACTAACTACAACATACTCTGGATTTATCTGTGGCCATGCTTGTGTGCAGGGGCAATGAATCATTTCATTTTTAAAAGGTCAAATAAGACCTTAAACCCTGATTTGGCATCCTCATCAAGCACACTCATTCTATCCTTGTTTTTCATCCAATAGACATACTTGATTATTGTATGCATGCTGATCTTAACTTGCTTCTAAAAGAAGCTTGATAACGTGTTGCTGGAAAGATTGATAGAACTTACCTCAATATCCTTAGATGCCATGATTTTACTGACCTGCAATTGGATGTCAGGTTGGAGACCATTTATTTTCCAATCATGTCCAAGATATGAGAAGAACCTCACAAACTATATTAACAAGGTTAGTTGTGTTCATGCATCAGACCAGTCAGTCTAGCCAAGACACAATAAGATATGCTGAAAGACAGACCTTATCATTCCACTCCAATTCACCCTGGTTAGATGAGTTTTGACATGCCCCAGCCACTTTAGACAGATTTGCAGATATTGTTTCCGCAGCCTGGGACTTGTGCTGAAGTTTTGGAGATGGTTTTGGAATATCTTCTTTGGTCTTAGCCTTCTCCTTGCCCTTATGTGCTGGTATTTCCATGGCCTTGGACTTTGGCTGTGGTATTGGAGATGACTCTGAGATCTCTTTTGTACCTTTACTCTGCTCTTGGGTCTTGGTATGTACCAGTCAGCAATACTGACCAATCAGCATGATATACAGAAATCCTCACCTGTAGGATGATCTTTTTCTTTTTAGGAGACTGCAAAGATTTGCCTGTTCCTTTCTTGGATTTGGATTTGAGTATACCAGGCACCAGAGTGACTGATTCAAAGTCAAATCCCAGATCAACCTGGTTCTTGGCGCAGCTAAAAATCAAAGTACCCTTTAATATTTTACATGTGATCTGGGAGGGCATATCTAATTCATCAGATACAGATGAGCCAGAGGTGACTGATAAGGATGTGTCCTGAGGTTGAGAAGTGCGAGATGGAGGATTGGCCATGGTTGTTTGATCCTCCAAGGAGAAATTGTCTTGTAAGCGCTTTTGGCATGGATATGAAGAGGATGGTAAAAATATTTGAGGCCGATTAGATTTGTCTGGATGCTCTGAAGTTGCTGATGATGAAGGTGTCTCAATGTACTCCAGAAAATCCTGAGATAGAAAGATAGGAGTTGATGGCTCAAATAACATGGATGGTTCAGCCATAACAGCTGCATGTTGCTTGATAACATCAGACTCAAAGATGAAATCCATGTCAGTGTCATGTGACAAGACATTAGACTTGTTCTCCAAATCCAACAAGGTCATGGTAGATGGTGTCTGGCCTCTAGCTGAGGCATGTCTTGACATCATGGATCCATGTATACTAGGCTGCTGGTGGACATGACATTCTGAAAGCCTCATTATGAATCATCAATGACTCACATTAGTTGATAGCACAGAGTGTACAGCTGATCCTTTCTCTGTGGAAGTCTGATGCTGTTCCATGGACTATGACTATGTGTTAGTTCTAGTATCATACTGCTCTAAACACAACAGCTACTCACAGTCAAAGAGAGATCCAAAGCTGGTACATCTGTCTCTACCAGTGATGTTGTATGATTTTTCTCTGGATATTCCTCTGTTAATTTCAGCGTCTTCTGATCAATGAGTTAAATGATCAATCAGCCTAAGATGAAATGCATGTATAAGTTCAAGGATATATCACCTGAATCAATAAAGGCAGTTCCTGTGCTTTGTTTCTTAGGTATATTTAGATTATTGAGTCACACAACTGGAAGGTGGTGGCTCACACAACATCATCCAAATCACCAACTTCCAATATCGATTTGTGTTTCAAAGGAGTATGCAGCTGAGTCATTGAAATCTGAGACTCTTCTAGATTTTTTGCAAAAAAAACAGATTGCCCTGGTTTAAATGTCATTGCTGAGATTCTTTAAATAGCTTTGGTCCAACTTGTACTCACCAGTGCCAGAAGGTCCAGATGAATGACTTGATCTATTATTGCTACGTAATTTTATGGGAGATCTTATCTGCAACTGAGGCACTGTAATGATGCTGTTGGTGACTCCTTTTGGTCGGCCTCTACCCCTTTTCACAATATTATCAGAGGCATCTATAGATGCTCTAGAAGATATGAATTATATCAGCCAAGTCTCCAGACTGTGATGTGCTCATCTGAAGCCACCTACCCACATGTCTCTGTCTGAAAATCATTCTAAGAGGGAATATTAGCTATCATTGTCTTTGAAATATAGTGAAATTAAAATACACACCACGACCTTGATTTCTTGAGGTGGCTGATTGTGGTCTAATTCTACCATCATCTTATGGATCATTCCAGCACACCAAGTGTCTGAACAGGGCCCAGGTGACTCTACACAAGGCTCCAATGATATCCCAGCTATAGCAGACTGCAGCATAGCAGCCTGTAGTTCTGCAGGATCTTTAGGTAAGGTTCCCCATAAACCAGGAATCTGCTGCTCCTTTGCCCAATGGTACCAGTCTATAATTTATTCAATTAAATTGATCATACTCAAGAGAAATCCCTACTATATGTCTGTGGATCATCAACTTCCACACTCATCATGGATGATTTATGGCCTGGATCCAGGGACTTGCAGTAAAACATATATGCCAGGAAAGAATTGAGAATAGGAGACATCCATGATGGTGCGCCTATGCCCTGGACTAGATTTTGACTATTGACCTCCTGAATGAAAGCCTCTCTTATTTTGCTGAGCAGCATGAGTTCACGTCCAATGGCCTCATACTTGAGTAGCAAGAGGTTCTTTTTGTGCACAGGAAAAAGAGGTTCAGAGTGCCGCAATAGTTGTTGAAGACATATAATAATATGATTGAGGAATCTCAATCCATTGCGGTAATGAGCAGGAATTAGAGCCAGGACTTCAGGACCCTTATGAAGCTCAAAGGTCTTGGTGTCCAGTTTGAATTGTCCAATGTGATAGTGGGGAATATCTGCCAACCCTGAAATTGTAGGTGTTGACTGGTGCCACCATTCATCAAAGTTTTGAAGTTGAAAGTGGGGTGATGAAGACATGATATGGTGGACTGAAGTCTGAGGAAAAAAGTGCAAACAGTCAGGTTGTGACAAAAAGAGAAAAATTATATACGTCATTTGATCTCTAACCATTTTTGTATCATGTTGTAACATTCAAGTATTTGATTATAGATGTTGGTCAATCAATTGCAGACTTGATTTGCTTCACTGATCAACAAAACTAAGAAAAGAAAAACACAAAGCTTGGTGCAATTGAAATATACAGAACTCAACTGATATGAATAATACTAATGAAAGTCAGTCTGCATGTCTACCATACATATTTCTATCATGAGAGGATCTGGGCTCTATGCTCTACTATGATGATGTCAAGATTGAACAAAAATGAACAAACAATGCTGCTACAAAAAAACCTTGTGGTGGGGGAAAGATGACTTCTTTCATGAAGGATGATTCAGTAGTGGGGGTGATTATCAGGGTGACAAGCTTGCGAAGGAGGGGATGGAAGTATCAGGGTCTGAAAAAATATCTTTAGCATACCCTCTGAAAGGCAACACTGCCTTTTGAGTCAAATGTAAAAAAGAAAAGTTCAGGCTAGGATTCAGTAAAGGTATTCTCTCTCAATACAAGACAATGACTGGACAGCTATAGATGCACTGGATATCCAAAAAGCATGTCTTTTCAGAATTTTTCCTGAGGTGGTGAAGCAAGGAGACTCCCTTGTCCTTCTCAGCTCACCATGTTTCTGCCCCTTGATATGCAAGTTATATTTCCTGCTTATTGACACCTATAATATCAGTTTACTGGTAACTTTTCTAATGAGTCTTGTTGTGCTTACAATTTGAGGAGTGATTAAAATATCCTATATATAAACATCAGCTCTCTCAAGCACAGGTTGGGGACCATCAGATTTGACACAAAAATATGCTAGACCAAGAGTTAATCAAAAACTGATCACCCTTGCTTTCCATACTTGTTGCTCTGCAATCACACAAAGTTGGAAAGTAACTTTATTGATTTTAATAGGAGCTACTATCAGAGTCTCTATCCTCCTCATTGCCTCCCTCTGTGCCTCCATCATAGTCAAATAATGAATTCATCTCAGAATCATCATCATCATCATCCTCTGCCTGATCATCTCTGTCCTCCTTGTCAAACAATACATTTGTCTCAGAGACATAGACATTGTGGTCATGACTATCATTCTTGTTCTGATTAGTGTCACCTTCATCTTCCTGTATCCTTATGGAGCTTCTCTTGGGACTGGAAGCATTACTATATTGTGCCACTGTCTTTTGATTATTGACATTTTTCTGACGATAAGGGCATTAGTCATATCTAGTATATTGAGTGATTTGATTCTACCTTGATCTGCCTGGTTGGTGGTTTTCTAGCACACTTGACCTTGACTGACCTGCGATCAATATGGGCCTTCCTTGGATGGACTGGTTGATTTCTCCGAGGATCCCGTCCTTGCATTCTCATGACTTCAGCACGAAAGTCCTGAGCTCTCTTGATGACAGTAGGCCTCTTGATGGCACGCTTTTGTCCTCCAACTTTTTGTATGCGGTAGAAGCATGGGTTGGTGACTATCTTGATACTGTCCTGGTCATAAGCCAATGTCCAAGTGGAGCCTGGACTTTTGGCAGTGGGTTTGTTGGCATCAGGAAGACATTGAATATTGGCAAACAGTATATCCAACCGATCTTGGAGATGATCCCACTGGGCTTCAGATAGCTGAGAGCACAGCTTATGATATTGTGAAATGTAACCCTCTGTCCAATAAGTCTTCCATTTTGATGACTGCAATGGAGCAGTGTCTCTGTCAGGAAAAAATGTGGTACGTCTCTGGACAAATGAGAGATGTGGACGACCAGGCTTATCTCCTTCTAGTCCAGCACTACATGCCTGGAATTTGATGGAGATGATCCATTGATTGACGCGATCCAAGGACCAGCAGGTCATGGCTTCCTCCAAAGTGTCACAGATCCTATTATTGGTGGTGACAGCATCAGCAAATTCATTGGTGGTCTGTGTCCCACCCAGCTGCAACCAAAACTCCCGAGTGAATTGGACAAATAATAGGCCTACATCTGAATCTCCTGGATCCCAGATGGAGTCATAAATCCAATGCCTCATGAGAAGTTGAGGGTGTTGCTCAATCATCTTCACCACATCCTTCCAGCTGGGTTCTGGGCCAATAGGCCAGTCATCTGAATCTGCAGTGAGATTTGGCAGAGCTAGGGTCTTGCGCCGACTTTTTATATTGGCACCCATGGTCTTGCGGACATCCGCACTGTCTTCTGGAATGATCTGACTATCCAGGTCATAGAGAAAGAGCATGCCATCACGGTCACAAACTCTTTCAACATCCAGGCTTTTGAGGGACTGACGCAGATGAGGATCCATCACAATAGGAGTAGAATTCAAGCAGCGCAGCAGGTGACACAAGATGCTGGTTTTGGTGCCATAGTTGGGAGGGTTTTCTGTTTTTAATGTTTTTTGGGCCCGTCTCAAGCCCTCCAACCTGCTGTCCATGAGGCCAAACCAGACATGTGAATGAATCCAAAGAATAGGTTGGGACTTCAGAAAAGCTTTAGCCTGATTATAGCCCATGATCAATATAGTGAAATAGATAGATAGACATCAGAGACCTACCCTGTCTTTCAACTGGGGAAGAACCTCCAGGGCTGCTTGCCCACTCATCCTATATTCATCACGACATCCATAACCCCGATGAGATGGCCCTCCATTATAGATTTCATGAATCCATTGGCATTCTTTCAGATACCCCTCTGTAAGATTGTAGGCGTCCTTATCAGAAACAAACTTGGGTTCATTATTGTTGGGTCTGATGGCCTCATAGCACAGCTGATATGCAGATCGGAAGCAGATTTGACTGTGATATGCATGTTCCAGGGTCATCTCTGCCTGAATGCCTCCATATCGACCCAGAGTGCCAGTATGATGAGTAGTGCCTTTTTTGAAACCTCCCTCCCGAAAAGAAGCCTGCAATGCATCAAGCCTCCAAAGGCCTACAAAGTTTCCTATAGGGTTGAAGCTTGCACCCACATCCAAGTAGAGCTCTCCATGAGTCCTGTCCATCATGTAATCCCAATCCAAGTTGGAGAAATTTGCTTTTAAAGCCTCGTATGGAGAGGTATATCTACCATCCTGGCCATCTTTTGTCCAGAGTTTGATGCCCTTGCCTTCTAAAACAAAGAAAAAAGATCCATATGATGCCAACATAGGGGACTGATCCACCAGGGTCCTCATGTGTTTTTGAATTTTTTTGAATGCCATTTGGGAGAAGGGGATAGCCTTGGGTCTTCGACTGGAGCCACCTTTGCGTGATTTGTAACGAATCTCATGCACTGTGGTATCCACATAAGGGAGAGAAGAAGTGGGTGCCTCCAGTGATATAGAAGGCAGCACCACCTCATTCCAGAACAAATCAATGACATCTAGAGGAATTCTTGTTGCACGTCTGGAGGAGTTGACACGGTTATGAATCATGCGGGGAAAACAGAGGAGAAGATTGGAGGTATGATTTGCAGTGCTCAACACTCCGAATGGCACATGAGGTATAGAGCTCAAAGGGATAGACTTGGTCCACCACTCCTCCCTTTGAGTACCATCTAAACCCTGGTCTTCTGTGCTCTGGGGCATAAGAATGTCGACATAAATATGATTATGCTTATGGATGGGGACTTGCTGGTCAATCACTGGAGCCAAGTAGATCCCCATGCTGAGAGCTGGACGAAAGTTGTGGGTGACCCAGATGTAGCTGTCAATATCTACAGATATGGTGATTTCCCTAGGAAATTGGAGGTCCAGCTCTAGGTCCAGTATAATCCGCTGGCTTCCTATGGGATCAGCTCCATAAACAAATAGACTCTCATATACTCCAGTATTGTGTGAGGCCAAGCGGCGGGCATCTAGCAACATCTCAGATGCTCCCATGATATGAACATCACTTGGAATGACCACTCTCTCATCTGGAAAGAGAGAGCTTCGTGACAGGCTATAGTTTTTTGATCTCCAGAAACCGACCTGCTGACTGGGATCATAAGTGTCAGAGACTCCAATAGTCATCATGTGATCCAGGGGGTCTACTGGAGGACCCAACCAGAACATCTGGTAGAAGCTGGGGAAAAGCCTGAAACCATAGTCTCTGAAGAGCATGGCTGATCCAAGAGCACTGATCCAAGCATTGCGTGAGGAGGACCAGATCTGACCAGCATCCATGATGGGTCTCATAGACTCTAGGGTAGGTCCACCCCAGTACTGATCAAATCCTGCATCAAAAGGGAGCCATCTGGATGGCATAGTGGAGGTATCACGGAGATGGGTGCCAGTCAATGAGTGGAAATCCAAGAGTTGCTTCAAATTCTGTGACATCTTGTTACTGCGGACTAGATTTGTGATGGGGTTGATATCTTCAGGATCAGAATCCAGACTATTATCATTTTGGGTTTCATTAGGATCCTGTGAAAGACTGGTGGAACGACAGTCAGGACAGTTGTATAACATGGTGGCAAGTTTGGTGATGATAGCCTGGTTATTTTGTGTCTGGATGGATTCTTCTAATCTCTTGTCCACAATTTCCCGAGAGATATGATCTGTTGGATCCCAATGATCTGGCAGGTGGCTGCCCAGATACAAGTAATGGATCCACTCTCTTCTACAGCTGAGTTTCACCATCTCAAACATTCTAAGGCGAGTGGTGTGTCCACAAGGTATGGTTGGCCTCTGCAGACTTCCATCCAGATGGTAGGTCAGCCCATTCTCTAGAAAATGCTCCAGAATAGAACTTGAGACTGGTCCACAATCGCAATCTATCTTCTGTGGTAGGCGGAATCTAGGATCTTCATAAACATGTACAGCAGAGACATCTCCATGAGGCCAGTTGTGCAACATGGCCACATGTTTCCAATACTCTGGACCCTGCCATTCCTCCCAGTTGCTTTGAAGACTGATTCCAGGTGTAGTGTCCGAAGTAATGGTATGCCGCCCCAAAATATGAGCTCGTTGCTTGCAGTAGTCAAAGATCACCACACAGTAATGCTGTGATGTGGTCAAGATAAAACCAACTTGAGCAGCAGGAAGAGAAGAAGACATAAAGTGTCTTTGCTGAAAAGTCTGGATTTCATCCAAGTTTGGCATTTGACCTATGTTGTTCACTAATGATGAAGCCACAGCCACCATATCAGCATACCGCAAAGGACCTTTCCCATGAGTGGGGTACCACTTGGTCATCAGAAAGAAATTGAGAACTGCGCCACCAATTGACATTTGGGGGTTTAATGTCTGAAGCTGCTGAAAAGCTGGAATCCACAGAGATGGTCGTGCCAAGTTCAACATAGGATCATTATCTGATATAGCCTTCAGTTAGAGGTTCAGAGTCTAATGATCTCAGAGTCATTCACCTGGTGCCTTAATCTCATCTTGAAGCTCTGGAGTAACAAGATCTTCAGCCAAATCAGATCTGGTCCATGAGGGACCACATTCCTCTGAGCTCCCAGGTTGATAATCATCCATAGGACTGTCATGATCATCTTCCGGTGAATCAGTGCCAGATGACATCTTGTGTTTTTGAATATATCCTCTCAGAATGTCTGATAGATCATCATCTATAGCACTTGACTGCTGCATTTCACTGTTGGATTTCTTAGATGCCTGTAGAATAGAAGGCAGTTGTACAGGACCAGCATCAGATAACATTTCTGAGCTTTGGTCTGATGAGAGCTGCAACTGAAGCCATGCACTCTGAACTGGCTTATGAGTCATAGCCATGAATGCTGCAGACAAGGCACATTGTGTTTAGTTTGACTTTATGTGTGAATACAGTAGAAGCAGATGACACACCAGATTCTGTGTTGTTTAAGATATTATCAATGTCATCAGGATCAGAAGACAGGTCCATATTCAGCCACCTTGAAGTGTGCTGCAATGAAGAGGATGAGGATTTAGGCATGCTAGATTGGTGGTGGCGGTGGTAGTGAATTTGTATATGCCTGGATGATCTGGACTAATAAATGTGGGTGGTCTTGAATAAATGGTCAGGGTACCAAAAGGTAGAAAGACATACACCCAAATTTCTGTTTGACCTGATATTATGGATTCAGTTGATAAGAAAGTTAGACTTAGATATTACATAAGGTAGTGCTCATGCACGACCAGAAGGTCACTGAAACTGCCCTTCTGGCGCAAATATATCTGCAGTCCGGCAGCAAAAACACAGCCAGGTGGCTGACTTTGGCTGACTTGTAAATCACCTAGGTATGTGCTACACTACTAATCTTATCAGCACATGCAGTGCACACTCATCTGGCATGAACCCAGCATTGTAGCTACCACCTTCCACCAGTTATTGTCCAAAGCCTGGGTGTGGAAAATCCTTCCTGCAAAGTTTAAGCAGGGTGGTATCAATGATGGGAAGGCATACATACCTACTGGTAAGTTCCCCCTCATACTCTGTAGCTGAGTCATGGTTCATCAATGTTTGTTTGGCAGTGTATAAATCTAGTTCCTGCCCAGCAAGTAGTGTACTAGTGAGCAGGAGGTATATCAGTCATTGTTACTTAGCAGTAGAATGAGCCTCCAAGTATATTTCAGTGTCCAACTTTGTGCTGTCTGTTAGCTACCAGCTTTGCTACTGTTCTTGCTATAGTGCGTGCTGGACTTTCTGCACTAGAGGGGTGGTTTCAGGTATGTTCTCTGCACCCCCACTAACATCACATAACTAAGGGTGACTTTTGCATGACTTTGGAGTGTACAGCTAGTGGCCATTGCAAATGTCACTTTTTGGCAAAAGGAATTTCACAGTCTTTGTATTTGTATTTGTATTTAGAACAACTCTGTGGGGCTGGATTTTTGAAAAATTGAGAATTGCAAGTGCCATCAGAAAAACCAGTCTTATAGGCTCGGAAATGAAATATAGGAGGTAACACCACAAAAAAGGTTGCACCGGTGACCTGAAGAATTTCAGTAAACATACTACAAGGAGTCTAGTGACATGCACAGCCTGGCTTCAGGCTGTGGGCTGGCCAAAGCCGAGCCTGATTAGGCCGAGCTGAGCCAGGCCTAGGTCATGGCCTGACAACAGCCTAGGGCCTGGCTTGAGCTGTTGGAAAGCGGAAGCCAGCAGCTTGGGCAAGTGTTGAAGAAATCAATGAAACCTAGCATATACAACATTTCTAAGTTCATCAATTAGACATAACTACATAGATACTATGATACATACAATCATACAAACCTCTTATTCTTTTGGGTCACATACTGCCACTGTATACTGGCATTGGTCACATTGGATCACACAGTGTCACATGTTGGTTGGTTGCACACAAGCCCTAACTTACTTGTCTGACTTCATTTGACCAAAAACTTTAATCACATATATTTGATATTTAAGTAGCACATACTATAGACTATCATCTGCTAGTTCAGTGGGCAGTGTACTAGAGCAAGATGCCAGTGCTACCCAAGGGGATGAGTCAAAGGCAATTTGATGCCTTGCCAACTACACGTGCAATCAGTGAGCATCTTTTTGCACTTTGATAATTTGTTTCTGATCCAGCAAAAATAATCAAGTTTATGACATGTCAGATGAAGATATGGAGACAAAATATGGATATGAAGTGGGTCAAAGGTGTGTTTTTTCTGAAGTACCTTTTGCTTGGATTAATGTCCATATAATTTATTCATACCATATTACATGTAGTGTCGCAGTATATGCCTATCAGAAAGGGCGTAGAGGGGTGGATGAAAGTGATCTATGGTATGGAAAAATTGAATCTCTACGGGTGGACAAGCGTGCAAAAGCTTTACAGGTCTGTGCTTGCAAACAGCTGACCTATCATGGCATTTGAATGTACAACTGGTTTTTTTTACAGCCTTTTTGGGTCAAAATCAGATGGTACTGGAGTGCAGACTTTCAAGAGCCATCATTCAAAAAGGCTTCTCAATTAGATTCAAGATTCTTTTGCATAGGAAGCCAAGAGCTATTGGAGTCAGATCTATCCGAGTGGATGGAGGCTGCAGTGTTAGCTGGTGAGAACACAAATATTTGGTTTTTTACTAATGGCAAAAACTGATCAGGCTGATTTCTTAAAAGATGTCGCAGAGGTGGTCAAGTTTGATGAGATATCTGGGGTGCTAAAACCTTGGGGTGGTCTATACACCCGTTGGTCTGCAAGCTCTTCACCACCCAAACTGCAGGTCTGTATTCAGCTTCAAGTTGAGGTTTGAAACACCATTGATTTACATTTGATGTAGGATGATTCAATTCACTTGTCATGCATCTCAACTTGCAACAAGCCCTACAGTCCAGACAAGGAGATCCAACGGTTCTGCTCAAATTGCAACCGGTGGTATCATATCAGATGTCTTGATGTGATTTCACCATTAGAGTCTATCAAATCTCACCTGCCACCTACTGAAGTCCAAGCTCATCACAAAGTGGACAAACTTTTTAAAGCACTCATTTGCTGTCCAGTTGAACGTGGTATCACAGCTGGAGTGTTTGGTAATGGATGGGGAATACATCAGGCACGCCAATGGTACAACCAGTTGGTGAATGAAGGACACCATCTACCTGATGACTGGATCACACGGATGGATCAGATTGATACCAGATGGATTGCCCCTACAAAAAATTTGGCCAATACCACTTATTACCAATGTCCTACCTGTCCAAAATACTGGTTGTAAGGATTGAAATACAAAGTGCTAGCTAACTTGTCAATATCACAATGGATGCTGAATTTGAATCTGAACCACTTGCATCATTCATAAAAGGTCAAACAGAACTTTGAACTCTATTTTGGAGTTTTGAGGAAGTTTATCAGCCTCTGCTGGATGCTTCAGGGATCTAGCTGACTATATCCATCTTGCTTGCACTAATTTAGTAGAGCTAGATTTAGAATATTTGCTTCCAAAATATTGACACTTGCCAGTATACCATATAGTGATGTGCGGGCCCGGCTTGGCCTGAAAGCCCCGGCTTGGGCTTGGCTTTTGGGGGCTCGGGCTTTGCAAAACCTCAGGCCGAGCCGTGGGCCAAAGCCAGGCCAAAGCCGCGGCTCGGCTTGGGCTCAACAACGGCTTTCAAAAACAAAATGACTCAAAATTCAATATAAGTAACGCTCGAGTCCTACAGTACTTCGTCGTCGTCCGCTGAATCAACATCAGACTCTTCCTCCTCCAAAATCAATGTATCCCACCCCTCATCATCTGCTGGCTCGACTTCTAACCCGTCAGTCTCATGTTCGGAATCTTCTTCTGTAAGGGATGAGGGACCAGGCTCCCGGAATATAAGTTCGTTACGAAGAGAACACTTTACGCATTGTAGAGCCTCGACGATGTCTCCTTTCAGCCGATTACGCCGCTTGGTGATTGTGATTCCTCCTTGCGAGAAAGCTCGCTCGCTCGAGACAGATGCTGCCATAATGGATAAGTAATCCCTGGCCAGCGAAGCCCACACTGGATACCTTGGGGCATTGATCTTAACGAAAACACCAGTCAGCATCGAGTGAGTAGCGAGTGAAAGTGACTTACACCCCACCACTGAATAGTGGTCATACCTGCCGAGGGAGCTGCCTCAATGGTTTCGATATAGCTTGTGAACTCAGCCCTCCATGGTTTTGATGGATCCCCGATGGACATGGCACCCGGTTCTGCCTTGGAGTCATCTTCGGAGTCACTCTGAACTTCCCGAATGAGTTTCTTGAGGCCACCAACCTTACTTTTCATAGTTGCAGGCTGCGACAATGCAAGTGACTGATTGAGCTCATTGTAGCGTTGTTCGAAGACGTTCGCGGCACAAGCAAGCACATCATCGAGCAAATTCGATGGCCAGTGCTTTTTGAAGTATGCGAGTTTGGCTGTCGGATCAAGTACTAGTATGGTAGAGTATGTTAGAGTCAGAATGATTGGAATAGAAAACGACGAACACATGGCAATAACATAGGCAGCAGTGTCTGTAGTTTTCTCATAATATTCAGCTAACTTCTCTGCTGCTGCCTTGAGTGCGCCGGCAAACCGAATATACTTGGGCCTTTCCGCTCGTGAAGACCATGATTTGTGAAGCGTCTCCAGTGCAGGAATTGCAAGATGGAGAGTTGATCCTCGATCGGACGAGAAAGCTTGCTGTGCCACGTCGGCATATGAAAGAAGGTCCGTGAACTGGCCAACCCGTGTCCACTCAGCAGACGTCAATTGCAGAAAGTCGATTTTGGCACGCTTCGATAGATTTTGCTCTTGGCGTCCCATTTCATACACGAACGTATCGACATGCTGTAATCGCAAGTCAGAGTAAGAACAAAAAGATGTGGTGGTGTATCATACCTGCTTGTTGCAATCGGCACGATTAAGCATAATGTAAGTCGAAGACCAGCGGACCTTCATATCAATTAGTAGTTGTGTTGGCAAAGAGACGCCTGCTTTTGTCTGAACAGTTCTATATAGCTCTTTCCGTTTCGCCGAGGAACGTTCTTTGACACAGATACTGCGGACCAGACCAATCTCGTCACGATCGAGCCTCTGAGCTAGATCCGGTTCGTGAGCATGCGGGTTATGGGGGTCGTAGTGGGGTGCCTTGCTATAGGTACTGATGAGTCGTTGCGTGCCGAGATTAATAACATGCGCTAAACAACTGTCAGGGTTGTTAGCAGTTCCATTAACCAAACTGAAAAGACTTACTTTATCTTGCGTTGACGCCACGGGAAATCTTTGTGGTACTTCGCCTCATACAACTTCGAGAATTCCTGCAGCATGGTACTATTGTTTGCTGCATTGTCACATGTGACGTGGCCGATCTAGGTCGAGATATAAGCACAGTCATTGAGGAGGTGGAAATTTTACTGACTTTGTGTGCGACACCGACACGATCAAGCACCTTGTATAATGCACCGCCTAGGCGCTGGCCATTATGGGCATTATTGAGCCGAGTAAAGCCAAGTAACGCATTCCCAGGTACCCATTGCATCGGATCGTTTTCTTCAATCCAGTGGCCAGTGACAGCAAAATAACCATCTGAGTTATCGGCCTGCCACGCGTCACATGTGATATTGACTGCACCGCTGACGGATTGGCTCTAAAATCGTGTCAGATAAGAGCAGATACTGTGAAGAATGGTACATACATTCAATTTCTTCTTCAGTTTGGTCAAATGGTTCTTGAAAATATGCATGATTTCAGCACGTGTGGCCTTGCGGCCTGGAATCTTGACACCCTGTGTAGCACGCGAGGCGACATCTATCATTTCTTTGAACTTAGGGTGCTCAAGAGCCTGTATGGGCTAAATTCTGTTAGTTTACAGCCGACAATATCAATAAGAACGAGTCTTACCTGATCTGTGGCGACAAGCCACTCAATTGCAGCTTTTCTAAAATTCTGGTGGGTGTAAGGGATGGTGCGCTCCGACAATTTGCGCTCGGTCAAGTGCGCGTCAATCATTTGCTGTGCGTGTGCGGCTTTCTTTTTCTCGGCTGCGATGTCACCCGGCAATTTAGATGTGAAGGTGTTGGCCTTGGCCCATGTACGGTATTTTCCCTATGGACATTTAGATCTAGTACATCAACAAATAAATAAATGAGAACATACAGCGAATTTGGCTTCTGCATGACGGCGGAGGGTTGACGTCTCGTTTACAATGGTACATTGAGCCCTAGTAGTAGCAAATACATAGTGTTAGTGATGTAAAGACATATGCAAATGATGTGACAACGTACGGACAAACTTTGCACTTTCGATGTTTTTTGACCTTGCCGTTAGCGTGAGTGCACTCGAACGGCTGACTGAAGAATTGGTCGATGTCACGAATTCTATCCTCCCGTGTGGGAGATTCATCGATGATGGGCTGGACATCAATATCTGCAAGAATACCATCTTCGTCAACATCTTCTTGAGCTTTAGCAGCTTTCTTGCGATGGACTCGTTTGCCTGACGACGCTAGGTCAGGAAGGTACATTATCTTGCAGATAGACTTACACTTTGGATTCATCCGTGCATCTTCGCGTTTGTCATCACCGGATATCTCATCTTCATCGATTTCTTCGACACGTGCCCTTTTGCTGGTGGTTTTAGGTGTGGTGGCGTCGATGTTCGGTGCAGGAGCAGATGGGATGGGTGCTTGTGGTGGTTCAGTGGCCGGAGGATGGGTGTCATCAGTGTTCATCGATTTCTTCAACACATGCCCATTTGCTGGTGGTTTCAGGTGTGGTGGTGTCGACGTTCGGTGCAGGAGCAGGCAGGATGGGTGCTTGTGGTGGTTCAGTGGCCGGAGGATGGGTGTCATCGGTGGTGCACTTCAACACCTCTGCAGCATGAAAGGACAAGTTGAGAGGGGAGAGCTGCCTTCTCGGAGTGCTCCAGGAGTGCAGTTGTCGGTTTGACTTTGCGCACTGGATGCACTACACGTTGACTCGTCGTCACTGTCTGTATGGACCGTTCCAACCATTGGAGTTTTTCAAGTTAGAGCAAGGGTAGCGACGTACCAGTACCATAGCCATGAATCCCTTTTATCCCACTACAAAGGATCAAGATCGTGATGAAAAAGTATACTTCGAACACAAAGCAACATGAGATAGAGTAACATCAATGGTGC
The DNA here is from genome assembly GCA_016695485.1 of Suillus hirtellus. Taxonomy (NCBI): domain Eukaryota; kingdom Fungi; phylum Basidiomycota; class Agaricomycetes; order Boletales; family Suillaceae; genus Suillus; species Suillus hirtellus. Next base: position 126,182 of record MU172356.1, read on the forward strand.
AAAGCACAAAGATGGGCAACCCACCTTTGTTTCTGACGTATGAAGTGTTTGTTGTTGGATTTGCGGAAGAGACTAGAGTAGCAATGGTTAGACATATTTAGATATAGTAAATAAACTCGTACCTGATGTCCGGATGTCCACGGAAGTCTGTAACAGATGATTCGACTCCCTAAAGTAAGGATGCATTGATATCGATGATGAGCAGGGACATAAAGCCGCGGCTTGAGCTGCCGGCTTCGGCTTTCCAACAGCTCAAGCCAGGCCCTAGGCCGTTGTCAGGCCATGACCTAGGCCTGGCTCGGCTCGGCCTAATCAGGCTCGGCTTTGGCCAGCCCACGGCCTGAAGCCGGGCCGTGCACTTCACTAACATTGCGGATGTTATCTACATTTTCAAACATACCTGCAGACCTCCCATGTTGTTATCCATGCTTTCGCGCCAGCACTCCATCGAGCGACCAGGAAACTTGAAGCAGGACCTGCGCCCAGAGATACACAAGCCAGGAAAGTCTACTCCTCGCTTTGCAACCAGTCGTCGTACTTGATATAATACACATACGCCAGAAGTGGATAGAGCGAGAGGAATGGAATGGTGTACAAATGGGTGCACCACGGAAGGGCGACATGTCACGGTAAACTGGCTTTAGCAATCTCATTAGACTGCACGATAACAGAGGCCCTGCAATTTAGCAAGTTAGTCACAATCTACATAAATAAAACAAGGTACCACTTGCGTGTTCGTGGCGCCGGGTACCCAGATACTGTGAGACTCTCTTCTGTTTGGATCAATTGTCATGTTATACTCAGTCGTGGCGACATTTCTAAGTAAGCTTACGCAATCCAATATGACAATTCTTACACAAACATTAACAACGCTTGAGTCTACCTTACTGCTTCAGGCTTCGATGTTTATCTAGTCATTTGTGCGTAGACGTCCGCCTTGCATGATATCATTTGTAGGCATATGCAATCGATCTGAGTACTTAGTACTGAGTCACCACTTCTTTGCAGCGCATCGTAGTATGCTGCATGCTCCTGGTGTTCCTCTCCTCGAAATGCAACTCCACCAGCTTCCTTACTTCCCCGACGTTTCGCCAAACATTCTTCAACTTGGTCTTCTTTTCGCACCCCCTCTCACAGACTTCGTGGTTCATATAATCCCCGTATTCAACAAGTGCTCGTCTGTTGTTATATGCTCTGTATCGTGGACGCCTCAACCGCGTAGCTGCTGCTGCTACTACATAGTTGGCGCTCATGTACTTCAAACGCCTGCGTGGCATGGCCATATACTAAGTTGTAAGAGATACGACGTCGCCCCGCCATGCAAGACAATGAACTGCTCCCAAGACATGCAAATCTAAAGCCGACAACAGTCGTATTTGAATGTTGCTATCACCGTGACATACCCAATATTTTCTGTTGCGTCTGCGACATTTGGCACCTGCTACAGCAATGACCGTCCAGCGTCGTCCGCAAGGTTTTTCACTATGCAGCCATTATGTACAGCTCAGTACTAGTGTCATCACCGCACGGCGCGGATGCTGGCATTGCCTTATCAACTTGGGTTATCGTTATCGACGTGAGAGACACTTTTCCGTTCTCATCGGCGGTCACCTGCTGAGTCTAGACCTTGGGGGCTACCCTCACAAGTAAAATCTCACATTTTACTCATTGCTTTGATGTTCATTTTGTGCCATCGCCATTCAGCCCATTTCTCACTGTAGCAGGATGGATTAACGAGCACGGACCTCTAATTACCATTCGCTCAGGAACTAAGAAGATCGTGATTATCGGCCGCCACGACGTAAGTCCCTCCAAGCTGACTTGTGATGTCCAGGCTCAGTATATCACAGGCCTTCGTGGACATCATGGAGAAGCAGGGCGGGTTGCTAGCTGACCGTCCTCGCCTCGTTGCTGTGGGAGAAAGTCTTAATGGTGGAGTGTCCGTCATCCTTACACCTTCTGGGAACACTTGGCGTCGGATGCGTAGATTTGTTCGTTTCTCGTGACAATGCCCCAAACTGATCAATGTGATACAGAGCACTTCATACGCATCTCTAGCCTAAGTCAGCTGAGGAATATCAACCCCTGCAGATGTCACACGCAAAGAACATGGTCATCAACATTCTCGAGGATCCAATCAACTTCCAGAACCATGCGGCAACGTAAGAGCTGTCCTATTGTATCAGTGTGTTGCTCACGAGTGTTTTCAAGTTATGCTGCAACAACCTATCACAAAAGTCGCCTACATCTGCTAACGATCCCGAAGCCAGACTTGTCTGCGAGAACTTTCAACTACTTCGTGAAACCCTGCGCCCTGGCGCCTATCTTGTTGACATGATCCCGTGGCTCAAACACCTTCCTTGGTATGCCCAAGAGTTAAAATGTGGGAAACTGCCGAACGTGCAGGAATTTTCACCGCAAACCTCATGTGGTCAGTTTTTCCCTCTGCTTCATACTTTGCATTGTATTCACTCGACCAGGCCTGGTCCTTGGTCTACATCCTCAGGCGTGAACTCTACATATTTTCTACCTTGGAAAGTAAGAGTGTGGTCTTGGATTCGAAAAGGATGAAATATGATTTCAAGCGGAACACAGGATAACTACACTTTCGAGGAGAAACTTTCCAATCTCTCAAAGTGGATTTATCTCCCGCTAGAAGAGCTGCCGCAGCTTATTCTTGGTGTGTTCTTGCATCTTTTTCTGCTTGTGGATGAATATACCTGCAAACATCTTTTGCTCTAAGCAGGGCGGTGTTGTTTCTTTTGCTTGTCATTTCGTCCTCTTCAATTTCACGATTCTCCCTGGTGGCACTGACCTTATTGTTTCGTAGGATATGAAACATCGCTAGACCACGCTGGCCTTGACACAGGGAGGCCGTTAATGTAAGCGCTGTACCAATCCCATTAGTTGGTGTGCTTATTTTCGTTTTCCGAACTTGCTACTTACTATATCTTTCTGTTTAAGGCTCACATGTCATACAACTTTTCACTCTCGTGGACGCCCGATGGTACACGCCTTCTCATGGGCGGCAATAGTGAAGATCCTACTATATGTGAATGGGATATGGCAACCTGGAAGCAGGTCGGTGGTCCTTGGATGTGCCACACTGACCAAATCAATTCCATTGCCATTCATCCTGCTGGCACACTCATTGCATCCACATCTAGTGACAAATGTTCGTCTCTGGCAGCTCTCAGACCGACAAATCATTGCCGTCTTCAAGCACTGACTCTGCAACTTTTGCATCACTTTCTCCGTGGACGGCAATTACATCTTCAGTGGAGGTCACGATAAGATGATCTCAGAGTGGACAGTATTTCAGGGTATACATCCAAAGGCATGTTTCCGTCTCTGACTCATATACCACAAATCGAGCATGCTTCTTGCAGACTATTGCTACCACAACAGTCCTCGATGCATGCGTAGATGGAGACTTTTCTACTGACAAAGAACTACTCATGCAAGATATCAATACCGATGCGAACAACCACACTCCCTACGTCCATCGCTCAAAGGCATGTTTCTGTTGTTGACTCATGTATACCACAATTAGAGCATGTTTCGTGCAGATCCTAGCCATCACGACCTCCCATATTGCATGTCTAAATGGAGACTTATCTACCGCCGAAGAACTACTCACTCAAGATATCAACACCAGCCTGAACAACCATATTTCCTACGCCCATCTGTCATTCATCATGGCGTGAAAATGCGACTGGGACCGTGCCCTTCTGGACGCAATCAAGGTGAGAATTATCGACGCCTTATACAGGACTAACTTGACGGTGACATATTCTATCAGGATTAATATTCAGCCCTCATTGACGGGATATATCTCCAAGGGTATTGCCCTCTGTGGAAAAGGCTGCGTCCTGGATGTGAGGGCAGCATTTGATGTTGCATCCATGTACATGGACCAGGATTCAGAAGTCGTGCATTTTCTGCTATTGATCAAGGTACGGTATGTTACATTTTCCTCGCATCCTCCTCCCCTCATCGCGTATTTCAGGCCATTGCTCTCTTCAATGCAGATAAACATGACGAGGCAAGCCTGCTCCTCAAAGAGCTTGCTGCCGGTTGTCCGAATGCTGATACTCTCGCATGTGATATTGTGCAAGTAAGTAGTAAGTATCATCCATGCTTGGTCATCAACACTTATATTTACACCTCACACATTAGGCATATCTACACGTTCAACTCAGAATCAAAGACTTGGATGACGCACCCTATGATGAAGTATTTCACTGCTGCTCTTGACTCTCGCGATCCATCATCGAAATCGAACATTCATGAAATATATGAGGATTTGGTGGTGGTACGTCAAGATGATACATGTATAAAGCTTTTCATAACTGAATCCCTTGTCCAGCTCTTTGGCTGGGACCTGAAGTTGTTGTGGCGAAAGGCATACCATAAACGCTGTGATGCACTCCTTCGGGCGGGTATAATCCAAGACGCCATGAAGTCATACCAACACATGATGACTTCAAGTGACGAAATTATCAATGCCGACTGCCTTGATTGGTCCAACGGCGAGTCTAGAACCCGTAATGTCGTGCAGGCGACAATCCTTACCTGTATTCTTCTCAGATTTCAAACAGGAATGCATCACACTCTGCACTGCCAATGGAGAGGCTGCCTCTTCGCTGCAAGCGATTACGACAAAGCTTAAATATAGAGACGTCAGGCCTTTGCCTCCCCATCTGTCCCTTGTACCTCTGTCTCATACCATGATTACGCGTCAGGATGACGAGGAGACACCTCTTTTGCAACGGCCTGAGCAGCCAATTGCTAGGACACCTCTGCCCTGTAATCAATTCTGGATTATACTGTTCTTGCAGCTGTCAGATCCTTTTTCTTCTCAGACCCTTGCTCCGTTCACTCCCCAAGTGAGTATTTTCCCTATCTGTTTGGACTTGAGGCTAAAACCGGAACTTTGTCAAGCTTATCAGAGATATTGGAGTGACTCACGGAGATGAATCCCAGGTTGGTCACTATGTTGCCATCCTGGTAAGCATGTCTTTATCGTTCCTTCCCCTTCGTTCCTTCCTGATGTCATCCCAAGCAATCATCATACTATGCAGCTCATGCACTGACTATTTTCTATTGGAGTCAACTGTCTGACCATGTTGGGCGAAAGCCTGTACTACTGACATCTCTATTGGCAACTTCTGTTTCTATGTTTTTGTTTGGGCTGTCGAAGAACTTTCTCGGTTTGGTGGTCAGGTTTGCCTGTTAGATATTAAATAGCAGTCGTAATGACTGATATTCTTGACCAGCCGTGCTATCTGCGGAGCATTTAATGGGAGCAGTGGCGTATCAAGAGCATGGTGATGGACATTACGGACGCAACCAATATACCTTCGGCATATGGTTATATACCAGTTCCATGGATGATCGGAACCACAGTTGGGTGGGCATGCAGTACATTTTCTTGCTCTTGCACTGAAATTGGTGATATTCTAGACCACTCATTGGTGGATTGCTCTCATGACCAGCAGACAGATTCCCTGAGATATTTGGGCGATCAGAACTCCTGAAAACCTACCCATATCTTTTGACATTCTCTGTTTCATCAATATTTGCATCAGTAGCTTGGCTAGTCACGTATTTTCATCTTAAAGAGGTGAGCGTGATGTCGAAAACTCATATCTGGATCATGCTAAGTGTGATGAGAGCATTTCCACCAGGGTGCCACTTTGGGAGCTAATTAAAGGAGGGTTCTTCCGATGGTCACATGTAAGCCTTGCGAGCCATCGAGCTATGTTCTGGTCAGTCCTCGGGAAGTCCTCGGGAAGCAAATTCAGGAGGAGTCCTACCAAAGCCGCTTCCACTGCATGTCTTGCTAACCCCGAAAGTTTCGACCGTAACAGCAAGCTATGCCACCACGGGCCCTTTTCATATGTCATTTATCTCGATCCTACCTGTTTTCTATGCAACGCCGATTGAACTTGGTGGTCTTTCCCTTGACCCTCCCCATATTGGCTCTATACTTGCGGCATCAGGCATCGCACATGGCGTATTCCAGCTACTTTTCTATGCTCGTTTATATGATCTCTTCGGTGCAGGAGCTATTCATATCACCGGAGTTAGCTCCGGCATAATCATCGTCATTTTATTCCCAGTGATCAACGCTCTGGCTCGAGCCCATGGGATGGGTGTGACTGTGTGTTGCCGTTCAACTTGCGCTGATGACTAGCCTGATCATGTGCTACCGTATGTCAAACCAGCACTTCCTGCGTTCTACTTAACTGAGAACAACCCACAGCCTGCTTAGCATTATTTGTCAGAGCAGCTGCTCCCAATCGTGCTTCGCTCGGAGCAACCAATGGAATTGCACAGATGTTTGTCGCAGGGGCGAGAATCATTGCCCCAGCGTCTGCAGCTTCGATCTTCTCTTATTCTATGCAGGAAGGTCATGATGCGTGGTTGGTGTACTACTTCTTGATGGCAATCGCATTTCTCGCTGTGGGTACTTCTCTATTGCTCCCCCGTGATCCTAGTATATGGGAAGACCATCAATAATATCACCACGAACGACTTGTGTTATCTGTTTCCAGCCATATCCACTCTCTTTTATCAGTCCATCTCCTGGGTATGAGGAACACAGTAGTCAAACAAAGACTCTACCTTGCACTTAGAACTGAAGGTAACATTCTTTCTTGGAGCACTCTGTGCTTTCAAGCAAGGTGATCATGATGATGGGGATGTATATATGGTGTGTAATTTCCTCCAGCATTGATCTTGATATCCGTGACCACAGCTCCCTCAGACTGAGATACCCCCAGCGATCAAGGATCCCATGACGATTTCTAGATGCTCGACATCGTTACAAACATACAAATTTGCGCGAACACTATCGAGTCCAGGCGGTTCCGGGACTGACCAGCTAGGGTACAATACTAGGGTGCATATCCTGAAGTCATGGAGGATGTTTCAACCCATTGGCGAACAGAGAACATGTTGCACAAATCACTGGCCTTTGTACTAAGTTATGTCTGTTTGAAATTATATGCCCTAGTGTGCTCAACGTTTATATTTGGTCACAGGTGGAGTACATTTTGACGCGGACCTACCTGTGCTTGCTTCTGGATAATTATAGTACTTAGGAGGTCCATGCCTTTACATTCAGGTGGGCTGCCACCGTAAGCAGCGTATTTCCATGGAGCGTGTACCCTTGAACTACTTATCGATCGGCTGCTCAATGGCCGTCTCATTTACATGAGTCTAACAGGCTGCGCCCATCGTCCATCTTTATCTCATACCACCATGATAACGCGTCAAGATGATGAAGAGACTCCTCTGATGCACCGACCAGAGCAGGTGGTAGCCAGTACACCTCTGCCATGGGATCAATTCTGGATCATATTGTTCTTGCAGTTTTCAGACTCGCTTGTTTTTCAGACCCTTGCCCCATTTACCCCTCAAGTGAGTATATTCCTGCTTGGAGTTGAAATCTGACCACAACTAGGAATTTTGTCAAGCTCATCAGAGACATTGTCGTGACCCACAGAGACGAATCCCAGGTTGGACACTATGCCGTGATTCTGGTGAGATTGTGTTCATCCCTGTTGTCTGTTATCCCTTTCTGATATCACTCCAAGTAATCTTCGTATTATACAGCTCAGGTGCTGACTATTCTCCATTGGAGTCAATTGTCTGATCACATTGGGCGGAAGCCTGTAATTCTGACTGCTCTATTTGGGATAGCAGGTTTCAATGTTCTCGTTTGGGCTGTTGAAAACATTTGTCGGTCTGGTGATCAGGTTCGCATATTAAATAACCACCATAATTGTCAATTACTGATATCCTGATCAGCCGTGCTTTCTGCGGGGCATTTAATGGGAGTAATGGCATCATCAAAAGCATGGTGATGGACGTCACTGATGCAACCAACTTGCCAAAGGCATATGGATATATGCCCCTCCCATGGATGTTAGAAACCTTAATTGGGTAGGGATATACATTATCTCCTGCTATTGAAACGGGATTAACAATATCATAGACCACTCGTTGGTGGATCGCTCTCCAGACCAGCAGACAGATTCCCTGAAATCTTTGGGTGATTGGAACTTCTGAAAAGCAACCCATACCTCTTACCATGCATTGTTCCAGCTATATTTGCCTCGGTGGCTTGGCTAGTCACTTATTTCCGTTTCAAAGAGGTGAGGGTGATTTTTTAAAGGCCATGTCTGGATCACACTAAGTGCGGTAACGAGAGCATTTCAATAAACGTGCCACTTTGGGAGTTGATTAAAGAATGGATCTTGCCACAGTCACATTCAAAGCCTTTCATGCCATCGAGCAATACTCTGGCTAGTGAAGTGCACGGCCCGGCTTCAGGCCGTGGGCTGGCCAAAGCCGAGCCTGATTAGGCCGAGCCGAGCCAGGCCTAGGTCATGGCCTGACAACGGCCTAGGGCCTGGCTTGAGCTGTTGGAAAGCCGAAGCCGGCAGCTCAAGCCGCGGCTTTATGTCCCTGCTCATCATCGATATCAATGCATCCTTACTTTAGGGAGTCGAATCATCTGTTACAGACTTCCGTGGACATCCGGACATCAGGTACGAGTTTATTTACTATATCTAAATATGTCTAACCATTGCTACTCTAGTCTCTTCCGCAAATCCAACAACAAACACTTCATACGTCAGAAACAAAGGTGGGTTGCCCATCTTTGTGCTTTGCACCATTGATGTTACTCTATCTCATGTTGCTTTGTGTTCGAAGTATACTTTTTCATCACGATCTTGATCCTTTGTAGTGGGATAAAAGGGATTCATGGCTATGGTACTGGTACGTCGCTACCCTTGCTCTAACTTGAAAAACTCCAATGGTTGGAACGGTCCATACAGACAGTGACGACGAGTCAACGTGTAGTGCATCCAGTGCGCAAAGTCAAACCGACAACTGCACTCCTGGAGCACTCCGAGAAGGCAGCTCTCCCCTCTCAACTTGTCCTTTCATGCTGCAGAGGTGTTGAAGTGCACCACCGATGACACCCATCCTCCGGCCACTGAACCACCACAAGCACCCATCCTGCCTGCTCCTGCACCGAACGTCGACACCACCACACCTGAAACCACCAGCAAATGGGCAAGTGTCGAAGAAATCGATGAAGATGATGAGGGGTGGGATACATTGATTTTGGAGGAGGAAGAGTCTGATGTTGATTTGGTGGACAACGACAAAGTGCTGTAGGACTCGACCGTTACTTATATTGAATTTTGAGTCATTTTGTTTTTGAAAGCCGTCGTTGAGCCCAAGCCGAGCCGCGGCTTTGGCCTGGCTTTGGCCCACGGCTCGGCCTGAGGTTTTGCAAAGCCCAAGCCCCCAAAAGCCAAGCCCAAGCCGGGGCTTTCAGGCTGAGCCGGGCCTGCACATCACTAGTCAAGACATTGACATCACCAATCACTTGACCAAACCTCATCCCATCATTTTAAAGATTGAGAAAGACAATGGACTGTTTTAGAATCATGGAATTTTGGTGATGAAATGAGTCAAATATCAATTTGGTGGTTGGAGGATGGTCTGATGCTGAAGATTTCAGACATTCACAAACACAAAAATGAGATTCCCTCCACCATTTTAAAGGTCACAAAAGATGATGAGCCAAGTTTTGAAACACCAGGAATTTTTTGTGGTGTGGTAGGTCAGATACATTTGATGGTTAGGGGATTATCTGATGCTGGAGATTTCATACATCCACAAACACCCAACCAAGGTTCTTTCCACTATTTTAAAGGTCACAGAAGATGGTGGACTAACTTTTGAAACACTAAGAATTCCTTGTGAGGTGGTGAGCTAGCTGTATGTGGTGGTTTGGAGGGTGGTCTGAGACTAGAGATGCTAGACAAACTTCTGCAGAGCTTTGACTGTGGTAGAAGAGATAGCAATCTACTAGATGTCAACTTGACATATTTCTAAGTTGTGTTCTGCCACTGCCTCCACTAGTAAGTCAAAGCATGTTCTGTAATAATGATCCAGGTTAAGATAGCTGATATACTATGTCAAAGTTCCACAAACTCTCTGGTCAACTCTAAAATCCTGTTCCATTCCTGAATCCTGGCATCACGATCAGGAAGAGTCAGATCTGTACGGCTGTGAGCATGTTTGCTATGAGATTCTCTAGGCTCCACCATGATGGAGTTCAGGTTGGGCAGAGAATGAGCAAAAAATGCTGCCACAGTAACAGAACTGTGTGGTGGAGAGAATCCAACGTGTAGTGTTGTGATGAGGGTGTTTCTAGCAGCAGATTCAAGAAGATGTTGTCCCAAGCCACAGTAGAACAGCAGACCCAGCTTCTGCAAACTATGACAGTAGGACAGGATATGTGAGATGCCCCATAGAGTGGCCCTTGGAGCTTCTTCCCAAAATTGCCTTGTGCCCAAGAAGAGATGTTGAAGATATGGTAAACTAAGGGCCAAATTCAGCAAGGCATCATCATCAATCCTACAAGTGCCCAAATCCCCCAGCTCCAGAGCAGTCAAATAGACCAGAGCATGCAAAGCAGCCAAGCCATCATGTGGAATCTGAAGAATGCTCTCATCCAAGATAAAAAATTCTTCTTTCCATGGCATCTTCAATCTTAACCCTACCAGATCCTCCCAAGCTGGCAATGCATCCTCATCATCATCAGTTGGCCTGAGAGATATAAGAGCATCAAAGAAATGCAGGACAGCATCTGCTGAGCAGTATTCCTGGTGTACATTGATGCTCAGTCCTTGCATGGTGATGGGGTGATTAGAGAACAGAGATATAATGGCTGGAAATCCTATGTTGGCAGATGTGGCCATTGGCTGATCAAGTGTTGGAGGACGCTCATCAGGTTCTACCTGGATGCAGAGAACCTTGGTGCGGATGTGATGATTTGGAATATGAGAGGTCTGCCTCATAAATGATAATCCAGGGATGATGACAAGGGTTAGGACGGTAAGCTGGCATAAAGATGCTATGGAGGTCATCATGGTGGGTTCCACATAAGACAAGGTAAGATGCCGGATGGGGAGGCTATGGGTAAGGGAACTTAAAATAGTCCTGGTCTCAGATGAGTTGGCAATGTAGACCAGATTTTGCAGATGGGCAATAAATTCTGGATGTTGGGAGGAAAGAGCATATGAGGTGGAAGTATCAGGGTAGTCAGTCCTGGGTGCAGCAGCCTGTCTAGACATTGGACAAGGCAGTCTCTCTTGTGTTTCAGCTCCACATGGCTGAGAGATGGCAGAAAAGAATCCAAAGATCTGATTTGGCCATGCAAAGCCAACAGGCTCTGAAAAACATGCTTGTATGGGGATCTCAATGCTTTTTTCTCTGGACAGATGGTTTTGACTCTGTGTGCATATGAATAGAACCTTGCCAGATCTGAAGGCTTGAATGTTCTGAGAAACCTCTATGTCAAGCATCAGCTGCCAGCATGCTACAGGCTCAGCAACAGTATTGGGTGACCCACCAACTCAAATCCACCATTAGAATTTTGGTGGTTGTGAATAAGATCCTCTGGGAGAAGATGGATGAGAGGTTCCACTGAAGACAGCTGTTTCCATAGAAGCTGAAGTACAACCTCAGAGATGGTCAAGGATGTTGTGGCTAGTCCAGCAAAAGCACCAAGTCTACCAGAATTTTCTGTGGAAATGGCAGTATAGACCATCTGCAAGATCATCAAAATTATATCAGGCATCTTGAAGATACGATGCATCTCTGAAGGTAAAGATTATATCTAAGATGGACAAGCTTATGGTGGATGTGACCAAAAATGCACATGGGATTTGTATCAGATCTTGTCCAAAATAAGTAAGTACTATAAGCAATTAGATTGGCCATATTGTTGGATGCAGTAGCCTAATCAAAGTTTGATTTTTCTGAACACAATAAATCAAGTGTCAGGATGACAGAACTATGGAATCCTCAATGCACCTGGACATGTAATATACCAAATTATTCATTTTTAAGGTCACAAAACATGGGGGACAAAGAGCCTATGAGGCAGCAAGCTGGATGCATTCTCAAGCAAGTTTCCTCCTACCATTTTAAAGGTTACTGAAGATGATGGAGCAAGTTTTGAGACACCAGGAAATTTTTGTGAGGTAATGAGCTGATTGGAGGACAGTCTGACACCAGAGGTCATGTGCCAGAGAAAACACCCAAATAAGTTTTTCCCCACCATTTTCAAGATGACAATTTTGAGACATCAGGAAGTTTTGTGAGATGTTGAGCTTGGTTAATCTAGGTGTGAGGGGATAATCTGGAGCAAACATCCAAAAAAGCTTCTCTCCATCATTTGCAAGGTCACTGAAGAGGATAGACCTAGTTTTAAAAGACCAGGGATTTTTTATGAGGTGGTGAGCTTGGTGCACCTGAAAGTTTAGAGATAGTCTGATACTAGAGGTCCCACACTGTAGCAAACATTCAAACAAATGTCTTCCACAATTCAAAGGCTACAGAAAATGATGGTCCAAGTTTTGAGGCACCAGGAAGTTGTTCTGATATGGTAAGCTTGGTGCATCTAAAGGTCAGAGGATAGTCGGACACCAGGGATCCTATATATCACCAACCACACAAACAAGTTTTTACTATCATTTTAAATGCTGCAGAAGATAATGGGCCAAATTTTGAGTCATAAGCAATTTTTTGTGAGGTGGTAAGCCTGGTTCACCAAAGGATCAGGGGGTGGTCTGACACCAAAGGTCCCACATTAGTCCCCCTCAGGAAAATTTATCTTAAGTGGTGACAGAAACAGCAACAGACAGAAATTAGAAAATGAATATGGAAACTATGACAGACATGGCATTAGAAATAAATTATTTGCAGTACATGAATGACAATCATACAAACTAAATTTTTGCCTCCAGACATCACAACTCTATTACTCCTACAGCAACTGGTGGCACAAGATAGAAAAATAGAGGACCAGAGATGGAGGGATGATTGTATATTGCTATCCCTATAAGAGAGCAGTCAATAAAGTTGAGAAGCAAGGATGGAGGGAAACTTATGTACAACCAACAGTCATGCGATGGAAGATAATGCTTGAGAAGTATTTCTATACAACTAGATAAAGTTTTTAGTCAATGGTGACTTCTTATCATTTTAAATATCACAGATGATAGGCCAAGTACTGAGACACCAGGAGATTTTTGTAAGACAGTAACCTTAGTGCACCTGGTGATGAAGAGATAATTTTACACCAGAGATCCTATACATCAAAAATACCCAAGCAAGCCCCCCAACACCATCTCCAAGGCCACTAGAGATGATTGACCAAGTATTGAGACACTAGTAATTTTTTGTCAAGTGATGAGCTTAGTGTATCTGGCAGTCAGAGGATAATCTGACACAAGAGATCATACACTGTAGGACACAGCCAAACAAGTTTCTCCCCAGCATTTTCAAGGTCACTGATGATGATGGACCAAGTTTTGAGACACTGGATATTGTTTGTGAGTCAACAAGCTTGGTGCACCTGGAGGTTGGGAGGGGGTCTGACACCAGAGGTCCTACACTGTATAAAACATCTAAATAAGTTCTTCATTACCATTTGAAATGCTACAAAAGATGATGGACCAAGTTTGGAAAGACCAAGAATTTTTTGTGAGATGGTGAGCTTAGCACACCTGGGTGTCAGGGGATAGTCTGACACCAAAGATCTCAAACTGGAGCAAACAGCCAAGCAAGTGTTTTTCTGCTATTTTTAAGGTCACAGAAAATGATGGACCAAGTGTTGAGACATCAGAAATATTTTGTGAGAGGATGAGCTTGGTACACATGGTGGTCAGGAGCTGGCCTGGTACCAGAGGTTCCATGCTGTAGCAAACTGCAAAACATGTTTCTGCCTACCATTTTAAAGGTCACTGAAGATGATGTACTAAGGTTTGATATCTTAGGAATTTTTCTCAAGGTGTTGAGCTTGATACATCTAGAGTTCAGGAGATGATATGACATCAGAGATTCTGAACATCAGCAGAGACAATGGAATTTCTTCCCAATATTTTCAAGGTCACTGAAGATGACAGATAAATTTTGAAAGAACAGGAATTTTTTATGGGGTGATAAGCTTGGTATACCTGGTGGTCAGGGGGTGATCTGACCCTATAAGTCCTACACTGTAGTAACCATCCAAACAAGTTTTTTCCCACCATTTTCAAGGGTATGGAGGATGATAGACCAATTTTTGAGACACTATGAAGTTTTTATGAGACAGCAAGCTTGATGCATATGGAGGCCAGGGGTAATCTGACACCCAAGGTCATAAACATCAGCAAAACCTTAAAGAACTTTCTTCCACTATTTTGAAGGTTTCTAATGATGATGGACCAAGTTTTGAAAGGCCATGAATTTTTTGTAAGGCAGTAAGCTTTGTACATCTAGAGATTAGGGGGTGCTCTGATGCCAGAGGTCCTACACTGTAGAAAACAACCACACAACTTTCTTCCCACTATTTTAAAGGCTCCAGAAGATGATGGACTAAGTTGAGAGAGGCTAGGAATTTTTTGTGAGATCATAAGCCTGATCTACCTAAATGTTGGAGGATGATCTGACACCAGAGATCCATTAATTTTCCTTCTGCTATTTTAAAGGATAGTAAAGATGATGAACCAAGTTTTGAGTTGCTAGGAATTTTTTGTGAGGTGGTAAGCTTGGTACGTCTGTTGATGAAGGGATGCTCTTACACCAGGGATCTGTAAGACCATGCTCAAAAGGGCAAATTATAAGGGCTTGGCTTTGGCTCATGCTCTGCACCCCTAATCTGAGTATATGTCCAAAGCTAGAACAAAGCCAGGTAGAACATGCTAAATCCCAGTGGGCTTCATAGGAAAAGTGTAGGGGAAAACAGAAGGTTGGTCTGGTGAAAAATAGGGGATGCATCAACACATATCCAAAAAAGCTTCTGCCTATTATTTTAGATGTTTCTCAAGATGATGGACCAAATTTAAAAAGACCAGGAATTTTCTATGAGAGGACAAGCTTGAGACACCCAAATGTCAGGGGATGGTCTGAACTTAAGGTCTCATACTGAGGCAAACACTCAAACAAGTTTCTTCTCATTATTTTAAAGGGCACTGAACATAATAAACCAAGTTTCAAAAGGCC
Source organism: Suillus hirtellus (assembly GCA_016695485.1). Classification (NCBI taxonomy): domain Eukaryota; kingdom Fungi; phylum Basidiomycota; class Agaricomycetes; order Boletales; family Suillaceae; genus Suillus; species Suillus hirtellus. The sequence goes on from MU172356.1 coordinate 141,266, forward strand.
AGGAATTTTTGTCAGATGATCAGCTTAGTACATCTGGAGGTCAGGGGTTGCCCAGTATTGGATGTCATGCACTGAAGAAAACATGAAAGCAAGCTTCTCCCCATTATTTTAAAGGTTTTTAAACATGATGGACCAAGTTTTGAAAGACTAGAAATTTTTGCAAGGTAGTACATCTGGTGGTTAGGGGATGGTTTGGACTAGAGGTCCTATGCTATGGCAAACATCCAAACAACATTCTACCCATCATTTTAAAGGACAATAAAGATGATGGACCAAGTTTTGAAAAGCCACAAATTTTTTGTGACGTGATCAGCTTAGTATACCTGGAGGTCAGGGGTGGTCTGGCACTGGGTGTCCTACAATGAAAAAAAAAAACATGAAAGCAAGTTTAATCCCACCATTTAAAAGGCTACTAAAAATGATAGATTAAGTTTCAAAAGAGCAGGAATTGTCTGTAAGATGTCAAGCTTGGTGCATCTGGCAATGAAGGAATGATCTTACACATCTCATGCTAAGGCAAACACTTAAACAAGTATCTCCTCATGATTTTGAAGGCCACTAAAGCAGAAAAACCAAGTTTCAAAAGGCTAGGAATTTTTGTGAGGTGGTAAGCTTGGTACACCTAGAGGTCAGGAGGTAGTCTAGCACTGGAAGTGGTATGATGCAGCAAATAGCAAAACAAATTTCTCTCTATCATTTTGAAGTTTGCTGAAGATCATGGACCAAGTTTTGAAAGACCAGGAATTTTTTGTAAGGCAGTACACCTTGGGGTCAGGAAATGGTTTGGATGGAGGTCCTATGCTGTGGCAAACACACAAACAACTTTCTCCTTACCATTTTAAAGGTCACTGAAGATGATAGACCAAGTTTTGAAAGGCCAGGTATTTTTTATAAGGTAGTGAGCTTAGTTCACCTGGGGGTCAGGGGTGGTCTGACACCAGAGGTCCTATACTGTAGCAAATAGCAAAATAAGTTTCTTCGCACTATCTTAAAGGATATGGAAGATGATGGACTAAGTTTTGAGACACCAGGAATTTTTTATGAGATGGGAAGCTTGGTTCACCTAGGGTTCAAAGGTGGTCTGACACCAGAGGTCACAAACATCAGCAAATACTCAAACAACTTCCTCTGTACCATTTTGAAGGCCACAGAAGATGATGGACAAAGTCTTGAAAGATCAGGAATTTTTTGTGAGACAGTGGGCTTGATGCATCTGGAGGTCAGGGGGTGGTCTAGCCCTGGAGGTCATACACTGAAGAAAACATGAAAACAAGTTTCTCCCTACTATTTTAAAGGCCACAGAAGATGATGGACCAAGTCTTGAGACACCAGGAATTTTTTATGAGGCAGTGAGCTTGGTGCATCTAGAGGTTAGAAGATGGTCTGACACCCAAGGTCACAAACAT
>MU172356.1:146826-207698 GCA_016695485.1 Suillus hirtellus
GATTGTAAAGCTAGAATTTTGAAAAAACATCAGGTTCCAAAGTTGACTACCCCTGTCATGCTGCCTCCCCTATAGATCGATTTTTACAGCCTTCACATCACTTGCTATTGTTGATGCAGGACTTGATTTCGAGGTTATTGAACCCTCTGAAGAGGATGGTCGAGCCAGAATGTCCAGAAAAAATCATGTTCTTCAGATACCCAATGTCCCTCTCCTCCCCCTTTCTCATATATCTAGATATTATGTGAATATAGATACTGTAAGGACCTGTCCTAGGGTTTTTCAAGTGTAGAAATCGTTTGGAAATGGTCACAGGGCATCCCGAGGTTATCTATGGTGTCATATGGTGGGTAGGCAAAAATATCAGTATTTTGACATTATCTCCACATCCCAACCGCCGTTTTCTTTCATTCCGGGCTCATATTGATCCTTGGGAATGCCTCTAAAATACGTACCAGCCCAAGAAGAGAAAAAAATTTTGAACTTTGAAACCTATTTCTGTTTTGACCATATAAGTATCATCGAAAGCAGGCCTCACACCGCAGGCCTATTTGCATCGACTAGCTATCATCTCTCGCTTTCACATCCGACACTTCCCGCCGGGCGGCGTCGTACACCCTACTAACCCTAACTAATCCCAACTGCCATTTTCTTTCATTCCAGGCTCATATTGATCCTTGGGAATGCCTCTAAAATATGTACCAACCCAAGAAGAGAAAAAAAAAATTGAACTTTGAAACCTATTTCTGTTTTGACCATATAAATTTGCAGGTGATCAGTGCTTCTTCTTCAGTGATGCTTACGTCATCCAGTACTTCGCTCGCCACCTTGCTTTTACAGTACTTACCTCAAAATTGTCCTTCTTGAAGGTTCTGAAGATGCGATGGAGTGTAAGAACTGCGAGCTGAGACAACGTCAGTACTATTGTGCAAACTGTCTGAGAAACCAGTATGCAAAACATTTGTCATGAAACGCAACCTGTGCTGACCTTGCTTGACATACACTGGCAGTCTACGCGATTTTCGCCTTCAAACTCACCATTTTTCCTCAGACAGAAATGAGCATATTGCTCGCGCATCCCGGGCATTCAAGTCTATTGAATCTGGTCGCCTCCTTCGTGCAGAGATTGCACGAGCGGACCACAGCCTCGACCAGTTAGCAGATAGCCTTGCCCAAGTGAGAAGAGACTGCGAGAACAGTATGTATCTTACCCTTGCTCGCATCTATTGTTCTAAGCGATCTAGAGCGCGACCGCCTCTGTACCCTCCGAGAGACACTTGCTCAACGCAAACGCACACTTCATGCTGCACGTCTCCTTCCACCCCAATCACAAACGCTTACCAAGGAATCTCAGGAGCTCTCTGTGTTGAGTCAAACTATTGCTAGAGCACGCTCAGGCCTTGTACAGGAGCTGGTAGAGGTATTTCACATTGTGGAAGTTGGGGGACGACCTGCAGTGGGCGGGCGGGCGGGCGCAAGAGGAGAATGGACTGTTGGCGGATTGGTTCTTCCAGTACCGGGAGATGTTAGACGTACGTTACAACTACTCACTATGCCAAGAATCTGATCACATAGGACATATCATAGGATATCCACCGGATCACATCAACGCCGTGATAACACAGACAATTCACTTTCTGGGACTTCTCACTTTCTACCTAGGCATCAAACTCCCTTTTGAAGTTTCGTGGTCTTGCAGAAGATTCGGTGTCGGTATGCCTTGGATCGGAGCAGGGCGAGGGACTGAATCCTGGGCAAAGTGCGTCACTTACTGTATTTACGACTTGAGTTTTTCACTCATCATTATCTCCTCCTACGGATAGATGGACAGCCAAACACCCTCTGCACCTCACATCAAATCCTTCCTCTACTCCCTCTTCTCCCTCTTCCTCGCCATCCCCTACGCTACCCGTCTCACTAGCTGACTCAGAAGCTCCAGAACAGGTACCAGCACATGGCCAAAACCAATCATTCACGACCGGCCTTGCGATGCTTCTCTACAACGTGTGTTATCTCGCTCATAGCCAAGGTGTCGAGATTCCCTTGTCGCAGGCGGGCGATGCATTGAGTAATTTGTGGGCTGTATGTTGCAGCGGGGAGCTTGGGCGGTGAGTCTCCAGCACTTTATTCTTACTTCGTCATTTATTCATCCTTTTATCCGAAATACACGTTCTTATGTTGATATCCCATTATAGTCGGTCGCACTCTACCACTCCGCTCCTCTTACCTCCAACACCTCCTTCGTTCACGCTCGACTTTGCCCAGGTCCTTCAAGCCACTGCTGCTAGTCCTGCTCGGGCAGCACGAATACGGCCGGGACGTCCAGCGCAAGAAGCTGGCTTCAGTAATATGAAGAGTGAACGTATCGTAGAAGAGGAAGATGGCTGGGACGTGGTAGAGCTTGGTGGAGAAGAGGGATTTGGGTAAATACACAAGCTGAGAGAGACAGTCGATGAATAGATGGTGGTGACTATAGACATTTAGAATAGTTAGATTTATGACTCTGCAGGAGACCTTCAATTCTGGTGAGTACATGTATATATAATTTTAAACGACTAGTGTTAGCTTGTATCTACTTAGAAGCCTATGATGGCGCTGGCGCGCATGTATTCCGTACTCGTATATATCTTGCATCCTTGAGACGTGTCTGGTTTGACTACTCATAAGGCTAGTCAAGACCGAACGCAAAACACTAGCGTGTCCAGCCAAAGTAGCAGTCCTTGACGAATGTAGGCACAAGCACCGAACTCGGCACATGTTGCTTGTGATACGCATGAAGGGGAAAAATACGTGGGATCGTCTGTCGGGACTTCTCCCTGGAATGAAGAGCATGAGTTGGGTTGGGTGAGAACGGACTACAATGCGAGGCCAAAGTGTGGTTGCCATTGGTTGGACGGTGAAGATTGCATCAAGACCTTGAGCTAGCTCCTTTTGTGTGACGCACGGGCACTTGAATGCAAGTGCACTTCACCGTCTGCTCTGACACCAAAAACCTAGCTGTAATAATGATATCGACATTGATTCGGCTTTACTCGCAATCGATATCTCTGGTCCATGAAGATTTTCATGTCTATGTAATGACCACGAAAATAACTTGAGAATAAGTATGATGACGCTGAGTATTCGTCGCATGTCTCACCGACAAACCGAGGACAAACGTAGGAAAAATTGAGGTTATAGCTTACGCCGCTTCCCAAATCCACCCTGACCAGCCGCTGCACTTTTCCGTTTAACGCTCTCAACGAGATTCTTGAGGCTAGTGTCCTCCACCCTCGTGGGGAGTCGTGCGCCTGTCTCATCTTCAGGTAGACTCCCTTTTTGGCGCTTAGTTCGTTCGTCAATAAGTGCCACCATACTTTTCGTCTTTTTGAAGCTGTGAACACATCAGCGTCATTGGTAGCGTAAAGAACAGCTACTGACCGGGGATTGCTGGGATCGATGGCGAATTGATGATCCTCGTGGATTGCCTTGAACCGATCATCTTTAACGTCGATAAGGAAGTCGTCCTGGACTTCATCATCATCAATCACTTTCTTTTTCCCTCCTTTCTTTTTGCCCTTCTTCTCCACTTTGACGTCTGACCTCGTCTCCTCGCGTGGCACTGGCTTGTCGACCTCCCGTCTTGACACTCGCTTCGCCGACCCCGATGCATTCTCTGCCTCAGATTCTCCTTCACTGCCTCTGCCACTTATGCCCTCGAAGAAGTCATCATCGAAAGAGACTGTTTTCCCAGACCGCCCTTCACCTTCGTTATTCGTGACTGTCGTAGCTTTTACTTTGACCTCTTCCTTTCTTTTTTTACGCTTCTCCCTCATTTTTCTTTGATATGCCTCCATTGTCGTTTCGTCGTCAAGATTTTTGGCCTCAGTGAGACCAGGGGCGAACGTGATCTCCATGTCAATATCATCATATTTTCCTGCCTCGTCATCCCGGCCCCACCCTTCTGGAAGTTCGTCATCGTCTCCGGCAAGAAGTAAAGTGCGAAGCTTGTCTCTCTGGGTGTTCTTCTTGCTCCTCCTCCTCGATACAGAATCCGGATCATTATCAGATTCAGATTCAGATGACGATGCGATATATGCCTTAAAGTCGGCTTCTTCGATCTCTTTTTTTGACAGCGATCGTCTAGTAATGTGATTGCGCTCCGGATCATCGTCGTCCCACGTGAGCTTGACTTTTGAATGACGGAGAGCCTGAAGGTGCAAAATGGGTGAAGAATGAATGGTAATGATGAAATTCCCCTACATCTGTCACGAACTCTACTGCTCGATAACGTGTTCCAGGATCATCTGTCGCTTCATCGCTGTACATGGCTCCGGTAAGAGGAATGTCCACAAATGAGGTCGAAAGGGACTCACCGATATTCTTCATCGAATGTCATCTCATCGGGCACAAAACTGAGATCGAACACATTTGCTGAACGCTCAAGCTCAGTGCCTTCAAGTTCGTTGTAGATGTGCACAGCAGCTTCGGTGGTATCACATTCAACAATTGCGTAATAATACCTTTGAACATTTCATTGAACACTGCGCTAAAAATATGTAAGGAGGTAGCGCACCGTAATCTCTCCAACTGATACTTTCTCAAAGCGTCTTCGTCGTAGTCCGCTCCGTCTCCGGTTTCGTAAATCGTGCGTTCATTGACATCCTCTTCATGTTCTAGCTTCTTTTTGAATACCTCTACAGGCGGTCCCTCCTTCTCCTCCCTTGTGATGCGCTCTTTCCCAAACTCACTTGGATAGACGCGGACGCTCAGCACCCTCCCTCTTGCGATAGTCGCCTTTGCGCTTTTCGTGTTCTGGAGAGACGTTTCATCCTTGGGTTGCATTGGCATAGGTGTCGGAAGAATAGCAGGCGCGGCTGGCGAAACAAGTGACGAGAATATTTTGTAAAGATGCGCCGCACGGACATGGTCCCAATCAAGATTAACAACAGCTAGTCTTCTGGTCTTCTCCATCGCTTCTTCACTGTTATCCTCCGCGGCTGTCCTCACATATGCAGCAGCCTGTGCGTCCAGATCGGCAAATACGCTCTCATCAAGATCGATCTCGCCTTCTTCATCGAGGTCCCTGCCTAATGTGACAAATCCAGGGCCATCGCTCTCGCTGCCAGAGTCACCTGCATCCTCACTCTCCGCCTCTGATTCGGAGGACTCCATGAGAACGCCACCACGAGCATAGTCAGGAATTGTGGGAGTTGGATCCTCTGCCTCTTCGTCTTCCTCATGTTCCAGCCGATAAAACCGCCTGAGGTTGTCCTTTTCATGAGTTTCAGAAATTTTTCGACCAAATTTATCCACTCGACCTGTAGCCACAACACAAGAGGTGAGAAGTAGTAGATAATTAAGTTTGAGGCGCACCCGTTTTGTCCTTTCCTTTGCCTTTTTGTTTCAATTTCTTCTTTCCCGCCTTGTTTTCATCAAAAATTTCTTTGAAACGCTCGTCAACTACAACTTTTGAATTGTGTTTCTTGGGGCGTCGAAAGCGGGGGTCAGTCTTCAACCGCGCAAATCGTGGGTCAGACATGGTGTGTCGAGCCACCGGCGACGAGACAAACCAAAGACTATATGCCGATGGGTGCTATCAGTGAGGTCGAAATGAAAATGTGACTTAGTAACTATGCGTGAACGCTACCACGAATACTCACAAATGAGCGCTACTTATTGTCGCAGATGGCAATCAACTCGAGCGTTTGCGTTTGGCCAAAGCGATAATTTGGAACAAATCTGAAGGATGTACTCGAGATGCACAGTATGTAGTAGATCAAATGTAAGTATTTGTCGACACCACGTGATTCTTCTGTTTACACTTCTTCTCGGCGCTTGGCAACATTTTACTAGCGCGAATGACGCGACAAACAACGTCTTCCGACGATGCAAAGGAAGACGGCTTTACTGGTCTACGGACGAGTATAATTGGAACTAAACACCAAGTTCCAAAATGGGTTCCAGTGACCTTGGTGAGTTGCCCGGTCCGATGCAATCAATTGTATGGACTGGCAGTTCATATGTACCACAGCTGGCCTTTTCATCCGTAGCCCTTGTAGTGCCGATCATCATGCTACGACGATATAGGCATGGTGTTACTCCCCGGAATCTTCAGGAAGCTACTGCACCTCCTCGACGAGGGCGAGGATCATCAACGCTGCCTGTTTCATTGCATTCCCCTGCAATACGATCCCGTCCTGCTTCACAAATAGTACCAAGGGAGATCTCGACTCGTCTGCCGCCTCCTAAAACATCCGTATCAAATGAAGATATCCCTGAACAATTTTTCAACGGTCCTCTGTACACCCTCAAAGCCCTTAGTATCGCTACTGCTCTTGTGACGCTGGGTGCTACAGCCTCTATTTTGGGAGTAATGAAAACTCTCAATGCTCGTGATGTGCGCCCTTGCAATGTCATGACTATTCTTTCTGAAACTCAAGCAAACTTTTTCTTATGCTTAGGCCAATGAGTTTGCGGAACGTATGCGCCATGCGGTGCTAACCAAATTACCCGTCCTCGCATACCAAATATATCGTCCAGCCGAAACTCACCAAGATGATGGTAATGATTCTACGCTAACAGAAAACCCTGCTTCTGAACCTGTGGGATGGAATTGGCAAGAAGCAGAGGACCGCCTTAGAGAAGCGTTCGACAAGGGGGGGTTTCATAGCTGGGCATCAGCTGCTCTAGTAGAGGTGGAGGCAGAAGCAACGGTCGAAAGAGCAAAAAGGGGTTTCACTCAAGCCCGGGACAAGCCAACTAGTTGAGAATAACAGATCTTACTTTGAGGCGAATGGTTGGCAATATAATGGGGGAATAGCGCATGCATATATCATGGTAGGCATAACAGATGTAAGGGAAATGTGAATCATGCAGCGACGCGACATCCTACCAAGATATCCAATGTTTTGTGAGCATACATCCTCTATGCAGCCTTGGCCAGGGTCTTCCTGACGACATCTCTCCGCTGCTTCTTTGCGACCATCACGCTGAACCGCTCAAAGTCGTTCAGTGATCGTCTCTTCTCCATGGCAGCACGCTTCTTGGCCCATGTTGAGGATTCCCACTTAGCAACGATACCCTCCTTTTCCACTTGCTTCCGGATAACACCAGACCCTGCGCCGCGAGGAAGTTTTGTTAGAGCAATAGGGGTGAGGGTGAGGTGGCGGTAGGGGAAGGATTGGCGCGGTACGCCGGTGGTTGGGCCGTCAATGATTGCCTATACATTGGCATGACGGTATGAGATCAGTTAATTATTCTTGCGTATGATATCATTGTACACACCCGGTTGTGGTCTATGATCTCAGCAATGACAGCGATTTTGCCTGCAGATGGGCCAGACTTCAGAAGGACCACTGTCGATACTTTAGCTCGTTCAGTGTAGCACAAGTCATAAACAATCGTACCTCGTCCAACCTCTACGAAACGTTTGAAAGTCGAGTCCTACAAGTGAATAGCATTGTTAGAATCTAATTCATTCAAGCATCCGAGAGACAACGATCGTTCGCTATGCGCCATGTGATATGAGTGTTGCACCAACGCATTGACTACATCGGATATGTGGCACCTCCATCCATCTCAAACTCGACCAGTTTCCATCAAAAACAATATCAGAAGTGGCATGATGCTTGATCAAAGGGTTCAGATGCACAGAACAGCGACTTACAGTCATGGGGAATTATTTGAGGGTGTCCGTCGACGTCGTTGACGCTGGTCGTGTAGTTGAGATGATGTGTCGGAGTTTGGCACGGAATTTGCCGAGAGGTTATTCCGTCACCCTGATCCCTTAGAATATCCGTGAATTGACCGTGATAGATTCTAATCTCGAATTCTTACCCAGAAAATCGTAGTACTGGATAGTGTCTGGAGTGCGTACATGTGTTGCTATCAGCTGCGGCGGAAGTGTGCTAAGGAAATATGGCCCAAAACACCTCAGTAAGTACCGTGAGTTGTTGAGCGATGCTGCCATCGCACACTCAAATTTCCAAGTCGACTTCAGGCATTGACGACCGCATCGTGGAAAGTGGCAAGGTGAGCTGCAAGACATAGGCATTGCGAAAGTAGTTGATACGGTGGTACATGAATAGTACAGGTACAAAAAAGTAGAATCAATCTTCTCTATGCTCTTGTCGCGGGTTTGACGAGGATCCTGCTTGGTGCTGACGCAAGTTTTACTACTACTCATAAAGCATATCACGGAAAAATTACACACCTGTCTCAGTTTTGCCAGATGAATCTTCAGTGTTTCCGCATAGTTCTCAAACCCTAGAGACACCATGGCGTATAGGATATCCTCGCCTCCGATCGTTTTCCGCTTCTCCATCTGACATTTCTCAGCGGCCTCAGAAGTAATGAAACTTATGAACTCTGAAACACATTCCTGAACGCACTCCTTGGCATCCTTGGCAATTTTAGCGGTGTGTGGAACGGACTGCTTCATGATACGGGAGACATTTGCAATCTATCAGAAAGATAAACAAGTCAATCAAGCCAGATAAATGATAGTGCGCACGGGTAGAAAACGATCCTGCTCCCGATACTCTCCCACCTCTTGGTCTGTGATGGGCGTCGGTTGTGGTGGTTCGTGTACTGTTTCTGGTACACTACCAGAGCCGTCCTCCTGCGGCGCGATCATGGGTTGAATATCTGACATTTCGACCCTTAAGTAGCCCTGAGTGTATTCAGCGCGAGCTGAAGAAAGTGTAAAGGGCCATATCCGTCACCGCCAGAACGACTTGCTGACCTTCGAAGGCGATGGGATGCCGTGAATTTCCCACCGTCGCTGGCGGCAAATTTCTAAAAATGCACTCCATACCGAACAATATATATTCGTTCATACGCAAAATTAGAGATTTTACTGTACAAGCGGGAATGAGAAACGCCTATATATTCGTATATGTCATGTATCCTTCAGGGACGATCTGCAAGTAGAAGAGCACAACAAGACGCAAGTCAGGTACTCACTTCCCCTTGCCCGATCATATCGGCCAACTGTCCCGCAGTTTCTCGAGATATACCGCAACGCTTCAGTTGACCGGCAAGGATCCTCTTTCTGATATGCCGATTTTGTTCAAGAATCTTCTTCAGCGCATGCGGATTCTTAACAAGAATATTCAGCGCATGCAGCAACGACACGAACACTCTGTTCCCTCCTCTCCATTCATGATTGTGCTTGACAGCGATATTCTCCTTGACAAGGTTGCGGATCGTGACACGCGATTGTTCATAAAGTTGTTGGTGTATGCCTTCCAATCCGTTAGCGGCAGTTATGCACGCATGGCCAGTAACATGAATTTGATATCGAGCGAAGATGCTATGTTCTCGCTCCCACCAGTCCTCCATCTTCTGCTCCCTTTCGAGGTTCGTGATTGCGAGAACAATGGGAACCTTCTTGTCACAGAGAAATTCATGAAAGAATCTGTAATTGCTCTGAAGCGCAGCGGTGATTCGACCGGCACGAACGCAGAACAGAAGCAGGTCAACGCCGCCTTCCGCGTCCAACGTCTTGATGAACCTATAGGCGTTTGCGACTGTTGCGAGGTACTCTTTCCTCTCAAGTCCCGATTCCTCGATGCCTATGGTATCGAATACCTTATAAGACTCCCCTTCGAAGTCGATGTCATAGTCTTGCCAATGGAGCGTGCAGCGTTGTATGCTAAGAGATGTCTTTGCTACCTCCTTTCCTGCCATGAGATTCACGATTGAGCTTTTGCCTGCGCCGGCCTCCCCAAAAAGTACGATGTTTTTAGTCTTCCTAATTTATCACTGTTTAGCAAAGTACGGTGCAAAGGGCATCTGACTATGAAGTACGTACCTTGCAGGGATAGCAGGTACGCTGTGAACCTCCGTCCCATTCTGCAGGCAACACTGTTCGATAAGGTAGCAGACGGCGCGGTATGACTGTTCACGGCGCTGCCTGACCTCAGCTGGATCATCTTCGTTGATGATCAACGCGGTAATACAAGCGTGGCCAGAAAAGTTCATCCCAAGATCTGAGATGGATGTCTCGTTATTCCTCCACCACTCTTCCGCTTCCCGGTGTTCCAGGCCTGTAACGACAAGGACGACAGGAACTCCTCTCTTCACCTCAGAGTCAATCAACCTGTAGTTGTGATGGAGCGCCGAGACGTTCTTTATGCCCTGCGCGCAGTATATGAGAAGATGAGTGCCCCCTTTCGCCTTAAGAGTTCTAAGAAGCTTCTTCAGATCCTTCTGAGCTTTCTTGTCAGGGACCGTTCCCTCAGAGTCCTCATCAAGACCTAGGATCTATTTCAGTGACACCCCATAAAGAGTGAACTACACTGACCGGCCGTGTCAAACAATTGTACCTTTATAGTCTTGTTCTGAGTCACAACATCATGCTCGTACACGGTGGTTTGCCTTGTGCATCCCTTGGCGTCGGAGGATGTGGGTACATCCTGCGTCTTGGTAATCAAATTGACCAAGGAACTTTTACCAGCGCCTGTTTGTCCAAAAATGACAACATTGCAAGTGTCTTTACGACGTGAAGCTTCCTTGAGTCCACGGCGTTTGCAGCGAACTGGACTCTGATCTAGGGTGCGGGACTGACTTCGAGTTAATGTCATACTGGGGAAGAGCAGTCACCACATACAGTGAATGATTCGAGAGGCACCCGCGCTTGGGTGGAGCTTTCAATACGAGAAGTACCATAGATGTCTGTTTTTCTGACAATCACAAAGCGGGAATTGTCAACTGCATGGGAATTTCTGCTAGCTACACTCGGATGAAGCTGACTTCCAGTTAACTTCATATGGAAGAAAAGCCAGACATCACATACGGATTCGCTGGACGATGTTCTCCCAACCTCGGAACACGACGACATTGCGCCGGGGGACGTCGACGCCGTTTTCATTTCGGTGGTTGAGTTGACCGAAGCACTCTTAGTAGTGCCTGTTTCTCCAGCAATGACACCATCGACCGAATGAAAATTGTGGTCAGCTGAATTCTGAATTAAGGTGTGAAACTGGCTTGAAATTAACTTCATGCTGAGGAAAATCCAGGCACCACATACTGATTGAGTGGACGATGTTCTCCTAGCCTCAGAAAATGACGACACTGCGTCAGGGGACATCGGGACCATTTTTATCTCGGTGGTGGAGTTAGTCGAGGAACTTTGAGTAGCGCCTGTTTCTCCAGCGATGATACCATCATCGACAAAATGAAGACCGTGGCCAACTGAATTCTGATGTGAGGTGTGAAACTGACTTCAATTGTTAACTTTATACTGAGGAATAGTTAGACACCACATACTGATTCGGTGGACGATGTTCTCCCAGCCTCAGAAAACGACGACACTGCGTCAGGGGACATCGGCACCATTTTCATCTCAGTGGTCGAGTTGGTCGAGGTAGTAACGCCTGTTTCTCCAGTAACGACACCATCATTGACCGAATGAAAATTGTGGCCAGCTGGATTGTGATCTAGGGTGTGGAACTGACTTCAAGTTAACTTCATGCTGAGGAAGAGCCAGACACCACATACTAATTCAGTGGATGACGCTGTCCCAAAAGTCGACGACATGGTAACAATGGGAGACAACAAAAAGGCGTTTTGGTTTGCGCTGTGGGTGTTTTGAATGTCAATGATAGTCTTGCCTTCAGTTACGATTCATTGGAGCGTGACGCATCCAGGCACCAGGTTGGAAGACCAATCCCAACATCTGGATTCAGCATGTTCTGTGCATACGATAAAGGCGTGAATTCGAAGTGATATTGGCATTAGGGTTGGAGGTGCTAGTAATTACATAATAACATTGAAGAACCTGACCGGATGATGTATAACCGTTATTTATGATCATACATGCCCGCTGCCCACTGAATACACGCTGTCAAAGCTTCTACTACTAGGTGGTACATAGTATGTGCTACTAAAATGTCCATTTGCACCACATCGACATGGTCGGATCAACAAGCTAGCTAAACCAGGTTCCAGCTGAATCGGTTGGCCAAAGTTGATTACTCCCCCAGGAACCAAAGTTTTCAGCACAACATTCAACCGTGTGGAGCTTTTACTAGTGCAGATAAACGTACAGTTGTCCCCTGCCATTCTCACATGCATTGAGCATGCTGTATCTAGGCGTCAGGATCAAATTTCAATCTGCCGCCTGGATTTGTCACGTTCTGACGGGTTCCTCTGACCGATCTGGCTACCAATGAGGGACACTAAAGGTCTGAGGGTTGAACCAGGGTCCTCTAGCCTTAATGTATCCAGAAACTGAGTACGTCACGCATCACAAGGCTTTTGCTGCATGCTTGGCACATGCTGAATCCAGATGTTGGGATCGATCTTTAAATTTAGCGCTTGGACACGTTACATCCTAGAGGATCAGGGACCAAGGGGTAAGACTGATGGCACTCAAGAAAACCGTTAAGATGATCCCTTCATTATCCTCAATCTCTGCAATGTCACCCTCTCCTACGAGACCATCGACCGTATGTACTGTCCGCTCTTCCTCAGCATAACACTAACTCGAAGTTAGTCCCACACCTCATATCAGAGTGTAGCTGGCTGCAAATACATTGAACTTGAGGAAGCCTCACGTCGCAAAGACACTTGCAATATTATCATTTTTGGACAAACAGGCGCTGGTAAAAGTTCTTTGGTCAACTTGATTACCAAGACGCAGAAGGTGCCAACATCCCCCGACGCCGAGGGATGTACAAGGCAAACCACTGTGTACGAGCATGATATTGTGACTCAGAACAAGACCATAAAGGTACAACTGTTCGACACGGCCGGTCAGTGCAGTCTGCTATTTTTCGTTACCGCCACTGAACCAATTTACAGGTCTTGACGAGGGCCCTCAGGGGACTGTCCCGAATTCACAAGCTGAAAATGCTTTGAAGAAACTCTTCCAAACTCTTACGAAGATACATATCCTCATGTACTGTGTGCAGGGCACAAAGGACGCCTCGGCGCTCCGGCGCAACTACAAGTTATTGTCCGAAGTCAAGGGAAATGTACCCGTAGTCCTTATTGTTACAGGACTGGAACAACGAGAACCGGAAATGGAAGAGTGGTGGAGGAACAACGAGAGATCCATCTCAGACCTCCGGATGAACTTTGCTGGTCACGCTTGTATTACCGCGTTGACCATTAATGAAGGTGATACAAATAAGATCAAGCAGCGCCGTGAACAGTCATACCGCGCCGTCTGCGACCTTATTGAACAGTGTTGTCCAATGTACGTGCTTCATTGTCAGACCCGTATTACGCCATATTTTGCTAAATATTAATAATTAGAAAGAATATCGTACTCTTTGGAGCGAGCGGAGTAGGCAAAAGCTCAGTCGTGAACCTCATGGCTGGAAAGGAAGTAGCAAAGACATCTCTCAGCATGAAAAGCTGCACACTCCATTGGCAAGACTATGCCATCGACTTCGATGGGGAGTCTTATAAGGTGTTCGATACCGTTGGACTCGAGGAACCGCAGCTTGGAATCAAAGACTACCTCATTTCCGTCGAGAATGCCTACCGCCTAGTCAAGGAATTAGACAGGCAAGGCGGCATTGATCTGCTTCTGTTCTGCATTCGCGCCGGCAGAGTGACCGCTACTCTTCAGAGCAATTACCGACTCTTTCATGAATTCCTCTGCGAGAAGAAGGTTCCCGTTGTCCTTGCGATCACAAACCTCGAAAGAGAACAGAGGATGGAGGACTGGTGGGACCAAGAACATGTTAACTTTAACAAATATCAGATCCAGGTCGCTGGTCACGCGTGCATCACTGCCGCTAACGGACTGCAAGCTGGCACACAGATGGCAGACCGCTATGAAGAATCGCGCCTCAAAATCCGTGAGCTCGTTAAGCAGTTTGCTACTGATGGGCAGAAGCAAGCATGGATAGGAGGGCACAACCTGTTCGTCTCGTTAATGCGCAAGCTAAAGGAGCTACTTACAGGGGGTTCGCATCTGACGCGTAAGGATCTTGTTCCTCATCTCACGAAGCGTTGCGGGATATCTCCAGATGTCGCAAAAGAGTTGGCTAATATGATCAAGCACTGAGACCGATTTCGATACCTAGATCTGCTTACTTACTTTGTCCTCGTCAAACATCACTACTGCATGCAGTTTACTTGCTACATGATATAATTGTCTTACCTCAAAAGTGTGTGCCTTTATTTGGTATCTATCAACAAAGGAGCTTGATTTCAAGTTATCGTGACTCGTACGTACATGTGCATGAGGCCACCGTCAATGTCGACAGCTGCGTCTTCGTCGAAAGTGTCTTCGTCTATGACACTTCCAAATGAACTCTGGCTTCCAATCTTCGAATATCTGCCTCCACGGTCACTTCGTAACGTTATCTTAACGTCCAAGAAATTTCATGCAGTCGCCATTCGTCTTCTTTACAAGCATTTGATTCTGACGTCCCCGACATCATTTGTAACGGCGCGCTCCTCATTGTCTTCTATCCAGCCTTCACCGCACGCTCTTCTTCTTAGTATCTCACCGTTCGTACGGACTGTAGAGCAATTACAAGAAGCTGTCGCCGTTGTTTCCTTTGACGGGTTGAAGCCAATCACTGTCAACACTAATAACAATCGCCAGTCAACCAGGTCTCTTTTCTCTGAAAACAAGGATGTCTACCGACCAAGCCTGGTTGCAGATATGACACTTTACAACACTCTCCTATCACAAGTGACTTCCTTTACATCTCTCAGACAGCTCGTCTTCCGCGGTATGATTCTTCCAGGAAATTTCCACTCCATCGTGCACGACTTTCCACACCTGCGTGATTTGGCGGTTGTGCACTGCACCGTTCCCTTCGTCCGTGCTCCTCCAGATATTGACCACACTTGCTTGAAGATCGAAACTCTCACTCTCCTTGACATTCGTGCTACTTCTCGATCCGATGACGACGACTTGAATCTTCCCCGTACCCGTTTACGCCTGCTTGCAAAAGCCTCAACCCTCCGCACTCTCACATATGATCATACCATCTGGGTACACCGCGCTTTTACATCTTCCTCTCCATCTCCCCCGCTAACTGCTCTCGACGTCAAGTTCCCCGTCCAGAAAGACCGTCCCAGAGTTCCGCTGGGTTTCATCCCGTTCCTTGAAACTCTTCCCTCCCTCCGCACTTTCATCTTGCGAAACCACGTACCAGCCCTCTCATTATCGCCAAGCGCTCTTCCAGCTCTCTGTGCCATTTCTGCCCCATTCTCTGCCATCACTTCTCTCACTTCTGGCCGTAGTATTGTTAAACTCGACATCCGTGATGAGGCTGCGCTTACGCCACTTTACAAAGCATTTGCAGCAGTGCACTCTGATTTGTCAATGGTGCAAGAGCTTTCACTGTTTGTAGGGGACTGGGATGATGAGCTTATACTGGCCATCGTCGCACATTTTCCCAATTTAACCAAGTTACAAATCAGGTATGTAAGGGGAGGGCCAAGCGAGGTGCGTTATATTTCTCTCGTTTTCGCCGACACTGATACTCATTTCCAGGACACCATCATCGGGATGGGTTCTCGTACACTATATGCTCTTCCACACCTAGTATCCGTACACATCTTCTGCATTCCTCTGCCCCTACCCCCGCAAAATTTCCTTGAGACGAATAACCTTGATGACGATACTGCATACGGCGCCCCCGGCATCGATGACACTTATTTCCAGAGCATGCATGACATCGATCCGGACGCAGACACGAGCTTGGAGCATGATAATGGCAACGATGATTATGGCGTACCCTACCGGTGCCACGCTCGCAACTCTGACGATAGACTCACTGCCGTCTATCAAGACATAGATATGGATATGGTCACATACACCGTGTGTTGTTGCCACGGGACTCCCATCGTGTCGCCGTGCCAAGAGTGCAAAGTTGCTGAGCAGCAGGAACATCTTGATCAATTTGTCGATGAACCCGAGTTCGAAGAGCCCCAAGTGCCGAAGACGGAACCGTTTGACGATTACACTCGTGAACTTGTCGTACGTCTACTATATTGTGTCCGCACAGTTTTGGCTGTTTTGATCATGTCCATCATTTGCATAGATCGCTTGGAACCGTGCTTGTCCCGGACTTCGCACTGTTCAACTGCACCCGGGGTGGATGTGGCGGCGCGCGGACCCTACTGACTCCTGGGTTGCGAGGCCGTGCGAATCAGGCATTTTTGGCGACGTTTTCGAATCGCCACCTTGCGACGCGAGGTTACTCGCAGATATCGTGAAAAATGCTGAATCAAAAGCACGTGACACTGGGTGGATATCAATTAGGCCATCCAGGTCGCTATCCCCCATTATAATCACGCAGATTTGATTAGGAGATCATTAGTTCGGAATGTGCGGGGGCGCAATCGAGATGTTCAAAAGGGTATTGGGAATGAAGAATTGGAAATATAGAAACAGGCCGAACTTGGTGTTTATTTCGGTGCTGACATGGTCATTCGCCATGAAACGGCAATATTGTCAGTTTGTGTCGCAAATACATCAATATTGTAGGTTATACATCTTCTATGTAGGTTAATTGTTGAAACGTTAATGTTCTGTGTATAATCTACTCGGACGTCCACTGTCAATTGTCAATGTATTGGTTATAATACTTGGCAGGCGCGCGTGCTTTAGGAAGATAGTCGATACACTCCGAACACGAACTTCAAATCAGTGTAATAATCACAAAGGTGACTGAAGAGGTATGAGGCGTCGATGAATCGACACGGACAAAGACTGTATGGCAAGCCGTTGATTAGGATTACTTGCCATCGAAGCTTCTGTAGCTTGACTTTTATGAACGCTAGGTTTCTTGGACTTGAGGTCGAGCATTGAAATCGGTGGACAGAAATTTCTGCCAATACTGTTTATGGCCATCGTCAACGCTAGTGAGTTGGCGGAAGGGCTGATATTCTGCCACCCAACATTGCCGCCACCACGCGAAGGGCATCCGCCAGCGGGAAGTAAGGTTATTGCCCACAAAGTAGCCGCAGAGTGTTATCGAAAGACAAAAGTCTGCGAGGCAAGGCTTTCGTTGTTATTGATGAGTATGGTTTGATACATGATTTTGTCATCTTTCAGTGTCGCATCGGATAAGAAACCTACCGGTGTCGAGTCTCTACGGACAATGCCTTTTCCATCATGCACCGAGGGTCCTTTCAATCCTGGTCACGTATGGAGAAATCAAAAGACTGCATGATACTTGAGACCAGATGCTATCGCCTGAGTGATAGCCTGTTGCGCGTGGAGGCCATGCGGTCCGGGCGGGGTACAATCAAATGATATAACAACGCCTTCTCAACTGGCTCCCTCAGTTGGTAGCAACGATTCGATGATACCATTATTAAGGCTCGCTTTTGGCGTAAGTCTGAAAGTGCATCAGAAATTCCTATTGCTACAATACCTGAAGCATCCTCACATCCATCATGCATGTGAGATATAGAGATCACGTCCCCGATTCTTGCAATGATATTGTAACCCTCAGCGACTCTTTACACCCTCGATCATGCTGTTGGGCTAGGAAAAGTGCGCCAAGAGGGAGTGCCAGGCGAACGATTGGTCGCAACTGATAGCATATGAAACCGTCTCGCTTTCTCCGGAAGACACGCCAGGACAGTCTGAGGCAACCAATGATCGCGACAAATAGATGAGCAAGAACGTTTTCACAGTGAGCCTTAAAGTTTCTGGATGAATGAACTTGCCTTCAATAGTTATGTAAAGGACAGTTTTGTGGAGTTCTTCTTTCGCCTTGATACTGAGTGAGATATCACTCCCGCTCTCCAAAGCTCAACTTCAAGGAACTGTCAATAGATGGGGTTGCATTATTACAGCCCATGAGCAGAAACATGAATGAATGCATGACTGGAGGACATTACACTATAGAAAAGGCCGGCCGAGCTTCGCCACCTTGTTCCCACATGACTACTTACATAATTATTTGTACGATCAGAACACCACAGCCACAATATTTTGCCGTGGCCAGCTCCTTTATTCTTTTGACCGTCTCGCCTTTGACAGGCCCTAGGTATAAATAAGTACTACTCTGACGCGTGTTTTATATCCTCCATGTCTTCTTAAATTTCCATCGAACTTGCATTTCACTCGACAGCACGTTTTTATCGATATCTCGGCGTCGACAGCAACTCTGAAACATTGGTGAGTCACGTGATACGAAGTAACCTTGTAACTAAATACCTTAGATCTTGCATGAAGATTTTGTCCATCGATATCTACAGCTGCGTTTTCGTCGACAGTCATCTATTCAATGTCGCTTCCAAGTGAACTCTGGCTTTCAATTTTCGAATATCTGCCTTCACAGTCGCTTCGTAATGTTGTCTTAACCTCGAAGCGCTTTCATGCAATCGCCATTCGTTTTCTTTACAAGCATCTGATTCTGACGTCTCCGACATCATTTGTAACGGCGTACTCAGCGTTGTCTTCTATCCAGCCTTTACCGCACGCTCTTCTTCTTGGTATATCCCCCATCGTGGAACGTCCCGTGGAGCAGCTAAAAGAAGCTGTTGCCGTTGTTTCCTTGGCGGCAGCTGACGACTGGATGCCCATTCCTCTTAACCGGCAAACAAATAGGTATCGCTTCTTCCAAATCAAGGATGCCTACCAACCACGCTTCCTTGCCGACGCTACCGTCTACGAAAATCTCCTCACCCAAGTTACGTCTTTTACCTCGCTCAGACAGCTCGTCTTCCGTGGTATGCTTCTCCCGCGAGATTTACACTCTATTCTGCGCGACCTTCCAAACTTGCGTGATTTAGCAGTCGTGCACTGCACCGTTCACTTCACTGGTGTCTATATAGATGTTGATCACACTTCTCTGAAACTTCAATCCCTCACCCTCCTCGATATCCGCGCTGTATTCCCATCTAATGATGATGACACTAATCCTCGCAATCCCCGTACCCGTCTACGAATGCTTGCACAAGTCCCCACTATCCGCACCCTCGCATATGACCACACTGTCTGGTTACATCGCGTTTTCACACCTTCCTCCCCGCCTCCCCCACTCACTGCTCTCGACATAAAGTTCCCCATCCATAAAGACCGTTCCAGGGTTCCGCCAGGTTTCATCTCATTCCTCGAAACTCTTCCCTCCCTCCGCACTCTCATCTTGCGAAACCACGTTCCTGCCCTTTTATTGTCACCAAGGGCTCTTCCAGCCCTCTGTGCTATTTCTGCACCTTTATCTATCATCTCTTCTATCTGTTCTGGACGCAGCATCATCAAACTTGATATCCGCGATGAGGCCGTGCTCACGCCACTCTACCAAGTATTTGTAGAAGCGCACTCTCACTTGTCGAGGGTACAAGAGCTCTCCCTGTTTATAGGGGACTGGGATGACGAAGTTGTGCTGGCCATTGTCGCGCGTTTTCCTAATTTAACTAAGTTACAAATCAGGTATGCAAGGGGAGGTCCAAGCGAGGTGCATTGCATTTCCCTCATTCCGTCTCTCCCTCCTCATCTCCGACCCTCATTTTCAGGATACTATACTCGGTATGGGTTCGCGTACACTGTATGCTCTTCCGCACCTCGTATCTGCACATGTCTTCCGCATCCCTCTTCCCCCGCCCCCTCAAAGTGTCCTTGAGGCAAGGAAGCGTGATGACGACACAATATATGGCGCACCTGGTATCGGTGACACTTACTTCGAAAGCATGCATGACATCGATACAGTCACGGATACGCTGATGGAGGGTGTTCTCAGCCTGCAGCAGCTACCTTTCTCCCAAGACGTCAGCGTAGAC
This sequence comes from Suillus hirtellus, assembly GCA_016695485.1. Classification (NCBI taxonomy): domain Eukaryota; kingdom Fungi; phylum Basidiomycota; class Agaricomycetes; order Boletales; family Suillaceae; genus Suillus; species Suillus hirtellus. The sequence goes on from MU172356.1 coordinate 166,522, forward strand.
TTTATGGATGAGCAAGGTAATATCTCTACATTATATTTTCAATCTAAACGCAAGTCTGATTCTAAGCCTGAAGAACCCCGAACGTCGGAGCCATTTGACGAGTACACTCGCGAACTTATCGTACGTCTGCTTTGCTCTATTTTTGATTGTGGTTTCGGAGGTACTGATCGTGTTCTGCGCGTAGATCGCATGGAACCGTACTTGTCCTGGACTTCGCACTGTTCAGCTACACCCGGGGTGGGTGTGGCGGCGCGCGGACCGTATTGACCACTGGGTAGCGAGGCCGTGTGAATCGGGCATTTGGGGCGATGTATTTGGGTAGATCGTCGGTGCAGAGCGTCTGGGGGTAAAACCAAGGTGACAAAGTGAGTACGGAGACGAATAAAAGAGGGAAACAGATCGAATGTGATACTACCAAGGAATCCTCGAACAGATATATCTACACAGAAGGTGGCACTCGGCGATTTTTTTTATCATTTCGGAGGTAGTTTTTTATATTCATATATGGGTACCCGAAGTAAAATTTTGTAGGTTGTATTTGTAGGTTTTTTGTCGTCTGCGAGGGGAGTGTATTTGCACATTTCCTTCTGTATTAGAGGTATTATGCGAAGCTTGTTATTGTACTGTATTTTTTATGCAGTGTTCTTCCTGACTAGTGACTCCCTGCCCTTGCGCTGATTTCAGATTTGATTGTTTAACGAATAGTCCTTCTCGAACTGTAGACTTGCGAAAACCCTGGGTCTGATCATGTATCGTGCATTAAGGTTCGCACTTCTCGTGCTTATGCATCACTTCGGATGGCAGGATCAGTTTTGACAGCAGGCGCGTCCATGATATATGCTCTAAAGCCCTTGAGTGTATGTTCCATGGCATTCTATATAAGCCCAGTGAAACGATAGGACTTCATCAGAAGCGGTGATTCGACATACAATTCTAAACGTTGAACACAATGAACTGGTCCTCCTCCTCCAACTAAGGCTGTAGCTGCAGTAGAAATTTTGGCCAAGAAGCTGCCTCGTCTGGAAAGTTTTCCCGCTCGATCAGCAGTTCGCTCCATGCTTTGTCTAATTTTATCCATGCCGAAAGACCATTGAAATGGAGACAATACTTGAGGTCAGCTAGATTTGGAAACAGTACTGCTAGGAAGAGGTGCAAATGTGATGCTTCCGACACCTTCGAGTGTCTGACATGTAGTTTACAGAGGGTCGTCTGCGTGGCCCAAAGTTCCGGGTTTCCGTCCGGCGCACGGGGAAGTGTCGGAAAAGGTGTGGCATCGAATGTTAAATGCAGGTCATGAAGCGACTTGCACCTGGTCACTAATGAAAGCACCAAGGTCAAGGTGACCTGATATTCGCCAGGTACGTTTGACGCGAATGTCAACATACAAAGATCCGACTTCGAGACAGAAGTCGAGCACTTGCTTTACTCGGCACCTTCAGTGGTCCTAGTAGCAGGTCAAAGAAATCTATGCCAGTTACTAGAGGTCCAAGCATGGATTCAATGTATTGACAACCGACTCTCAATTCAAGCACTAGTCGAGGCTGTTGAAGAGGACATTTTTGGCAATAACATTTTAGACGTCAAAAAATGAATGAACATGCACACTCAGACTTAGAAAAATGTATCTTCATTCGTCTATAATCTGTTAAGGGGGACTAGTGCACACTGAGGCTCCATGTTACGAACGCGTTACTAGCGCTGAACTACAAAACAATCTTGCACGGACGCCTCATCACTGTTCACGCACATATCGAATGCTGAGTAATAAGAATTGTACTCAGGATCCCAACAGGTCTCCTCTGGCGTCCGAACTTGTGTGTGGGGCTATGTAACATTTTGTGAATTTGCTACAGCAAAATTCCGAGGCTGGATGAACCGCCAAAAATCTTCAGCCCCAGGACAAAGCTGCGATCCACTTTTTCCGAGGCAGGTGGAGCCCAGTATCGACGTGAGACCCGCAGTAATTGCCAATGCCTTCAGGAGTATCGGCAGATAGAATCACAACTTCCATATCTTGCTTCAGGAGGCTACAGCTGAACGCTGAACGCTGAACCTTGAGCTATAATAAGATCCGGGAGACCGCGAAACAAAAGAAGAAAAACAGAACTCATCAATCTCGATCCGTCCGCAGTTTGTCCTGCGAGAATTCCAGAGAGTATCCAGGCTCCAGCACGATGGCGCATTGCGATTACTTCTGGAATAGGGGGTTCCTCTGTAGCTCCTGAGCACGCCATCTGCAACGAGCACTCCACAATTTCAATAGTGATATTGAGAATGACCACAGCCTCCTGGAGTAATTATCCTGTAAGAAATGCAGAGCGCACGCCAAGCACCGTTATCAGAAAAGACAACTTGAAAGAAAAACATTCCTTGCTTCTCGGATGGCAGGGTCTACGTCCGCAGCGCCCAGCTGCTCTTGGAGTCCTACACTCCAAGAAGTTCGCCCGCGGCAGAGTCTGTATCTTGCAAGATTCCATTATCTACATGCACAAGTTCTGGTGCGAATTCGGACGAGTCTGACTCGAGTCTGAATGAAGACTTTTCGCGGATGTCATCTTTAAAACTGAGGGATAAATGCGTACGTATCATTGTGACTCTGTCTGACGTTTAAATAATTGACTCACATCAAACATCCACGGATCAGACAGAACAGTGTTCCGTAAATAACTTGGAGCGGATACAGCATCATAATTAGGACGCTGTAAGGGTCTTCATGTGTATGGTGTTTAAAATGAAGATGCAACGTCAGTGCCACCGGAAATGATGATGGCTTACTAATAGGACAGCTTCAGCTGAGGCGCCCGAGCTTGGCCCGAGCACAGCCAAGCACCCTCTATCTCGATCAGTCATCTTCGATCATCGATCAGTTGCGGGATAATCTGCTTGACGTCGAAGGGAGCCGGCGAGTCACCACTGGTGCCATCAGCGCTTCAGTCAACACCCTATCATACTTTGGTAGTAGTTACCGATGATCAAAGCTGTACACAAAACAAACGCATCTAAAAGTCACTGGCTTGGAAGGAGAGACAAGTTTCATAATGTGGCAATGGTGTAAGGACAGTGCGCGAATGCGTCAAAATCAAAACTCTACAAATACAAAAAATCATAATGGAATTGTGTCTGTTTCACCCATCCTGGTCAGAGAACAATGATATCGGTCTCTGCAGAGGTGCCGGCGAGCTCGATCGTTCAGACTCTTGCGGGTGACGATGTCCATGAGACGACGAAATACGCATCGGCGGTTCAGGGTATGAAATACCCTCAGGAATAGGCGACATCTGATAATGCTCATCAGGTCCTCGACTTCTTGAGCGAGGATATTGGGAGCCTGGTTCTGGTGGTTCCCCTGAGACGGGCATGAACCCTGCTGGCCATGGAGGCTGTGTAGGTGTGGTCGACTGGTAGGCGCTGTGTGAGTCTTGTGAATGTCTTTCGGATGTCCGGGATTCTTCATGAACCGGAGGAAGGGGCCGATTTGCGACATCTGGACTTAGAAGATGATGGTGTGCTTGATGAGAGTGGTCAGATGGAGTCGAAGCTTCATCGGACTGTAAAACATGTGAACAGAAGATGCATTTCATATCGGAGCACATACCGGGGGTTCAACAGTTATATTTGGAACACTGGCAACTGATTGTGTTCGCTGGTGGAAACGTTGCCTGAAGTTAAAGTAGTCGAGCGGATTTCTTGATCGTGGTGGACTCCGTTTCTGGGAAGGACCTTGCGATGATTGGGACTCTATTCGACTTGGAGCACGTGAATCAGTATGTGGGGCGGGGATGTTTGGCTCCCTGGGACGCTGATGTCCAGGAGGTGGGATAGGTTGCTAAACAAGCATGAAGTTAGTGCCCTGACATTGAATACTGGTTATAATATCGCACAAAATCTCTTACGGCCGGCCCAGGAGTTGCTGTAGCAACAACTTCTGGGTCTACACGCCATTGTTCCACCAAATCTTCCTTCCGACTTTTCTCGGGGGGATATCCACCGCGTGATGACGTACGTCGTTCAGTCTGACTTTCACTCCTTGTGTGCGTGGAAGATACATCGTGACGAAGTGAAACTCCGTGTCGTTCGGTGGGGGCGCTTACAAGCTCATATTGAGACATATGCGTTGATGTTGATCGCGACATGAGAGATGGAGTATGCAGACTTGGAACTGGGATTGGGGCAGGTTGCGCATATGCGAAATCGCGAGTTCTCACAAGAGCATAGTTTGAATCCTCAGCATCATACAAAGGACCACGACGTGAGCGGTTGTCTGAGTCGTGTGGGTGTGTACTCAGGGACACGGGCTGATAAAGTTCGTGTGGCGGTGGGATTGGGATATACGATGTCTGTGGGTCTGCTCGCGGTATCCAACCATCTCGGGGAACGTCGGCTGAGAGGCTAGAGGTTGTGCGTATTTGCGTAGGGTAAACGGTCTCCGCTGGGGGACTCGTTGGTGGCGAGGGCGTCATGATTCTTCTTGGAGGGGAATGGGACGGGACTGGGGTTGCTTGCGGTGGTGGAACTGGTATAATAGGAGCTGCATATGGCGCGATATCATACTGCCCAACAGGCGGAGCAGACTCCGGGCGCACGCTGTCCATGAAAAATGAGTATGATTGCACATGGATATATGGGTACATACTGTCTTGAAGATCGTGGGTGCGCCCGCGGCTGTGAGCGTACATCATTATTACGTTCGGAGTGCACCGACTCTTCTTCCTCTTCTTCGTCCTCTCCATCTGGTAGGACGGCAGGCCGATGCACTCGTCGGACCGGTTCATCATCATTTCTTATCGTGCTTCCTTCGTCGAAGCCGAGCCGACGTCCGATTGTTAGGCCCTCTTTGTAACCACGCCGCCTGCCATCCTCGTGGGCGAGCATCATCATCTTCTCCTCCTGCAACTTCCTTGCTTTTGTTCTAGCTCTCGCAGCATCTGCCTCGGCTTCACATTTCTGAGCAGAAACCTGATTAATGATATCCTGTGCACGAAAAATTTCCTTTTGTGCATTTTCAAGCTGGAGTTTGTACAGCTTCAACTCCTCGCGAAGACGAGCTGAGTCTTGTTCAGCGCGCTCACGATTCTCGGTTGCTTGACGCAATCGGTTGAAGTATTCGAGCGCACGGCGCTCTGAGCTGTTAGCCCGGTTGGACTCTGTCTCGAGACGTTCAGAAGTGACAACAAGAAGGGCATTGATTTCGCGGACTTCATCGTCGCGAGCGATGAGACGGGCGAGGAGGTGGCTGCTTGAGCCACCGTCTGTGGTGGTATGTTGTGACCGATGGCGGGAATTTGATTTGCTGGGACGACGAGGACGGAGGTAGCTGGGTGGTGAGGATGGGGAGGATGGCCCAGACTCGAGATCGTTGGGATGTTCGTTGGCAATGCTGATCCTATGGGGGATGAGGGGGACATTACGATATATGGTTGTTAGCATACATACCTTTGTTCATCATCAAGGTCGGCGAATGGAACCATGGACGATGATAGGCACGATCGAGCACCTGAAAGGATGCTGATAAGCTGTGGAGTGAGAACGTATGATCAGCAGAGTTAAAGGATAAATAGCACAGGATGGAAGGCGCAGCCTCGTGTAATCCGAACCGGATGAAGGAGGGCGTAAATATCAATTAATGGATTATGATTATGAAAGCTGGGGTATGTGACCTGGAAGGGCAGGAACCGGCGACAGGGAAAGTGATGACTTGTACACGTGTTTCAGGCATGCAATGCTATTCACGGAAAGCCTGAAGAGGTAAAGAGAAGCCAGAGACATACCAAGATGGTTAATCTGGTTTCGAGAATATGATCTCGTGGCCTACACGAAACTTGGATTGACGGCAGAGGTCATTGATACAACGTTGGTGACTTATTGTGATTACACGAGGCAGATGAGTTCCTGTAGTAATTATGACGTGTAACCTGCGGGTAGACATTGATGCGTGCGGGGAAAGACGTATAGGTTTACTCCATAGGGAAGCAGGGCGGAGATTTGGACTAGCTCCTTGATGACCCATTGGTAGGGCGTGGTCATCGTGCAGTTGTTTGGCAAGAACGTCTGGAATAAACAGTATGATATGTCACTTATATTAGTCAGCTAAAAAGTAGCCAATCACATGTCTCCTTGATCGCTGTTCCAGTTCACAGTCATCGTCGTCGTCGCCGTCGCCGTCGTTGTTCAAGTGTTGTTATTGTTACTGATCTTTACTGTGTTATAGTGAAAGGTATACCCAAATAGAATCAGTTTAACATTGCAAGTAAGCTTATCTCCCGTTGCTATCAAACATAGTTCTTATCGCCTGCTTAGACAGAACTTGCCTTATCATTTTCGTTTACAGCATACCCGAATTTCACTATGTCTCACGCATCCTATTCTTCTCACTCCCAATCCATCATGACCGAAGACGAAGAAGATTGGGAGGACTACGTCAAGGGAGGCTACCATCCTGTTCACATCGGTGACTCTTTTTCAGACAACAGGTATGTCGTCGTCAGGAAGCTCGGCTGGGGTCATTTCTCCACAGTATGGCTCGCCAAAGACACAAAGTAAGCAGGCACATCTTCTCTCCCCACGTGCAGTCCGTTTATCTTTCCTTCCGTTTTTTTATCCGATCAGAATGAATCGTCATGTCGCGCTCAAAATCGTAAAGTCCGCACCGAGGTACACAGAGACCGCTCTCGATGAGATCAAACTACTTCAACGTTTGATCACATCTAACACTCTTCCCGTCGCCCCAACCCCTGATAATCCAAATCCTCCTCCATCCCATGCCCACACACATCCCGGAAGATCACATGTCATGTCATTTTTGGATCACTTCCGACATAAAGGTCCTAATGGCACTCACGTGTGCATGGTTTCTGAAGTCTTGGGTGAAAATCTCCTCGGCCTCATCAAACGACATCAGAACAAGGGCGTGCCCATGCACCTCGTCAAACAAATCGCGAAACAAATCCTTCTAGGTTTAGATTACATGCATCGTTGTTGTGGCATAATTCACACAGGTCCGTTATTTTTGCCTCTCCCTCGGACCTCGTGACCATGTTCCGACAGACTTGAAGCCTGAAAACGTTCTTATAAGTATCGATGACGTCGAATCTATCATTCAGACAGAGGTTGCCGCGTCAGCAAATGCCACATCACCACCCACCCGACTCGTCGGCGTACCCCCTTCCAAAGGTCGTGGTGGCAACCAGACACCTCGCTCCGAATCCGTTTTCATAACCGGATCTCAGCCCCTACCGTCCCCGTCCTCCTCGTTCGGCAGCAGCCCCATGTTCGATAAGCTTGCATTCGGTATGAGCAAGATCGATGGTGAGGCCACCTCCAAGCCCGGATCTTACGGATCTAGTTCAATAGCGAAGGATGGTTCAGCTGGATCAGCTGCAACATCAGGATTGGGCCCCATGGACGCCTCCTCCAAGCGCGCAGACTCGACAGAGGTGGCCGCAGAGCGTATCTCAAATGTCTCACTCCATCCATCCGGATTCAATAAGACGCCGACACCTCACCCTGCCCATCCTCCAGGGCCTTCACTACTGACACAAATGGCCCCCTCCCAGCCCCCAGTTACAACATCCTCACAGCCACACGCTGTATCGACTTCCAAAACATCTCTGGAACCCAGTGCTGTCGATCCAAAGCTTTCCACCTCTGTCATGTCTATGGATTCGGTACTGGCAGAGACATCTACAACGTCTAGCCTGCTCGAGAGCACTACGAAGATCACAGTCAAAATTGCGGATCTTGGTAACGGTTGGTACACTTCCTTTTACATCATCGTCATTGCGTTTTTTATTGTATTTTTACGGCTGCTCATTGACATTCGCTTCGGCGGTGCTCTCTATCTTCGTAGCTACCTGGGTCGAGCACCATTTTACAGATGATATTCAGACGCGACAGTACCGTTGTCCGGAGGTCATTCTTGGAGCTAAGTGGGGCACCAGTGCAGATGTGTGGAGTGTTGCCTGTTTGGTATGTCCAACAATCATCATCGCTCAGGGCATACTGCTCATACACACATCAGGTATTCGAACTTATTACCGGAGGAGACTATCTCTTCGATCCCGCGCCAGGCCCACGGTACAGCAAAGATGATGACCACATTGCCCAGATCATAGAGCTGCTGAGAGAAATCCCGAGGTCAGTAGCATTCTCAGGGAAGTATAGTTCGGAGTTCTTCAACCGGAAAGGCAAGTTTCCTCGAAATGCCCTCTGATACGTTTTAACCGTATCATACTCTAGGTGAACTCCGACATATCAACAAGCTTCGGTTTTGGCCTCTTGAAGCGGTATTGCATGACAAGTACCTCTTCCCGAAGGACGAAGCTGATGCTATTTCTGCCTTCCTCACTCCGATGCTCCAATTGCACCCCGAGCGCCGTGCAAAAGCTTTTGAGCTTGTGCATCATACATGGCTGGACGGTATAACGGTGCAGGGCGAGATCGATATCGTCCGGCGGGCCGAAGAAGAAGAGGCTGCAAGACGCAAGTCTACAGAACAAATTTCACTTGATGCCGATGAGGTAGATGCCATGAAACCGGTCGGGGAGGCGGGTACCGGAAGCGATGATGGCACACTGCAGCGGGAATTGGCACAACCGCATCAAGCGCCCATACTATCTGCACCTCCTATCCCGTCATCCTCCACCGCCAAGGAGAATGCGAATCCCCCCTCCTCAAAGTCATCGCATGTCCGGTAACCATTTCCTGTTTTGTCTTGCACATAGACGTGTGCACTATTATACCGTAGCACTTTTGTTCTTCTCATCTCTTACCATCATATTGTGTTGCTATCTCACAGTCTTGTCTGTACCCATAGACCGCGACGCGATGAACACTAGTACTTACCTGCCCTGCTGTTTGGGTGCCCTTGTTTGCGTAGAGTTTCTATACCAAGAAATGTAGTAAGTAGAATATGGAGCCGTAGTTCACAAAGTGGATGAAGGTAGACCTGTATGCTAATAAAGTAGTTTGACTGTTTTGACGATCCTTGAACTGTCAGAAACTCGCTACATTCTTGGTGGCTTTGAACTTGTATTGCATGGGATTACTTGAGGGCTACGATCTATCTTCATAACTAATAGACCGCTCCAAACATCAATGACCTCGAGGTCGGTTCGTGAAGTGTTTGGAGTATATCAATTCTACCCTCGTCGATCCATCTAACTCGCCAAACTGAAATACTGTTTCCGATACAAGGCGGGTAGGTTGTCAGACTCTCCTTTGGCTTGTTAATGGAAATACCGAAGTCCATCGCAGAAGACTCTCTCACGACTCGTCTTAGGCCCCTTCGTCATAGCTAACGGGCCGAAGTTCATCCGATCGTATGCCCCCGTGGGACCCGAGTTTAGGCTACTAATGTACCGGCCGGGATTGCTTGCAAGAACTCGATTCCAACTAAGATGAACCATGCGATCCTGCATGTGCTCGAAAATGAAGGGCCCCAGTGTTTTCACGGTATTGGCGTTGCTACTGCTATTTCGTCAAGATCGAAGAAAATCTTCATGGAGACGATGTAGTCTGTAGACGAGCTCCTCTTTCCCGCCCTCGGTCATGCATAGAACTCGGCGTTTGGGGTCTAGGGTGTACATCGTATATTGCGCTTTCACATGCAGTTGTAAGTCATACTCAGTCGGAAAGGACGAACCATGTGCGTGGAAATGGGATGGGCGTCAGAAAAGATGCCATCGATTATGGCATCTGGGACATATCCTCGATTGAATAAAGCTTCAGATTGTCGATGACAATGATTAGCCGAAGAAACGGAAGTTTGATTGAACGTACGTGAGTTGTGTCGCCGTTGAGGAGGCACCAAAATCGAATAGAAGATCAAATGTGGGGTCCTTCGACTATATCTGAGAAAGGGCTGAGGTGGATGTCGTGGAATGCCGCCAGCTCCAAATCTGCAGCCGCCACAAATCAAGCAATAGAGATCCTCGCAGAAAACCGATATGCCTCCCAAAACCCTCAAAGTTAGACCAGTGAGGTTGTCTTCTTTGGATTCCTGCACCACCGACAGAAAGAGTCTCCGGAGTTCGTCCAGCAGATTCGGAGTGAACACCATCACCACCCAGGCTCTAAGGTTCATAAAGAGTGTCTTGTTGACAACACACACGACAGCAATCAGGTTTTTTGCCGGACCCATGAACATCCTGATCCTAACGTTCTTTTTAACTGGTGCTGCTCGACTGTTTGTTGTGAGGGCGTTGATAGTATGGGAATCATCGCGGCAAAGCCTTCATCGTTGCCCCACAAGCAGAGATGTCGTCCACAGAATGTGATTCCTTCGGTATAGAGACTGGATCGAAAGAATGGATACTAAACTCGAACCATGCGTGGGGTTTGTCCCGCTAGAGTTGTAGGCGCTCGGAAATAGGTGTGTGATCATCCATGTTGGGGACGGGGAGCAATTATTGGCCACGATGTACTGAAGCTCGGATGAAGGACATGTACGTCTGGCGAAGGGCCTTACATACATCGTCAGTACAAAAATCCATCTGAGAGGACTACTAGAACAAATAACGTCAACACAAAATTGTGACTCACAAACGTACAATGAAGAATGTATCGGCGAGGCGACATTCTAACTTTCCCTCAGGAAGACCAAGGGAGGGCGAGATCCAAGATCCATATCAAGTCCTTCGAGTTTGTCTAGGATTTTGTCATGATGACGCGGAATTGATGGAACTTTACATAAATTTGCGAACGGATTCAGTATACATGGTCTGATGATACGCGGTAGAAGTGACGTATGGTATCTTGAAATAATCGATCATATTATAGTAGTTCCAAATTTACAAGCACGGGTTACATACATTCCCAAAAATTAGTCAATCAAAAGTTGTGCGAGAGAATATTGAGTCGTCTGTTGTCTACACGCAACAATTAGAAAGAGTCCAACGCTCTGGAAAACGCACACCTGACCCTGAGGGTGTATTTGACTAGCGTCTCAAATTCATTATGTTGGCATAGAGAAGTTCTCTTTGCATCTTGTAATTGAGAAGGGAGACGGGAAGCGAGTCTTCGTTGCGACCTGCAGCGCGAATAACTTCCTTGTCTTGCTCTGTCATCACAGTCCGTAAAAGTAACTGATTCTGTTCATCGGCCCGAATGTGCAAGTTGATATACCTATGCAAGGCAATTGTAAGGGGCCGTGCTTGTTGAAATTCATATCACAGGTAAGAACGCACTCCATACATGTCGCAGAGTCCACGGGCTTCTCAGTTTGATTTCCCGTGAGAGCAGAGGAGCATAAGAAGGGCTCGCGTTTCCTCGCGACGGCAATAACAGAACTGGCAATATGAAACGCTACGGTGGTAGAGTTCTCTGTATAGTTGAGGAATTCGATGAGTCCAACAGGATCTTTGCCATAACCTGCTGCGGTGGACTGTGCTCGAGCATCCTGCCATAAGCGCAACCGCGTCGGCGTGAGGGGAGGATGCGTGTTCGGATCCCATGCAGAGACGGCATTGACTTGCACCATTCCTTTAAGCTTCTCCGCAATGGGCCTATTATTGAGATATAGTCCCGCGAAGTCGAGAATATCAGTTGGCTCAATGGCGATGTCAACACGTGCCATGAAAGGCACGTCGAACCCGAGCCGAGAGTTATCGAGCAAACCACAGTCGTAGATGATGGCAACTTTGAGGAACATCATGAGCGTTATGTTTGCAAAGAACGTTCGTACGAATTTGAGGGCCCCCGAGGAGCGTTCAACGTCATGACATGCTGGTTTGTGAGCGGGCCTATCATGAGTGCGAGTCAGGGTCTCAAATCTCTGTGTATTGGTTGTAAAAGAACGCTCACCAATGTTTCTTTTGGCACTACCACAAGAATATACGCAAGTTGTAACGTCAGCCCCTGTGTTTTGTCCCAGTCACAAATTTTACCTCTTTTGAGCAATACCAGACACCCTTGCACTACGAAAATATGTGATGAGCGCTTGTAACAGAAATGTATCAGCCACTAGCACCTTTGAACATTTCAAAGGTTTATCCAACGTTTTTTGACACTGCGTACATTGTACACCGAACGTTTTCACATTCTTTTTGATCAAATCACTGGGAGTTGCTGCGATGCGGAAAAGATCGTCCCGATCTGGATGAGTGACATGGACATGTACAATCTCTCGAGTCGGCGGGGGTGTGTTCGCGTCGGTCATGTTGTCGCCAAGGTAAATGTGTGAGTTGCGACATATGTGTAAGGTAAGATTAGGGGCAATCGGAATATCCCGTACTTCTTAGTAAGCGTCCGATAAGAATAAGTATGAAACTCAGTAGTATTTGGACCCAGACCTAGTTCGCCTTGAACATTCGTCTAACACCCCTTTCTATTCTGATGGTTCCAGTGTAGAACCAGTCAATTCTAGCACAACTCGAGTGATACGTAATGGCGGGAATGTTTCTTATGCGAGCAAAACTTTGAATGCATCAGGGGAGCAAGAAATTTGGGGAGCGAGGTGACTCACTGCAATATCCACCTATTAATCTTCCCTCCAATACTCGTCAACCTTCTCCCAGATGCTCCTCTGCATTGTATGCCAATCCGCCTTCCGTTTCTCCTTACAATCTTTGCACCAATCATTCGTCCACTCGATGTTTGTCAACGCTGCTAGTCCGCGCAGTGGATCATAGCGATATCGAGTGAAAATACCTGAGTCATATACCAGCCGAGCCCACGTTTCGCGTCTTGCAGTGGCCGAAAGGCATGTGCTAGCCACACTGGCAGAGGCGATAAAGCCGAGTGCAGGCTTCTCGTCAGCTTGTTCACAAGGAGTTGGTGTCCCTTCATTATCACCTGATGGCGCACCCTGGAGGTTTTGGCAAACGAAGGCAGGATCCTCGCGCGCCGCTGCCTGTATCCACATGTCACATAAATACTCTCTTATCCGTATAAGGCGCAACATATCCGCACGGCTGATTTGCTCTGATTCCTCGAGCTCGTTCAGACCGAACCCAGGCATCCTTGCCATATTGTAGAATGCAGGCTTCAACAGCCCATCAATGTCACACGTTCGTGCGAGGGCAGCTACCTCCAGAGCATCGAGGTGCGGTTCTGGGTTCGCGATTAGCTCTTCTAGGCTAGAGGGCCAAAGCGCTTCCAACTCCTTCACGAGCCATGCACGGTCGGAGTCAAAACCGAGGCTTGTCGCTGCGCGAATCAGGGACATTAGGGTGCGAGGCTCGATAGCATAGCGATAAGCCCTGACGCATTTGTTAGCTGATGTAAATATGAGATCCAAAATTTCAGTAGACACTCACCCCGGGTTGTCATAAAGCAGCAGCAGCGTCTCGAAATCTATTGCTTTGAGTTCGCCACCAAAACCAAATTCAATTTCTTTAAATTGGTCACTTTTCATTTGTAGGAGTGTGTCTGCAATGAATTTTGAATGCTGGACGAGCCATGATTGATGCACCCTGAATTGTATGCCGTCAAGTTCAATGACAGCATTTCCTTTTTTTTTTTTGGACGAGCGATATATATTTGTAGCAACCGAGTAAATCTAGTTCTACAGATACGCGCTATAGCGGAGCTTGAAGCTTCGGTCCGAGGAAAAATGCACTTACGCACTCCCGTTTTGCGGGGTGTGTGGGGCTCTGGGCTACCTGGGGGCCTCGTTCGGAGAGGGCCTGGGTTGCTTGATACCCACTAAAACCTCGAGGGCGATGGCCCAGTTCTTTGGTAGGGGGTCTGTGGACGTGATTATATCAGTCCAGGTTGCTGTGACTAGGTTTTGGAATGTTTGGGTTCGATTAATCTTCCTTGCTGTAAGTCTATCAATTTGTAGTCGTTTGTTGATTATTGATGTCCAACGTTTTGTAATTGTTTGTGGGGAACAGTTAGTGCCGCTTATCGTTTTCTCGCATCTTAGCACCCAGATGAGGTGCGCGGATTCAGAGATAAGTATTCTCAGTAGTCGCGAGGCGCCTTTCTTGGACTGCTTGTTTTGATGGTTTTCCGGTACGTCTTGTAGTTGTTCATTGTTTAGTGGTTGTGTTAGGCTAATGTTTCCGCATCCTAGTATTGTTCCAAGGCTTATCCTGGGCCAAGCCCCATATTTCGTGGGCCATGTAGATCTGGCCAGGGACCAGATCAGGGGGTTAGCGTTTTGTGGGCAGTCCATTAGGATGTGCTCCATGGATTCATTGTCGGCGTTGCAGTGGGTGCATTGTGCTCTTTGCTCATAAGTTGGTATGTTCGTCCAGTATTCGCCTATTTTATGTGCGCCGTGCATGGCTTTATATATGAATTGTCTTATTTTCTTTGACAGGTCTTTATGTTTACATCCTGTCCATATGGAGGCATCGGTTTCGAGATGTCCGGTTAGTTCTTGTATTGCGAATCGTGTGACGTCTAAGTTGCTTGTGGTTTTCCTCCCTGGGGCAAACGGTATGTGTTCTCATATACCTTTATATGCCAGTGCTTGTGTGATTGCTGAGAGTTTCGCTCCTTGTAGGTTGAAGTCGTCTGGGATATGCAAGTCTAGTTTGTCTGTTGTGAGTTTGTTTACTCCTTCTTTCGCTAGTTTATCTGCTTGTTCATTTCCATGTTGGCCGTTGTGGCCTTTTGTCCATTCAAATGACGTTTGGGCTGATCTTTTCCTTAGTTGATACACGGTTGCTCTTATGAATTTGCTATTTGCTACTCCTATCCAGCCAGTGTCTTCCCAGGTTGTTAGGTGTTTTGTGAGGCAGTTGATGGTGTATCTGGAGTCGGTGATGAACGTTATAGGTATGTAAGGCTCTGTCCTTTGTAGTGCCAGGAGGATTGCTGATATTTCGGCTATTTGGTTAGAGTGTTTGTTCCCTGGGATTCTGAAGGCAAGGTTTTTTGGGTGGTTCTCCCCAAGCCAGATGCTGCCTCCACTTTGTGAGTTTTCTTTTCCGTTATTGATACACGAGCCATCGGTGAAGATTGTAATATGGTCTTGTAATAGATTTAGGCCTCTCGCTGGTGCTCTTAGTCTGTGTGCTGGATTGGGGGAGATGTGTTTTGGGTCCATGAAGATTCTGAAACCGTCTGCAAGGTTGGAGCGGATGGTGGTGGTTGGGTCAAAGAGGATTTCTCCTTGTCTGTTCTTGTGGGCTTGATGGTTTTTCTCTAGTCTTCGTCGGGTGAGTGTCAGTCCATCCTTTTTTGGTTTGGTTTTTGTGTTGAATTTCAGGGTGATTTTAAAGAGAATTTTGTTTGCGGTCTGAGCACACTTGTGGGGGTCTTTGCAACCTACTCTGCGGTCTTTTCGGCATGCTGGGCAGGGGCAGTCTTTCTGTGGGTAGTGTTGGTCTTCATTGTTGATGCGGGTAAGTCTTTTGCGTATCTTAATGAGGTCTTTTACGTTTGTTGATGTGTGCATTTCGTTTAGGCACTTGGTTTTTGTTTTATGGTAGGCGTTAGTAGGGGTACCAATGTGGTTCCATGCTGGTAGTTTCTTTTTCATATCTTTTGAGATTTTTATTGGCGCGAAGCTTATGTTGTGTTTTCTAGCGGTTTTCAAGAGTGTTTGTGCAGCTCGTGGCAGGGAGCTTACTTTGTTTCCTTTTGTTGGAGGGGACCACGATGTTAGTAGGGGGTTTGTGTTTTTAGTTTCATTGTTGTTTGTTCGTGGTCTGATGCTGTTTATTATTATGTCCATCAGCAGAGCCCAGGTTGGTCTGGATTCGGATAGATCTAGGTAAGATTTCACCCATACTATTTCTATGGCTTCGTTCCTTGATTTTATATCTAGCAGATTTATGCCGCCTTCTTCCTTTGTTTTATACATTTGTTCCAGGTTTATTGGCGAGGTATGTGCATCATTCCATATAAAGTTTCTTATCATTTTTATTAACGCCGACTTGATGCTTTTAGGCATGCCTTGCACTTTTGCGAGGAATTGCGTCATTCCTCCCGCCATCATTTGTACTATCAGTCTTTTTCCTTCAAGTGTGGGGTGGCCCTTGTTCCATCTTTTGAATGCCGTATTAATGTTATTTAGTATTGGTTCCCAGGGAGTTAAGTCATTTGTTTTATTTCCTATCCATGCTCCCAGCGATCTAATAGGGTGTCCATCAGGTGCGACTTTTATGTTGTCATCTAGGGGAGGGTCAAGAGGGTGTATTATTCTAGTTTGGAGTATGCGGTCTCGGTGGGTCTTTGATCCTATAGGGATAATTTCTGTTTTTTCTAGATTGAACTTTGCGCCTGATGCGGTGCACCATCTCGACAGGATTTCCTCCAAGTCTCCATATCTGTCTGTTTTGCTCAAGAAAATCATTGTATCGTCGGCATATAGATTGACGATGATCTTATCTGTGAGTCCTGGTATATTATATCCTGCCAGTTTGTTCGAGTGTCTAAGAGTGCATGCTAGGGGTTCTATGGCAAGGTCGAAGAGGAGGCACAAGAGGGGGTCGCCTTGTCGCACTCCTCTCGTGACTTTGAAGGGTGTACTCATGACACCATTTATGGCGACCTTTGTGTATGCGTTGGAGTACAGTGCTTTTACTGTTTTGATGAAGGTTTGCGGGAGGTTGAAGGATTCGAGTGACGCTAGTAAGTAGTCATGTTTGATTCTATCATACGCTTTCTCCTGATCTAGTGCAATCAGGACTCCATTTTCCTCGGTGATGTCTGCATAGTCTATCATGAGTTGCGCTAAGCGGATGGGGTCAAATATGGACCTTCGTGGTATGAAGCCACTCTGGTCTGGATGGATCAGTGCGTGTATGTCTTTTGCTAGTTGCATTGCCAACACTTTCGTTAGAATTTTATAATCAGTGTTCAATAGGGTGATTGGGCAGTAGTTCGCTATCTCAGTTCTGTCCTTTTTTTTGTAGATTGGGCACATCCAGCCCAGTGAGAAGTCCGTCTGGTCGTCCACTCCGTGTTCTTGTATATCGTTGATTACTATGGTAAGGGTTTTTATTATATTAAAGCTTGGGACATCATTTTTCTGATTGTCTACGTGTTTCTCGTGTAGGCTTTTCCAGACTTCGTAAGGTATCCCATCAATGCTGGCTGTGCTGCCTGCCTTTGAGGCATATAGTGCTTCTAGGATGTGGTTTTCTTTCAGCGGGTTGTGCAGAGGTGAGTTCTCATTTTGTAGTTTTTGCGTTTGGGGTATTTTGTTACGAACTCAGATAGTTCTTCCGTACAGTTCCAATAAAGGAAGATCAAGTGTACGGTGTCAAGAGGGAGCTTTGACAAGAGGTAGAACTCTGTCAAAGTGATCGAGTAATGGCTAGTCTTCTCGCAAGAAGCTAGATCTGATAGGATCCCTTGGTCCTAAGAGAGTATCGAGGAGAACTGAGTAGATTCAAGTTAAGGAAAAGTACAGCAGTAGCTAAGGTTTAAATAGGTAAGAAACTGTGCACAGACCAGTCCGAGAGTCGTTAGTAAAAGTACAGGAAAGGTAGTCAGAGATAAGGGAGTCCGCATGTTCGACATGAGGGGAACTAGAAGTGTAGCGGGGATCAAGAAGAAGAGAAGATGTGCATGCATAGTCCGCAAGGTGTTCTGTGAAGAGTGAAGAAGAGAAGGAAGACGGAAATGAATAAAGCATGTATAACCCTGCAGGGTTGAAGGAAATGATGGGGCAGTACAGTGACTGTAACATATTTCGTTTAGTGTGTTTCTTATTTCTATTAATCTTATGACTTCATCTTGTTCTGATATGTTATCTTTTTGTAGATTTTTGTGGTAGTCACGGGCAATTTCTGCCATGTGGTCGGATCTCGAGGCCAGTCGGTTTTGATCAGGTATTTTCAGTCTGTGTATGATGTCACATGGCTTCTTACTGCTGTTTAGTTTAGACCAATATTTACTTATTGTTTCGCCCTTAGCTGCCCATTTTGCCTGGCCTTGTTGTTGTTTGTTTTTGAACCTTTTGTTCTCAAGGTGCGTGATTTCGCTCTCAATCCATGGTTTTTGTCGGCGCATTGATTCATTTGTGTCTAGGTCGTTATTCTCTGTCGTTTTGCGTAAGTCATCTTCGAGTTGTCTAACTCGTTGTCTTATTTTGTATAGATGTTCTTTTGCAGTGATTTTCGCACTGTGTCTTATTCTCGACTTGAAGTCTTCCCAGCTTCATTGCGGGTTCTCTGACTCTGACCGGTGTTGCTGTAAGTTGGTGATTTCTTGTTGTGATTGTTTTCCTATGTCACTAATCTTTGTTAATAGTTTCGTGTCGTTTAGTAGGCTGATTGGCCATGACCATCGGCCTTTCCCCACGAATGGTGTATTTGTGGGTGCGTATCTCACTAGGATCATTCGGTGGTCCGTTGGTACTGCTGATGTGCTCGATTCCCATCCGTAGATGCTTAGTTCATGGGCTGGTGCTGAGTAGATGCGGTCAAGGCGTGAATGTGAGTTGTTGTTACTATAGAATGTGAATTCTCTCATTGTTGGATTGTTGATTCGCCAGGAGTCTTGTATATTCAGTTGGAATCTTAGGTTGCGGAGCGCTTCAATTGCCTGCTCGTTATCGAGGCGGGCAGGGGCACGGTCTATGGCATCTTCTGTTATGTTGAAATCTCCCATAAGGAAGTCGGGATTTGGTATGTTTTTTTCTCGCCACAGTCTTACAATTGCGTTCCAGAAATCAGGGTGTTGCGCATGGTTATTTGGGGCGTAGATGTTGGCTATTGTCAGGTATGTTTCATTATGCCACCTTATTCTTAGTACTGAGGCTCTACCTGGTATGATCTTGTGTGTTTCTAGGTCATCTATGTTGAGTATTTCTTTGTTGATAACAAAGGCGACTCCTGCAGAGTTACCTGGACGGGAAGGGTCTCGTGAGTTTAGTACTTTTATTCTTTTTGAGTACAATGACTCAATCTGTGCCTCATGTTCAGGTAGCAGGTGGGTTTCTTGGACACATAAGATTCCAATTTTTCTTTCTCTCATGATGTGGTGGAGAGGTGACCATTTTGATATTTCATTATTGTTTCCTAGTAGTGTAGAAGCGCGTCCCTTCATGTTTAAGGTAGCTAGTAGAATGTTAGCTCTTGTTTTCTTTTTGTGTGGTGACATGCGAGGGGTGTCTTGTTGTAGTGTTGCCTGGTGTGGCATTTGAGAGTGGGAGAGTCCGCCCCCATTCTCCTGTGTAGCGTCATCTGGGATGGCCCCGGTGGTTTGAGGGCTTCCCCCTCTGCTGCTCAGGAGGCTCGAACCAAGGCTGGGAAATGAACCGAAGAGTGAATTTAAGTTTTGAGATTGCTGAGTAGTCGATTTACTGCGTCTGCTGTACGACTGTTAAGGAGACGAGGACTGTCATATCCCGGGCAGTCACAGTGGATGTATGTTCGCACTACTTACATGAGGTGAGTCCTGTACTCACTAAGTCTTTTCGTGGTCACTTGAGCTCCTCAGCACGGCTAATCCTTGGCCTAAATAGGCCTCCGTTTTTTGGCTTGTGCTGTCAGGGCACCCTTGGCTTTCCTGTCTTGCTGCTGCAATCAGTAAATTTGGGCCGAGGGCTGGGAGTGCATGAATCTAGCCCTGTAGATTCAGGTTTGCGAGTTGTTGCCATTGTCAGGAACGGTTCACGTCGCAGGGGTAAGATGTTCTGGAGAGGGGGGTTTATTCAAGTATGGGTACTACAGGATGTGGGGTACATAGACTATGATACGTCAGGTAATGTGTAAGTGAGTATGTGCAGAAGCTAGTTAGGGAGACCATTGCCTGGGAACCTCCTTCCTTTGCCTTTCCCTTTCTGGTTCGTTAAGTTGGGTCTCGAGTTGGTACTATGCTTTGGCCCATTCCAAAGTGGAACGTTTGGGAATGGGCAGAGCCCACGGGGGTGGGCAATTGAGTGGCAGAGGGTGCATGGCATAAAGTTAACTGCTGTACCACTTCCCTCGAGTTTGGAGGGATAGGTGAGAGAGTGGATGTATGCTCTGAGTTTCGTCCATACTGCTGGGTTATTGGTGGGGCTAACTGCGAAAACATTGTAGCGCGGGAGAAGGATGCCTCCGCTAACCTTAAAGTCAAGGTGCTCTACCCATAGGGAATTGATGAAGTCCCATGCAGCGGTGTGGATGCATTCTTCGGGGATGTCGCTTTTGGACATGATGTCACAGATGTCCCATCTGGTGACATCTTCCGACCAGACTTCATGGACTGTGGTCTTGACCGTAGTGGTATCCGTTGTGGAGAAGCCATGCAGGCAGAAGAGGAGTAGGGGGGGGGAGTTCACTCTGAAGAGGTGCACGGCGAATGAGATTTCAGGTGAGGACCAAATGCGCTGGTTGAGGATGAGTGACTTGGTTTCGTCGGAGATGTTGTACACTAGGAAGCTAAGGGGGAAGTCTGCATCTTCCTTGCTGGCATCAGGGCAGGGCAGTGACACCTTCACATCCTGGTTGTCTTGATGGACAAAGTGGGCAATGTCCGAGACAGCTTTTCGCAGTTGTTCTACGAGAATGGGACCTTTGACAGAGGGGTTCTTCCCATCATGGTCGAAGACTCTCACCAAGATTTTCAGGTGAGGGACTTTGAGCCAGGCCGTGATGACCTTAGCTGCTTGGTAGTCGAAGAGTTGGGCTGCATGGGCGAGGTGGATGTGTGGGAAGCCGCCAATTGGGATGGGGGTGAACTGGGGAATGACAGTGAGGGAGTTGGTGCCATTAGACTTAATGATGGACCGGTTGGTTTCGGCGACAGCCAGGTGGGCTCGGAGTAGATCTTCTTCCGAGTCCTGTTTGGATACAGCAGGTTTGGTAGGGGGTGTGCTGGAAACGACCAGGTCTGTCATTTTGTCATCATCCACAGGTGCAGGAGTCTGTGCAGGTGATGAGTGGAGGGTGTCAAGGGGCATCTCAACCGTTGTGTCCTTCGCGAAGATGAGAGAGTTGAGAGTTGGGGTAGTCGCATTCTCTTCAGATTCAGAGGGGGGCAATTGGGAGACAGTGGTGCGAGGTTTAGGTGAGGGGGTGGTGGGGGTAGAGGTGTTGTCATCTGCGCGGTCCCCTTCGTCTTGTAAGACATTGGGCGGGAAGAATTGTGAACCTGTGCGGGGAGGTCTGGGGAGGGGTTGGCATATTCCCATTGGAGAGGGACGAGCGTTGATGTTGGCAGTTTTAACGCTTGAGAGGTCCTTCATATCCTGCAGTGAGGTTGGGGCTTTGTGTTGATTCAGTGAGGTTTAAATACCTCGTTTGGTTTCCAGTATGGGGATAGTGTTATCTCGCATAGTGTCGTATGGTTGTGTGGTTTTTGTCAGGGATCATGAGGCGTATCTTCCTATGTGGTTAGTTTTCATGAGCAACATGGTTATGGGGAGGTCAGTGAGGTGTTAGGGGTTCGGGCATTGCTTCGGTTATGGGTTGGGGGAGGGGGGCATGGTGTCGCTTGTCTTACTTG
Source organism: Suillus hirtellus (assembly GCA_016695485.1). Classification (NCBI taxonomy): domain Eukaryota; kingdom Fungi; phylum Basidiomycota; class Agaricomycetes; order Boletales; family Suillaceae; genus Suillus; species Suillus hirtellus. The sequence continues at coordinate 187,855 of MU172356.1, forward strand.
TTGGGTTAGTGGGTGTGTACACGTATTCTGGTGGTCGTTTAGTTTTGTCAGTATGATTGTTGGTGTTTTTACATGCATTAATTTACGTGCGGTCTGGTGAGGTTTTTCGGGTGTTCACCTAGGCGTCACTTGTTTTCTCTGATGGTTTTTCCTGTGTGATTCATTTTGCGAGGGATATATATTGTTGGTGGTTATGTTCATATGTGTTTTGTGGTTGTTTTTATCATTTTTGTCTTGTTTTTTGTTGGAAGGGGTGTCGATGTTGTTGTTGGTGTTTCATTGGGGTAGAGGGATTTTGGGTGTTTGACGTTCATTGGTTCCGGTGGTGGGATCAGGTTCAGATACATGGGTGATTCTTAGTCTGTTCAAGAGGTTTTTGTATGGAAGGTTTGTATATTTGAGGCCAGTGGGTTGCTGTGAGCGAGAGTCGCTCAACTTGCCCGCATATAGCGTGGAAAAAACCCTCCGTGGTCGTGGTACGGGTTCAAGTGCCTCCATGACAGCATTTCCGTCTGCTAGCCAAAACCGCTCATGCTTGCGAAATTCTTTGACAAGTTTCTTGGCTCGTGCAGGTTTAGACCTTTTCTTTGCTGGTTCGGGCTCCGAGGACGATTGGCGTTTTCGCCGTGCACTCTTTACTGGGATGCTTGAAGTGGCGGGTACATCTGAATCCAAGGTTGAAATTGTATGAGTGGTGCACATTATATAGAAATATTGTTCGCTGGTTTGTCACCGTTGGTGCCGTTCGAGTCTCACCTGTATCGGAGATTCGAGGATTAATCTCATCAGTAGGGCAACGCGGCGGCGGCTTTCTTCGAGGTTTCTGAACCTGATTGATTAATTGGCTATCAGCTATATCTTCACTTCCTTGTCGCACCATGTATTCTACGATCTGTTGTCACCCTGCAGTTCGGGAGAAGATGAATCCAGTGATTTTGAATGAGCGTTCAACGTTCGACGTTCAGCTAATTTCGAACTTTTGCCAGTGAGCGGGAGTGTGAATATTGTTTGTTAAAATAGGTCATGTGATCGTATTATCACACTTTGCAGGCATCAATTTTAGGGAATGCCGAATGGAATATATGATCGGGGAGCAGGAACTAGGAAACTCTGACGGCCAGATGCTGAAAGAGCACAGGTAAAGTAAATGTTCAAAGTGTGATGTTACCGACAGCAGTGTACCAAGCGGTTTGGAATGGTGGGGAAAGAAAGGCCATATGAACGACAGCGGAGAGCCTGATGAAGTGACGAAATGGAGATTAACAAAACTGTACAGTAGCTTCGTAGACTTGTACGACAAATAGTCCTGGAACGCCTTTACATAATTGAACACCGGTCCAAATCCTTTCTATCCCGAGACGAATTCCAGCACAAAGCCGGTGAACTTCACCGCAACTCTAGCAAAACAATTAGTGAGAAATGTTTCTTGGTTGTGCGAAATTTTGAGTCATGGGAGGTGCAAGATACTTGGTGATCAAGGAAACTTACTGTAGCATCCACTCGTCATTCTTCTCTTAAATACTCACCAACCATCTCCCAGATTCTCCTCTGCATTTTATGCCAATCAGCCTTCCTTTTCTCCACGCAATCCCTGCACCATTCGTCGGTCCACGAAATGTTTATCAACGCTGCTAGTCCGCGCAGTGGGTCGTACCGATACTGGGCAAAAATTTGTGAGTAGTGAACAAGCCGAACCCACGCCTCGCGACGTGCCGTCGCCGAGAGGCAGTGGCTATCCATAGCAGAGGTGGTAGGGCAAAGTACAGGCTTCCCGTTGGTATTTGCAGATAAACCTGAGGGCCTTTCGTCGTTGCTAGATGGTGCAGCCTGGAGGTTTTGGCAAACAAAGGTAGGATCCTCATGTGCAGCTACCTGAGCCCACATTACGCTCAGATACTCTCTCATCCGAACAAGGCGTAGTACATCCGCACGGCCGATCTGCTCTGATTCATCCAGCCTGTCCAGACCGAATACAGGTGCCCTTGCCATATCGTAGAACGCGGGCTTCAACAGCGAATCAATGTCACACGTCCGTGCAAGGCAAGCCACCTCTGGAGCATCGAGGCGTGGTTCTGGGTTGACAAATAGCTCTCCAAGGTTAGACGGCCAAAGCGCTTCCAACTCCCTCACGAGCCATGTACGATCGTTGTCAAAACCAAGTATCGCCGCTGTGCGGATAAGAGACATCAGTGTTGGGGTCTCAATGTAATCGCGGTAGTCGCTAATCCACACGTCAGCTAGCACGATATGATGATCGAAATTTAGCATATACTGACCCAGGGTTTTCATACAATGAAAGCAGTGCCTCAAAATCTATTGCTTTGAGCACGCCACAAAAATCAAGTGTAATCTCTTCGAGTCTGCTGCCTTGCATTCCTTGGTCGGGAAGTATGGCTGCAATCCGTTTTGAATGCTTTGTGAACCATGATTGGTGCACCCTGAAGTTTATACCGTCAAGTTCAATTATAGCATTTCCGTCTGCAAGCCAAAACCGCTCATGCTTGCGAAGAGGGGCCTTATCGGCTCGTGGGCGTTTAGCCTGTTCATCTCTAGACTCGGAATCCGCGGTAAGATGACGTTTATACCTTGTGGTCTGTGTTGGATCGCATATCACAGCAGTGAAGGTTGAGGCTGGAAGTCGCACGAGGGAAGTACATGTGACTATACATTCTGGTTTGCATTATGATTTCAAGTCTTACCTATGCCGTATTTCTCATGACTACTTAGACGTGAAGGCCGACTCAGAGCGCTCTGATGGACTGCTCGCTTATAGGACACATCTTCAGAGTCATCCTCTCGTTGTGCCATGATAATCTGTGGCCAAGTCGCCTCTGCAGGTCGGGAAAATCTGAGTCCAGTGTTAGTCATTGCATCAATAAGCGTTCAAATCAGTAGTGTCTACTTACGAGCTTCGAAAAGAAGGAATGGTTGTCTTTATATGGGAGACGTGACCAAGTGAGTAGTATGACTCTGTATGAGCGGCAACGCGTCAATGAACTGAATGAAAGTCACGTGATCGTTTCTGACGTGACAGAGAACGCTTTGTACGTTGACTGCGTCTATCATGGGTGGTCCAAATCTTGAGGTCTTTAAATTTGGTCTGTACTTGTTTGTACCCGTCATGGCCTTGTTGCATTTCGGTGATCCTGCCTGGTACCATAACCACGTCCTTCCTGTAGGTCGTCGTTTTGTTTATGATGACTTTGTCATTGACTGTTGCGGCTAGTATAGGGAACACCTATTCCCGCCTCCGGATAGGACTTACAGTGTGAGTCTTTCAATATCAATGTGCTGCTCATACGTGTGCTCAAGATGCACGTAGAAAATACCAACGGATCAAACCGCCATCCGAGAAGAGCTTGCAAGGATAAAGGCGGATAAACTTGCACGACGAATGGAGCGGGATAAAGAACTTCATACACAGCCGGAGGCACCTGCACAGAGTTCAAAAGGGTGGTTCAAATGGTGGTAGTTCAGGATAGCGGTATGTCGCCTAAAGTTCTCATCACGAGTAGCATTTATAAGTCAGTCGTAGTTGTTAGGTCTCCCTTACTTCCTTCTAAATACATTTTTACTTCGTCCAGGCTCCTAGTATTGTATGAGTGTGTCCATGTTTCCATATCATTGCTTAGGCAACTGAATTTCTTCGCCATCGACTCGCACACTCCAGTAGCTCTGCACCTGCGCTGCAGCGACAATCTCTTCAAATTCCATCATTTCCTCGAAAGAGATTTTGACTCCACCACACACTACAAAAACTAGGCACTTTTCTTTCCTCTCTTCTGGAGAAAGTGCTGAGAACGTTGGTCCGAGGATGCGCAAGAGAAACTCGCGATTATACCCGGGAGTCAGAGTTGTCGAACAAGCGAGCTCCGTCAGTATTTTATGATCGTCTGGCAGTGTGGTCATTGCGCCAGCCAATTTTCGTTTTGTATCGCACAGGGACTCACCTCCAAATAATCTTGTAGTATGCATAGCCATCTCGTCTGGGATGCATGCGCATTTTATTCCTCCGGGACGATCGACTGCCATTCTAACTACCCCGGGAGCTGGTGAGGTTGCGCCTAGCGAGGCTGCTCGGGATTTCAACGCTTTCATGTGTGGAATTGCGATATTATATTCCTCAACAATTTCAACGGTATACGGAGAATTGTCCCCCACTTCGATGGAAGGTACGATAGGGACTTTAGAAGTGAAGTTCCGGGTATTGATGGCGATGGCATTGTAAAAGCAGTTCGAGCCAGTGGTTTCCAGCGCTACCACCGGCACTTTATTGGGCGTGAATTAGAGGTATGAGTATAGCGGTTCAGGATTTCAATTACCTTCATCCCACCCAACGTTCTTGCAGCCTTGCATGATGCCTCCGATAAGGCCTCCCCCTCCGACACTGCAGAATATGGCGTCCGGCTTCCTAGGAAGTTGTCTCTGCATCTCGGTCACCAAGGATGAATGACCATCCCAGAGGACAGGCGAATCATATGCTGGCACTAGGACACTAAGATGCGTTTGGCTTGCCGTAAGTGACGGGTAAGCCTGTGCTCACGCATCTGTGTCTTTCTTCACGACATCTTGGAGCGCAGCGAGTGTTTGGGAGTAGAATTCCCCAATTGTCACAATCTCTGCGCCATGCTTTCGAAGAGCCTGTTGCGTGTCGATACTTACATTGGTGGGAAGGAACACTGTGCACTTCACTTCCAAAACACGTGCTACAACTGCTGCAGCTAGGCCTGCATTTCCGCCCGAAGCGATCATCAGGTGCACCGAAGGACCATGCTTATCCTTGCATTGTTGTGCGAATTTGGAGATACCTCTGTATTTGAATGATTGAGAAGGTTGCAGATTCTGTACGTACGCCTGTTTGATAAGTCGCACGTGGTCAAGATCTATATCGCACCTCCAGCTTTAGGTATGCAGAACATCCGATATTATCAGAAATATGGCTTGAGTACACCAAGGGTGTCTCCGTCCACAAATTCTCGGATTGTACCGCCCTAATGGTCATATCGCTAGATGCTGGTTGTTTATAAGCCAGCTTCCGGAACTTTGATGGAGCAATTCTCCCTGCTATATTTGGACAAGCTTAGCTCCGGGTTAAATGTTCACACTCTTACCCCGCGTAGAACAAAGGAGAAAGCAAGAAAGTAATAAGAACACAGAGATTACAGCAGTTTATTCATATCGGATGAACAGAATGTTGTGATATCAAGCGATCCGCTTTTGTCATTCTTCTGAAGGTACGATTTAGGTGGTTTCCCATCACGGCCATTTCCTGGTGTCTAGGCCAACCAGCTGCATTGCCGCATGACATCCTGTGACAGTTTGGGACTCTCGCATCAAAGCACACGAATAAGACGCCACCTGACGCCACCTACCCTTCACCACATGCATCGCTGGCAGTGATCACGAAGATGAGCATGAAGGGGATAGATAGCTCGAAAAGTTGCTTGCCGACATCTCTCTGTCGAGATGATGATTACCTTTAGATGTGAGTTTGCATCATGTGGTGCCGCCGTGTTGCTGGGTAGCTCTGGCCCCCTAAACACCACCCGAGTAGAAGAGCTCACTGAGGTATCACGTATCTATGTGCCGTTAATAAATGTCAGACATCGATGCCCGGGTTGTCTCGGTTGTCTTTTGGGCACAGAAGAGGCTGAGACATTCATCGAGCAACCACTAGCTTCATTGACAGCATTTGCACGAGACTGATCATCCACCAATGTCAAGAACCATGGTTTCGGCCTGTCAGGATACGTACTAAGGTGTATTACATCAATAACATACCTCACTACACAGAGCAAGTTGTTGACATAATATCATGCAGTGTTCCAATGGTGGGGAATTAATGATGCACAGCCCAGGCTGATGTCGTGCGTGCTGAAACATTGAGTAAGCGCTAGAAAGTCATGATTCCGACAGGACGTATTAACGACACCTGAGGCCTGAACCGACCTACCGAAACCACTTGCAAATTCAAGCTGGCCGCGATTCGTGGGTAGCAGCGAATAGCGGAGCAAGATCGGCTACTTATGATTGATATCGGTTAGACCTGAGAATGTGTGGGGCAGGGCCTCGGAGAACGCCTCGAACTGCGATGAGCGGCACGTCATGACCGTACGGTGGAATTATGTACTAGTAGTGCCGCGGATCTTTAACAATTACGGAAACCCTGATGTTTGGCGTGAAGTTCCGTCGAACCTGCACGCGTATCATACTGGAGCGCATTAGCGCCAAAGCCAGACTCCAGACTCCAATGCCTGAGGGCTATAATTTCCTCTGTGTTCGTCCACGCTCATCTCATATCTTTCGGTGTTTGACTTGGAGCGATGCGGTCAACGTTCTGTGACAGCCGGACCGGTAATAGTCATATAGCCGATGTGGAACAGGTTACAGCGTGAAACGTCCGATTCTTAACCAATGTTCTTGGCGACACCAGTCCTAGGCCTCACCAGCCACGGTAGTGGCAAAGAGTTGGTTATACGTGGTAAGCCATCAGTGCATCGCGACTAGCCCTTTGAAGGTATATGGGATGATAAATTCTCTTGGCAGCCAGACCTGTGCTACATATATGATCTGTCAGTGGGAAGCCTCCATTGCGACATTGACATAGGTCAACGCGCCTTCCGTTTACGCCCGCAAATTTCTTTCATGCTCCGACGAGGTTTATCAAATGGCTCTCATACCGGTGCTATGGTACCTCCATATCAGACACACTGGCTGGCAGCTGGCCTTTGTGAACGGAGGGCCCATGTGTAGGTTGGCACGGGTATAAGGCTGCGCGAGGCCGGCCTCCCCGCAGTCGGAAACCCCCCTCCGTTCAATGCGAATGCCAGTTGAGTAAAAGACTTCTACGCGGAAATTAATGAGCACGTTGTCCTGTAAGACATAAATCTTATGTGAGCTATCAAATTACAGTTGATACAGTGTTCATACACCACCTACAAGTGATCGACTTGGCGTCAAATAGTCCGCAGACGTGCCACGATATCGATGTGCGGAAGATGAAGGCACGAAAAGTTAGTTTCGATTACGGACTTTCTGGCGCTTCCAGCCCATGATGCTCACTTTGGAAAAGTTCCTGATACCAGGGCACAATTCCTGATCTTCAGGCAACGAATCAACGGAGGCCACCACCATCATCATCATCATCATTACCGCCCGGAAACTAACGACCATGGCGGCCATGCCAGCCACAGAAGCACTGTTGTGTCGTCCATTGGACATTCCAATGCGAATGGACGTAGTTAATGAGGCCATAGTGGCGCGGAAAAATTACCACCGCCTATCATGATGGACTCAAGCATACGATTTAGAATCCGAGCAGTTTTTTTTTCTGCCGTAGGCAGTCATCTAAATGTGATGATGAAATATTGGGACAGCCTGCGAACGGGTCGTTTAGCACAGGTGGAAATCTTCCGATGACACTTTGTGTATCAGAGTTGTACTTGGCTGTCTCGAATTTCAAAATGAAAACCAACTTTCAGGTAATTTGTGATTTCATAGACCGAGGCCTGAGCCCATTCGTTGAACCCTAGGGAATTTTCAGGTTTCTAGAAACACTACTTCCGTCGGACGCATTTCTATCCGCGATTTGATTGACAGCGACGGGATGGATGGTATGTCAATTGTTAATTTCCGTATGTTCGTACCATACCATCCCCTTCCGCCTAGACGCCTTGTCTTTTAGCATGCAATACCCAATCACATGGGTTGATCCAGATGCATGACATGGCTATTAGTCTGTGTTGTTCCCGGACGCGTCAACAATAGTTTGTGTCCCACACTCGGCGCGCGGTACACCGTGTCTTCTTTTGACGCCAGAATGATCCTTCCGTGACATACATGATCTGCGTTATGTGTTGAATTACACAACACTTTACGTGTCTCTGATGGTACAAGGCGTTTTACAGAGACAATATCGTACACCAGACATCCCAAAGTCGATGGCGTTCCTCAACAAGGGACAGCCAGTTGTGGCTGTAGCCATGTCCGAGATGCGGAGCATTTTCCGCAATGTATCGCGGATACACGAATTGCACCCCGCAGACAAATTCGTCACAATCAATCAGCAGTTCGTGGAACATATCACACATTTAGAATTAAACCCAAGCTGGGAATGGTATCCGATTCTTTCGTCACTCCCGTGCGGCTTGCAAGAAAAAAATCGCCGATGTCATGATTGGTGACGTTCGATTTTGGTATTACGATAGTCGCGGGAGCTCTCAACGGCTGAAGTTCTCGACTCTGAACGTTCGCCTGTAAGCCTATACATAGCATGAGCTGGACTCGGGTATGTCTTGACATTCTCTTGCAAACAATCTGATGTCTATGTTCCCAGCTCGTTATTTTCTTCAGTGATTCTGATGGGTCTCGGGCATGTTTACGAAACAACCGCAGCATGGTGATAAGCTTTGACAGTATGTCTCACATGAATAGACATTTTTAATGGATGTATGATGGGCGGAGGGAGCAGGGGCATCCATCCGATATTGTAAAAATATGGTTTGTAGAGTGAGATTTCAGTAGGCTGTCCGTGTGGTTAATCACAATCACAACCACCTGGTGCGTATTGAACTTCTATTTTGAGAGTACGTAAGGTTGATTGCCCAGGCACTTGGTTTTCGTAAACGTCGATCGTTAGCTTTGTTGTCTCCGAGTCTTTGCATTTGCATAGCCCCCTGGGGGAGGTCCCTGGGCTATGTGCCTAACGGAATGTAGAATGAAGATTTGAGTGATCGGAACGAGCGTAGCTGTGCTTGCCCGAGGCGCGGAACATATATTGGGCGCACCAAGCAAGCAGTGTTATCGGATGGGCTTCGAGAGTCTAGACCGTTGGCTTAGACCGTCTTGGGTATGGGTAATTCCCTGCTTAATCCGTAATTATCGGTGCCAGAGCTTGGGTACTGGATTGTGCGGATTGGGAATTTGCAAGTTTAATTACTATTCGGGCCTGATTCGGACAAAGGAATTTATGCCAGCACAGATGCTATGTTTATGATTGAGAAATGGAGGATGGAGGAGGAGGGAATGATGGTACACGTGTATGTGAAGGACCTCGTGCGCAGTGGGAGGTTGATCTAGGCCTACGCATGTTTATCTCGTGGATAGTTTGGCGGAGTAATATAATTCGCCTTGAATGTCGGAGTAAATAAACTGTGTTTGAAAAAAAAGCGGATCAGATGTCGTCTGACAGGTGAATGGAAAAAGCGCAGATAGCGCATCGGGACTGATGCGGACAAACTAAAGACAAAAATGCCAATTCAAATTCCGTGGAGGAAAAATAGTGCAACCGGAAGTCCCACGAATTGGTTTGTTGGGAAGAGTGAATCCTATAATGCAAAAAAACTGGGAAAAGGGTTGACAACGAAAAAGATGGCAATCGATGAAGTGTCACAGCCACATTGATATTCGGAACGAACACGGGTGCTATGTGAGTCTAGACTTGGCCATGAAGTAGGAGTTAAAGGGAAGATGCGAAAAAAGCGTGTACTTTCTTCCGATAATAAATTATTATTATGGGGGGGTCAAATTATATACGGCATCCTTTACGGCGTGACGTGTGTTATCAGTGTAAAACGGTGCCGTAGCTCGGCGGGGTTGTTCCTGAACCAAACTAACGGATAGATTTTTTTAAAAGTCCGACGATTGCGGTGCCTTAATTGAGGTGTTGGGCTTAACTCTTTCCAGCGTCTGCAATCAGGCACCTTTTTTATAGAAGGTTGTTCCTCTTTTCCTAACCCGCTTCATGGAGGACTCAAAATCTTCAACTCTCGACACTCAAGTCGATTCAAAACTTTCACCTGCTTCACTTTCAATCTCTTCTCGTTCCTCAGAGATTCACGATCTCAATCAATCATTAAATAATAACTACGACGACAACGGTGAACTCTCTCCCACAGGTTCATCATCCGACATGGCTGCCCTAGTCGCACCCAACAATCCATCTATTTTATCTGCTTCAGCAGGCATACAAGGCGTCAATAAACGCTATCGTCCAGCCCCTGCAAAGACTTTTCAATGCAGAGGTTATGGCGAGTGCCGTATGGTTTTCAGTAGAAGTGAGCATCTTGCCAGGCACATTAGGTAGGTACCGAGGCACATACCCCCGTTCGATCTCTTTAATTTCCTATCAGGAAACATACTGGCGAGCGCCCTTTTACTTGCCACTGCAGCAAGCAATTCTCGCGTCTCGACAATCTACGCCAGCATGCTCAAACTGTTCACGCTGATAAGCAAGAGCAGAATGAGCGCATGATGCGTGAACTTACCTCTCTTCATGCTTCTATGGCCGCCGCAAATAAAACCGGCCAGCCAAGAGGCAAGAGAGGTCAAGCTTCCGTTAATGCTGCTGCCGTACTCGCCTCAAGCAATCATTCAGGATCTCAAGATAGTTCAATGCATGGTCTCGATCAAGTCAAGGAGGAGGACTTGTCTGCCTCTCTCCACCCCATGCACCAGCGTCCCGGTACGAGCACTGGTTACGAGGGTGGTGACAACATGATTTACGGTGACGGTTGGAATTCCGATTTGGATCATCGTTCTGGTAATCCTCGACCTACAAACAACCATTCCTTTCGTGACTCCAGCCAGTCCTTTCGTGTCCCCCCCGCATCCTCTACTTCCTGGCAGCAACAGTCGCAGTCCTTTCAGACCTTCACCACCAACACATTCAACTTCAGTCTCCCCTCTAGGGAACGGGATGGTCGGCCCGGATCTAGCAGCAGCAGGCCACCAACTGCAGGGGGTCCCGACGCACATGCTAGAACGCTCCCGCCACTCGCTGCCGTCGTCTCCGCGACAATCCCCCCTCCACCATCCCAATCATTCGCCCTCCCACCTCAGTCAGCACAACACGTACTTCCCTTACCCTTCCGAAGACCTACAACAGCCAATCGCCCAGGTACAGCTCCCGCATCAATCCTCTCCACAAAACCTGCTTACGCTGGAGGGCCTGGATTGGTCACAGAACTATCCGTTCCAGTCTATGGACGCGGCGACATGGCAGCGCCATCCCTCACACCCTCCTACGGGGGCGTCTCATACGATTCAGAACCAGCATCTCCAACAGGGGGGTCATATGACTCACCGTTTTCCTTCCACCCACCGGCGCTCGCCGAGTCAGTCTCATCTAGTGGGCCTTTCGCATATTCACCACCAAACAACCCTCGCAAACGACCATACCCGGGACCAGACGATGATGTCTCACGTCGAGAACCCAGCAACGGGCTTTCAGGGCCTGGAGAGTACGAGTACGGGTCAGAATCACGCCCTCAATCTCGAAGGCTCACCGTCCTGGAACTCTGCAACGACGCAGATGCAGATGCAGGAGTACGATCATTTCTACCCGGTGCAACAGGAACGGCTTCACGGCCGACTACCGCATCAGGAATCATCTCATCAGCATCATCCCTCACACTCGTCGATAGAACACCCATCTCAAGCTACTCACTACTCCCAGGAGCTCAGACGCCAACAATTCCAACAGCAGCGTATAGCGCAGGCGCGGCGTCGCTCGGGGGAGGCCGAGTTTCTCCACAATTTCGGCACGACATATCATCGGCATCAGCAGCAGCAGCAGGGGCCATACTTTCCGCTAACAGAGGAAGCTTCGCATCTTCACCCTTATCAGACACATCACGCAGTCCACGATCCCAACCACACGGGGTTGCCTTCGCCACCGTTGCTCGATCCGTCAGCATACAATCAAACTCGTCATCCCCATCATCCAATGGGGCAACCCCTCCAGCACTATCAAAGCGAGGAAGGGAATCTCCAGTTACATCTCCATACTCCTCCGCTGTTGGAATGAGAGTGTGACTGCCGTGGGGGGATAAAAATCATAACTTTTCTCGCTTTATACCCCTAGTAATTGGGGGGTACGAACATTGGTGTTTGTTAGCAGCGCGATTACCTACCTATCTTGTGTTTTCCTCCGTGCTCGGTCAGTGCGACTCAAACCCTTTCTAGTACAAGTATTTCATCGTTATATCTTCGCACTCATCTATACCAAAATCTTTTTAATCTTGTGTAGTGTTGTTTATACCTTTTGGTGGGGTTTCGTTGAGGTTGTATGTACTGCTACGGTAGCGCCTCGTATTCGTAATCTTTTGTCGTGTAAATACACCGCTCTGAAACCACCAATAATGCTTGCCAACTTGGGCTTGGAATGGGCTTGGTACTCGCCACAATCAAACATCTCGATGTGAGTTGCAAATCCCCCTTGAATATAATGGGTTGGGTTACTCTATCCATGTGCTCAAATAGGAATGACCACTCATATAAGGAAAGTCCTTAGAGCCGCTGCTCATTTGAGTAAAACGATGACCCCTCTTGTAGACACTAAGAGGCACCCCTTACCAGTATGGCGATTCGAATTTTGTACCCGTTTCGGGCCACTAACGCCAGAGCAATCAGGTCCCCGTCTCTTCCCAATATGTTGGTCTCCCCTAGTCATAGAAGGAAGACAATCGTTCCATCGTGATTCCAATACGTACGGGAACAACGACGAACCAAATCCTGTGCTACCAAGTGAAATTTTTTTTTCAAACATCTGCCAGAAAAACACATATAAACAGTCAGAGCACGAGTGAACCTCTATCCTCCAGTGTTCCGGGTCTCAAGTCAAGCAAACGTTGCTAGTCTTCTACATCATGAAGAACATCCATTCTCCATCATTCACCGGCACCAGTAGCAGTAGATCCTTACCGACATTATTTTATTCCACGGCTTATCTTTGCAAATATTTTTCAAAGTCCGCAATAATCCAATTCTGCATTATTTTAGCTACTATTCTCGTGCAACGCACATCGCCCGGAACAAACCTTAAAGCTACTAAATCACAATGCTCTAGAATTGCCCTCTTCATGAGCTTGAATGAATGCCATCTGACAAGAGACAGCTCGAGACCGCGACAAAGGCTTTTGGTCGCACTCACAGCATGAAGCGGCTCCTTCGGAGCTTGAATATACATTGCACAGGTGTGCCCTTCGGGCGGACTGAGATTCAGAAATCAGCCAATATGTCCATTCCGTGACTGCACAAGACGGGGGGTGTGCAAACCGGTGGTAACCAATAATAGCACTAGCACGGACCATCTGATCGAGTTATTTTTCCTTGGACTGATGTGAACTTTGCTTGATTGACGGACTGTTGATCAACAAGATGTAGTATACTCCACTTGAAGACATACCATTCATGGATGATCTTTCCCAGCAAACCAAAAGACTTAATACGATGTTTGGCCAGTCATCTACACGATTGTAGTCATCGCTGACCAGTGATTTGGAGAACATGGGCATCTGGTGGCGTCTTTCTCTCTTGTGAGAAAGACGGCAAGTCATGTGGAGAACGGTGAATGCCGCTCGATGTGCGCCTGTGAACGTTCTTCGGCGGCTTATTTTTCCCGTAAGCATCGGGGAGGTCCCTGCATAGGCTATCAGGATGTGCGACAAGGTACGCTTGTTATTATGAAAAGGCACATTGCAAGGAGTGTGCCGTATTCAGCCCGCAACAATTCACGAAGGTTCGCGGAACCGTAATAAGAGGAGCGTACATACGGATTTGGATAAAACATCATCTTGCTCCTCCGAGTCGAGCTTATATTCGATTCTGTGGTCACACGACTATTTTCGTATCAGTCATCCCGAACTGGGCTGAAATTCTACTGCGCCTAGTTGCACACACCTCTGACATCGAATGACTTTTTCGCCTCACAGATCAACTGCTGACAACGCGACCGGGATGCACGGGCAGAAATAAAGAACTAGGAGATTCCTCATGAGTTTGCCTGAAATTTTCGACAGATTGGAGTACCACTTTCACGCAGAACGCCTTGTTGTCTACCACGAAGACATCCTTGTTCAGCCTACCCAAGTCGATGTCTTGCTAAGCGGCGCCATTGTGGGAGTCGAGTCCACTATGCAACACTGGCGGATCCAGGGCTATCATGATGAAGCCTATGATAGTTTCAAAGCAATACTGCAGAAAATTACCATGCTCAGACAAATGCACCAATTCTGAGAACTTACTCGATAACCACAGGTAAAAGAGGTGTGCCATAACACATGTGTTATTTCTTCCGAGGCGTGAATAAAGACGACGAACAAAAGTCTCGTATCTGACTCGAGTATTCCTGTATACAGTCAAGTCAGTATGCCACGTCTAGTGTACTGTCAGTGACGTAGAAAGGTGAAATGTACTAAAATCGGGCCTCGGTCAGAGGACCGAACCCTAGTAAATATGGCACAACAACGTCCTGTTCTTTTCCTAGAATGGAAGGTGGGTTGTGGCAAAAATCTGAATAGACTGACTTCAAGTTGTCGAGTTGTTTTTTCTGGCAGATCGGGAGTATGCTGAGAACGGTGTAAGTCCCTGTGATCTCAAAAATTTGTGCGCTTGCTGAAGGGTGTATTATAGAAAACCACGCAATGCTAGGTCAAAGCGGGCTTTGGAGGCTCGTGAAGCCAAGGAGGTCGAAGATATTCGGACAGCGATATTCGTAAAGGGAACTCATACAGGGGAGATACTGAACGGTGTGATGAAAGAGCTGGTATGTATTGTTAGAAAGTCTTCGATGTTGGAGACTAATCATCAATTAGATGGCACTCAAACGACCAGACGCAATATCGTTCTCGAAGAAAAACACCGTTCACCCCTTTGAGGACGCTTCGTCCCTTGAATTTTGGGCGAGCAAAAATGATGCGTCCATGTTCCTCGTGGGCCAATCTACGAAAAAGAGACCTGCAGGTCTTATTATTGCACGTACATTCGACTCGAGACTACTGGATATGTGCGAACTTGGAGTAGACAATTTCGTCAGCATGGCAGAGTTCAAAGTGAGAATTTTTCCCTTCGCCGTACAATCTAATAATTCTATGGGCGGTAGACACCAAAATCAACACCGGGACATAAGCCCATGATGCATTTCGCATCGGAACTATTCGACACCCACCCACGATTCATTCAAGTAAAATCATTGCTTATGGACTTCTTCAATGGAGAAGTCATCGATTCGATATGTTTACCAGGGTTGGAGCATGTAATCAGCGTTAGCATCGCACCTGCTCCCTCACTACAAACGGCAAATCCTATTCTAGGCGACTCCCAAGAAGAGGATGTCAAAAATCTACCCAAGATCCATATACGGACGTACACCGTGAAGCTACTTCCGTCGGGAACGCGTGTACCACGTGTCGAGCTGACGGAGATGGGCCCCTTCCTTGACCTATCACTAAGACGTCATCAAGCCGCTGATCCAGAGATGTGGAAGGCTGCTGTGAGACGACCAAAGTTGAAGAAGCAAGACTTGGAGAAGGGTCTTGGAAAGAAAAAGAAAAATTTGGAAGTGGACGAAATGGGCGACTTGAGGGGACGGGTGCATATCGCGAAGCAGGATCTCAACAAACTCCAAACGCGGAAGATGAAAGGCTTAAAGAGCATGCCGGTGGAACAGGATGGGAGTTCAGAAGAGAGCGAGCAGGAGGACGACCCTCGACAGAAAAAGCGAAAGCGGGATTAAGGGTGATTGTATTCATAGTGCATGTCCGCCGTGGGGTTAGCTTCCACGTTCTTTAATGGACGCGGGCAGCTGGGCAGAACATGGCCTTATGCTACGTGTCTTCTCACTTAAAGCCGTGCCCGCTCCGCTTATTACATAAGGATTTGAATAACAAAGGCGTGGTAGCTTGATTAACTGCCTCTCAAACTACATAGGTAAAACTTCTCATGCGCGTGGATCCTGTTGTTCGTTGACCACAACCACCTGATCTCGCTGGCCCAAACAGCAGGTCGAAATTTTGATCCCTGAATTATTGAAATTCTGATCTTTTCAAAAGATTCATTCATTTAGGTTTCAGAAATGTCTACTCCTCGTAAGTCCATGATGCACTTGGAATTTGTACGCTTCATTAGACAGCACCTCAGCAGTGACAACGACCCCTGCGGCAACAACTACTGGGTGAGTTCTTTCATTTATCACATTAAATCCAGATTGGAACTCCAGCGCAGCAGTACCTCGACGCCAGCAACTACGCCGCCTACTACTACGTCGTCGTCAACTTCGACTCCGACGACTACATCCAGCAGTACTACTCCTACTTCTTCGTCGACCTCGTCGAGCAGTACTGCTAGTACGACCTCAGCCTCGTCCACGACGCAATCGACCAGTGCTACTTCGTCCAGCACTTCATCCACACAGACCAGTATTTCTGTCTCGGCTACTACTCCTACCACAATTGCAACAACATCGCCAACACCCACTCTTAGTGCTTCAGTTTACACATCAACCAGCGGCGGTGTTGTCATTACCAGTGTAACCTATGTGACTGTGGCAACCTCCACTCCTTCATCTGCTAATAATACCGCCACTTCATCCAACTCGTGAGTTCAAATTTCAAAATAAATTCACACGTAATTCACATCACCGCCATCATAATAGGTTCTTTTCGAACACTGGAGCCGTTGCCGGTGTCTTCACCGTCGTTGGTCTCATCGTTATTGCGATTTTCATCGCACTTGTGACGAACGCTGTTCGCCGCCGTCGTGCCAAGAAGTTCGACAGGGACGTTGCGGAAGCAGCCGCAGAGGCGGCCGCCTCTTCGCGTTCACCATTTGATGACTACGCATACTCTAACAACGGCGGTTCGGGCGGTGGATATCCATACTCGGATACCACCCATGGGACTTTTGGCCAGGCTCCGATGAATCTTCCCAGTGACACATACGGCATGAGTGAGATGACACAGTATGATCCATACGCAGCTGGGGCAGTATCTCTCGCTACCGCTAACGTGGGAAGGACTCGGAGTAGGCAAGACAGTGAAACTCATCGTGCACCAGGCATTGCTGGTGTTGGTGCAGGCAACCTTGCTCGCGAGCCGAGCCGCAGGACCCCATACCATGCTTTCGCTGGTCCTGGCCCACAGCCCCACGAAATATTGGATCATACCTCTAGTGGGCGATACAGATCTCGCGGTATCGAATTGCTCGAAGGCGCTGGTCTGGCGGGAACTGGAGTTGCCGCCATGGCTGCTACCAACAATGGAGCATATATTAACCGCCGGCCTTCGGAATATACTCGTCAGACACATGGAAGTATGCGTTCACATGGGCACTCTCAGGGTCACTCGTCGAGCGAGAACTACTCCCTGCCCCTTCAGCCTGTATACCAGTCACCCCCGCGCAATGATACCCAGTTTGCAGATGCATACGCTGGCTTTGTTAATTCACCGTCTCAACTTCCACTGAATCCTGGGGTTCCCATTCCTCATGAGACTTCCCCGTCGCCACCCCCTACTCAGTCTCACAGTCCTGTGGGCGAAGTCGAGGGTGAAGATTACCACGACGACGGTCCTCCGAGCCAGCGTATGAGTTACGCTGACGACGAAGATTACGGTCAACACAACCGTGTACTCAGAGTACGTAATCCCATAACCCTATTATTTGCTCACGTGCTCATAACTTACAGGTCGCAAATGAGTGAGACCCTCGCCACAGAAATTTTCACCGCATCTGAAATTTGTTGCGGACTTGTTTGCGTATTATATCCGCACCGTCGTCGCTCTTTTCTGTTTATTACTTATGTCGATATGTTTTCTTGTGATGAGGACGCAAGGAAAGGTGCTGAACTCTAGCTTATATTCTCGGGCGCTCCCTGGCCTTGGCGCTGTTTTGCTGCGTCACGTATTTAGACTACACACGCTGCTCGGCTAGTACGAACTGTTCAGTGTAGCACCCACTACAGATTTGTGATGTGCCCGGAGAAATGAGAGAATTTCTGTTGGCTCCTCTTAAGTTTGTTGCGTGATATGGTTTGGGTTATGTAAATTCCGATGCATGAAGATCCGTTTAATGACGTGAACTGTTGACTGATTTACAACAGATACACAAGATCATTTGTACCCCCAAGGCACATCGTCGAATGAGGCCTGAGGTACCGTCCGTGGTCGATCAGGCCTCAGGCCCGCAAAGACAAGCACTTTCGCTCAGAGTTACGCCGTCATAAATAGCTCGCACATAATTCTCCCGGAAAACCTCCGATAGTTGAATGTGCTGCTTTATGAAACAAAGCTGCGCACTACTGCCACTGGAGTAATGTAGGCATGTGCAATCAGACGTGATACATGACATGAGAAATCCAGCATCCGCTTGACACTGGCAGCATTGAACTCGTCTTGATCGACGCACTCTGGGCAAACTGGCGGTACTGTATGCAGAATCCCTACCAGTAAATGGTTGCATAGATAGCTGTTGTTTATGAGAAACCTTGTGAAAGTCCGGCGGAGCACGATAATTCGTTCAGGGGGAAGCCTGATAATAGCTGCAAGGAAAATGAGTTCGTTAATCGCTGTTACATGTCTGGTTCTCGGGATGACTCATTATTTCTAATGCGGCTTCTCGTCAAGTTCCCATACTCGTTCGAGAAGCTCAATACGTGCCACACCATGGAGGAGGGATCTAATCTGAAATTACAAATGATCATTACACCGGCCAAATCAATCGCCCAAAGACCACATACACGCCTGATTGACAAGGGCACGTTTACGCAGTTCTTGGGGAATAGGATTCATAGGAACCACTAAATCCGAAATGATGGTGGATGGCCTCGGACCGCACATGTAAGTACCGGACTCTATCATGAAATCAGAAATGGGATACAGTGCCTAATGTATATTTCGATGTTCTCAGCGGGGGGTGCTCGGTGATACAATTATGACGTCCCTGCAGTACGCGATTCGGCCGCAGCAGTACGAATACGGGGACGCTGTGTACAATATTGAATATTCGGAGATCACGATGGTCCTTGAATTGATGAAGGAAAATCGATAGTAACACCAAGTCCCTCAAGTGCCGCGGGCTCACTATGTGATATGGATTCTCGTGACCCGATCAGTCAAATTCCGCAGCAGCCTACTCTGTCAATCTTTTCTGATTGATTGCGCTGAGCGCTCAAAGTACATCGGCAATGAATTGGTCATGACGACCCGGGCGCGCTGCTACTGATGATGAGTATTGGAGAAACCAAGACCATATAGTCAATGATAGCAACGGACCACATCAGAAGATTCAGAACGCCCATAATTAATGTTGTCACGGTTGGGCTTTGAGCGACGTGATATCATCCGGCGCGATGGGTGCCATTCACCGATAGGCAAATTGCATGTAGCGGACGCCGTGACATGATGCACGATGATCGGCTGAAAGCACAAAGCGTTAAAATTTGGTGAACCTCCCAAAACGTTCGATATCAGAAATGATCGGAAAATGGCGGTGAGGAAAAACCAGAAAGAGAACAGCGGGCGTTACATGCCGTGGACCGTCACGCGTCACGCGTCAGCCTAGGTTCAGTCCATTTTCCATTCTTAGTCGTGAGAAGGACATGCAAATGATACTGATCTGCATTGCTACAACCTGTTCCACATCAAACTGTCAGTCCATCATAGCCTTGACATGTTCTCGACAACTCCACCTATTGATCTGAATGACACACATGCTTGTCCAGCATCATACTGTAGTATTTCACTCAATTCAACACTACATGTGACATGTGACACAATCTACCATTTTGACACTTCGACATTTGAGTGTGTGACAAGTGACAGCACTGAATTTTTGACATATCAAGATTTCAATAGGCCAGAATGTGACTATCAATTGGTTGAACTTCTGAACTAACTGTGATACTTGGAGATAAACAGTTGAACATTGAATGGCAAAGACCAGTTATTGGATACTAGTCCACACCCATTCTGCCTTCGGCACAGGTTGCAAAAAAAGAGCGCTTCGCGCTCTTTTTAAGCTCCCTGGCCTCAGCTTCATCCTAAGAATTCTGAAGGCTCCTGATGAGCATT
>MU172357.1:0-187744 GCA_016695485.1 Suillus hirtellus
AAACAAATATATTTGGGTATCCATAGTATTACAGTGCGATATCCAGATTATATTTGATTACAATAGCCATGTCTACAATATCAAGGACTCATTGGTTCACTGATGATATCGATGCAAAAGATCCACCTAATGTGGAATGTCCTCACGATCCCCGTCTCAACCTCACTGACTTTGAGCTCCTCCCAATCAACAGTGACAACCCATCGACCATCCCTTGATACCCCCATCGCATCTATACCATTATCACAAACCTCCCGAGCCTCCTTAATCTCCTTACCCTCTCGCAAGTCCCATCGCCGAATCGTCTTATCGCCTGATCCGCTGATCATTTGCTTGCCATCAGGAAAATAGGAAATGCACGAAACATCTTTGTGCTCGAGAGAATTCTGGCGATATCTCCATGGTCGATGTCCCTCTAAAGTCGTGACTGGCGTCATAATTGATTTATTTTCTGTTGTACCGGGTTGCATCGAGTTGGAAGCCATCACATTTGTATTGGCCAGAAGATGTCAGTTAATGGATGTGGAATTTGGTGAGTTCTTCTTGTGCTCTGTAAGGCCAAGCTTGGCGTTGGGTCGATTCAAACTCTCATTCGCTTGAGAGCTGCTGCACTTGCTGCTCAAATCAATGGTCAGTTCCTCCGTGCGTGATGCTTACATGGGATTTGGTCTTACCAGGATTCTAGAAGGACAAAGAGCGATGAAGGGCACAGTATAGGTGCGTCCCATTTCTATATATTTGATCTTCTTCATGATGGCTGTGTGTCGTACAGCATGTTTTTTTATAGTTCACTGTAAGCAGGTCGGCTTACCTGAGCAGTACATGCACTAGGTTGCTGATACTGAAGGCTAAGCTTCAGCATTCTACCTCTTGTGTAGCGGTTATGCGCGTGCGGCAGTCTGACCTGCTTACATTCACCCTAGGCCTGAGTGCCTGAGTTCATCAAGCCTACCTCCCCCTTTCCGGTCCGCGCACAACATTTCTAGTTGCTGACGAATATTTTGTACGCCACTGAGTGCCAGTTCGGTTCCCACATGCAGTGCCTTATCAACGACCCATATCGTATATGAACTGCGCTGCTATATCTTGGCGAATAGCAGGAAAGTATTGCAGGTGTTAGATAGATGTTATTTCCTCCACGTTCCTCGTTTTGTATGAATTCTTACTATCCAAACTTCAGAGCCTTTCAAGTGGAACACCTGCTCCGATATTGTCTCCATATTCACTACCGTCTCTTCAAACGAACCCATGCAGCACACGGCCGAATTCGAACCGCTTTCAATAGATTCAGGCCAAACATCGAGTCATGAAATGAACCAACCTCTACTATAAGATACGAGCTCATATCTCTTCTTGCGCCACAGCTTTGTGCAAATGACAGTATGTTGAATCTTTATGCACGTCGAGTTCAAGTTCTGTGCTACGGACTCAGAGATGTATGTTACAAGCGGCCCATCCTGCCCGCTCACTCGTTAGATCTTGCAGCTAGCGTGTACATGCGAGGAATGTGTGTTACGACGAACGAAACATCATATCACGATGACAATGATAATGGTAACGATGCTAGCAATCGTGACAGTATAGGTGAACAAAGAGTACAATGAAAGTGTGTAGTTGGTAGAACATGGATGAATGACAGCAGATAATATGACAAAAAAATAGTCAGCTGCAGAATGGAAATATAGCTATGTCTCCTAGATGTCCTTTATCTCATTAGCCTCCCAAAACTCAGGGTCAGCGTTATCTTCTTCTTCTTCGGGTTCTGCGATTATGCTAGTCCCTGATGATTGAGAAAGGCAAAAAACAGGATCCACGACAGTGGGCGTTCCACACGACTGCGTAAGATAAGCTGTTGGGGGTACAATCTGCATATTCTGGGACATCGACGTGACAGACATGGGGTATGGATAAGAACACATGTACGCCATGGTAGGTGTTGTCGCAGGCGCAGCAGAAGCGGGACTCATGGAGTTCTCACTAGCTGAGTATCCTGGAGAAGCGCCCACGGCTGTCGAGTGTTCGCACTTGCCATTGACAAAATGTCTCTTATAGGCATCGCGTCTCGTATACCTAATCACAACGATATTAATGATGAGACGCGGTGATTTTAAAAGTTGAAAAACGCACGTTTTGGAGCAATTATGGCATTTGAACTTCTCTAGTTTAAAGCCTAGGTGCTTTTTTGTCCTGAGGTGCCTCAGATAGCTCTCAGGATTGAGTATCATGCCGTCCCTAGAACACACAAATGTCCCTTTGGGCTGATCAAGTTCATCTAACACAGGCGTCTGTCCCAATGTTTGAGAATCCAACCTTACAAGATGACAAGAAAACTTACAAATAACGGGTCGTTCTTCATCCCGCCAGGGACTATGTTGCTTTGTTTGATGTGGCGGTCTATGTCTTCCGCGATGCATTTTGGACTGACCGAAAAACTTGGTGCTTGAGGGAGAGACGAGGAAGCAAAGTTCGTTGCGAGTCCAGGCCCGTGATGCTGGTGGAAGTATCCCTGGTGCGGTATGGGTACAGCGTAAGGGTTTGCGCCTCCTGAAAAAGAAGTTGATGGGAAGGGTTGGTGGTACAGGGGTGGCGCGGATGGGTCTTGTGAGGGAGCAGCAGCAGCAGTCAGTGGTGGGTATGGACCAACACGAGTGGCATACGAGACATTGGCTAGTGCAGGGGCTTGGTAACCGTTTTGTCCCGCTTGAGACGCGTGATGTGCCACTCCAGCACCCGCACTAGGCGAAGGTGCAACGGGCGCGTATGGGGGAGGGACACTATGCGTCCCGTTAGCTGGCATACCGTACGGGTAGTAGACGCCTGAATTAGGAATGCATGCAAGCTGGGGCCAGGGAACTTGACCCATATACACGCTGGTGTTTGGCATGTATTGGGTTGCATTGGAAGAATCGGAACCGTTCGATGAGACATGGAGGGTGTATTGGGTCATCTAGAGGTAATATATAATTAGAATGCGTAGGTATTAAAGCTGGAAATACGCGTACCATGGCCAGCAAATAGTCAATTCAAATATGAAGTGGATGTGTACGCGTTCGCAGTGGCAGTAATTGCAGTGGGTTAAAGATAGAGGATGGAGGCCACCGAAGCAATATTTATATACTCACCCAGAGCCGCTTTGAAGGTGTCCTCGAGGTATGTTTACACTGCAGGGGCCTTCCTTTCAAAGAACATTTCCTGTGGACCACCATGATTTACTAAATGGGATGATGGTCCTTTGGACCAACGCACTCAGTTTTGCATCCACGCTTGAGTTGTTCATCCTTGTTGCAAGTCCGCAAAGCAAAGACGAGAAGCGGGTTGTGGATGCGCTGTGGATGTTTGTGCCCTCCTGGGGCCGACAATCCGATCAAAGCACCACAACCTATGTGTCTGGCACCGTGAATAGTGGAATAATCGTAGATATGAGGATGACTTGTATGAGTGATGAGATCGATCAGATGTCCATGAATCACGTCGATGCTTTGGGAGAGGCAGCTTACCCGGCAAACTGGTCAACAACAGAACCAACCTATGCAAGGTGCAATGCACGATGCAAAACTTGATGGTACACCATTCGTATCACCTTGTAAACGCATGATTTAGAGACAGTTCACCAGCATCTGATTCGAGAGGACTCAACCGCGAAGCGACACGGATAAGAATATTCTCATTAATTTTCCTTATGAGTACTCACTGATATTTGGTTTCCTGATTACATCGCAATATCCTGTCATAGATTGTGGCGGAACGCGACTCCTCATCGAGACACAGAGTTGACGGTGATTGTACTTTCCTATTTTCGGAAGTACAGAAGTTGAAGTCTTGCAACATTGGTCGATTGACGCAGATGTGTCTTTGCCACCTTACTGAGAGCCTACAACTGATTGCTTTTTAGTGCCTGTATGAAAAGTGACAAGACAATACCAATCGCAAGGAACATCTTTCTGGTCCGGAAGGACGGGCGATATGGCGCTGGCAAGGGAACTCAGACTCCTTCATCATTTAACAGTCGCCTCTGGCATTCTTTTGCACTGTTGCGGCTCGAGACACAGCGCAAAAGTGACACCCGCATGTCCTAGTGCAGCCTGAGTCCGGAAGTGGATCGGATGGAGCGACAGTATGCGCAGGTAATAACTGGCTACAAAATGCGTGGTCTTGGTGGGCAGAACGTAATACCTGAAAACAAGGAGACATTTTTTGAAATTTGCGATGTACACCGAACGCATTGGTGCAGACTTTCGAAGTGCGGCCGAACGTCGACCATTTAATATTCCGGTCATGACCATTTACGGTCCCACTTCAAAGGCTTTCATTACTGATGTTTCAACCATAGGTAAGAATCATATATCACTTAATTTTCGCGACCTGCCCATTCTTCGCCAGTACCGGTGAGCCTTACAGCTTGTGGCGGCGCGTTGCGTGTCGATAATCTTCTGCGTCATTTTGAAGGGGTCTCTATGAGGCAATATTCTTGTAATGATTGTGGATACGAGACAGAGGTATGAACACCCATCAGAATAGATTCTGAACAGTCGTTGTGGATACAGCAAAATTTGGTGCGCGTGTATGTCATGATGGAGGAGAAAGGAAAACTGTTTTGGGTTTGTTAGTTCTAGTTATAGCATCCGAATCCCGATTGGCTTTTGTTATGTAACGTTCGAACGTTCAGTACTTACTACTCAGCGTTCAGGCTCAGAGTTCAACGTTCAAGTTGAGGTTATTCGCCTTGCGTTTGCACATTACTTGGCTAGACCTACACAGAACTGTTCAAGAAGCGAAGCTAATCAAATTTCATGAGCATTCAAATAAGGTCAAACCAGCTCTTCGTCATTTCAAGCAGGATCATTACTATGATGACCTTCAATTTTCAGCTTATAGTTTAGTGCGATATCACCGTGGACTCGAGTTTCATGCTCTGAATTTCCTCCTGGCTGGTAATCTATCTCATATTGGTTATCAGGCTGAGAATTTGACGCGTTTTGCCCACTCTTCCCATCAAGATCTTTACAACCCGCGCTTCCTCTCCATCTCTCATTCGCATTTCTCTCAGCCATGATTCATTTGCGAAAGCATACATGGCATGCTCATCGGTGTCTCCAACCACATTGCACCACTACAGCATGGTCAGCTCTCTCCTACGCAACACACCTACATAGTTTTCTCTAACCACTCTTACACGCATGAATAGTTGTTATGACCTCATGTCTGCCTTGCTTGGCATGGTAAAGTCCATTCTTGACTCACTCAATCTACAGGCCCGATAGCCACAAACCATTGTTAACCGCCTACAGAATTAGACTGCTGGTTTGCCCTCCACTTAGCCTTCCATGGGGCGCAGTAGAAGTGGCCAGCGGTCGCAGTTCGTACACTGACTCCTCGACTCTTCAGGCAAGCACGACGGCCCCTTATTATAGGGCGCTAACTTCCTCTTCTGACGGATCAGCCACTGCTCTGCTTCGGCTGCTCATTATGTAGGTTGATGTGCATCCTGGTCACGGACATCAACGCCTCGGGTTAGTCTGCTCTTGCTGTTTGGCCAGTCCTACTTTCCATTGAACCTTCTTCTCTCCTAGTACTATCAGTGCTCATGTTTCTTGTCATCACTATCCCAGTTGTCGTCACACGGTCCCTGGTACAACCGAGTGCGCGAAGAGGGCTCTCAGGGACGCTTATCACGGGTAATGCATAGGTATTTGATTTTGTTGGATGGCTCATTCACTCCCTTGTATTAATGTAGACAATTTGGAATCACGTTCATTTTTTGCTGTCGTTCTGCGCAGCAAGATCAAAACCATATTGTGGTGCCACTAGTATGGGCCCCGTGATGGTCCAAGTATGTTTGATTATGAATTCGCCAAAAGAAATCGTGCACGTTCATGATGATGGTAGCCGGGTTTGGTTCTCTTGGGGCCGGTGCTATGTCGTGGGAGGGCATCCTAATGCTTTCTGCATTCCATACAGTGACATCCATTCTCCGCCTTTGCAGAATGGACGTGACCAGCCAGTTTATCATTCCGTGCACCTCGGACATGCCGTGGTAACCTGCCACCGAGCATGAGGGTGAATCACCACATACAGTACTGTGGCTGCGGCACGGACTTATCTCCGGAGAAGTCACGTGGTACATTCAAGCTTAACAGGCTTCTGCTCAACTTCCGCTCAAAATTTGCACCATCACGATGGTGTTCTATCATTCACTCCCGCCCATTTAGGTACATACTCAGGTCCAAGTAGTGCTCACATTCTTATTCTGAGTCAGACTCGGACACAGGTTTCGGCTGTTATGAATAATCCCTGCTGACGAAAAACAACGGCGCCGGCTCCGAGCGCAATTGGGCATAGTCCTGTGTTTGCACTAGCCATTCAATTTCGTATCCCAGGCAGTTGTCAGCATCCATAGAAACGGCAACATATAAATGATCTCCCAATAGATCCCACTTCAAATCAAACATAACGATGAACTTCTTTACCATTCCCTCTCCATCAAGTCTCTGGACAACCGTACGTCCGGGTGGTGCATTTAACGTTGCTTGTTCATTTGCTGCATTATGGGCCTTTATCAAAGTGTTAAGGATGCTTCGCTGGCGTGTGAAGACGACTCAACTACTGGGTCCGCCTCGTACCAGTCTCGTATATGGCGTCTCGCGTGACCTCGCCAGGTCTGAAGATAGTGCTGCAATCTATGAACGTTGGGCGACGGAATATGGGGTGGCATATATGATTCCGAGCGTCCTCGGGCGGACTAGAGTCGTGCTGTGTGACCCAAATGCTATTGCACACTTCTACGCTCGCGAGACTTGGACATATGTGCACACGCCCATTTCGGCAGCGCTTCTGGAGGAATCAGTATGTTAACGTTATTATTTGACCTCGTCTGTTTCATATCTCCTGTCAGATTGGCAAAGGGCTACTATGGGCTGAGAGCGAAGCCCACAGAAGGTACTGTACAGCTCTTGTCCTTGCGCAAGCGACTTACCTACCACCTGCGAATTAGGCAGCGGAAGGCCCTCACGCCAGCATTCAGTAATGCAGTCATTCGGAAACTCACATCGGTGTTTTATGACTCAGCATACAAGGTAAGGATTTGCGATGTGGGAAATGCAGCATCTCTGAACTTGATCCGTTACAGGCCAAAGGAAAATGGGATACTACCATAGAATGGAGCAAAGATGGTGACGCTGTAATTGAGGTCCAAAATTGGTGCGCAGCTTTTCTAACTTGGCAAGTGGCGTTCCTAATCGAACCGACTCGAAGGATGAATCATATATCGTACGCGAAGATCTTTTGTCAATGACGCCTCGAACTGACGGAACATCAGGCTGGACACGGTTGGCATTGCTGGTTTTTCCCATGATTTTGGCTCGCTCGATGGAAAGCCCGCCAGCGTGACCGAAGCGTTTGATACATTCGGAAGCAACCAACAGGCTTCAGCAGTGAACGAAGCTTTTATCCTGCTCGCATCAGTATTTCCTATCATTCTCAAGATCCCTACTAAGCGGCAAAATCTGTTCAAGAAACTTGCCGTCACCATAGAACAAATATCTAACGAATTGTTGATTCGCACCCGCCGGGAAAAGGATGTCAACATAAACGAGAGAGGCCAGGAAAATTCTATCATAGGATTGTTGAGTACGCTCCCCGAGAGATTCATCGTAGTCTCTTGATTAACGCGGCGATAAGTTAAATCTGAAGGTCAAGATACCGAGTTGCATATGTCGGAGGAGGAAGTAATGGCTCAGGTCCGTGAATACGACGTACCACAGCCATGATTTACGAGCTCACGTCTCGCAGATGAAGGCCTTGCTTCTCGCGGGTTATGAGACGACATCCAGTGAGTCAGTTTCTTGCCCGCTGCTGTCATACCGGCTGACTCTTCATCGACAGTCAGTCTTACTGTGAGTTTACTGCACGACTACGTCTGCATGCTATTGATGTGATGATCAGTGGGCGCTGATCGAGCTATCACGACACCCCGATATCTAAACCAGGCTCAGAGAGGAACTGCTTGCCTTTGGCCCTGATCCGACATATGACCAATTAAAGGCCAACCTCCCATACTTGGATGCGATTATCCATGAAATTCTGAGACTCCATCCTCCGGTGCCGGAATTCGTTCGTCTTGTGAGTCTGTATGTCTACATGTGAATAGACACGACAACTTTAAGTTTACAGGCAGCAGCAGATGACGTCATTCCCTTGAGCACACCTGTGCGCATGGTGTCCGGCGACATGACGGATAATATATCTATAGCGAAAGGGACATTGATCACGATATCAGCCGCGGCTACCAATCGTTCTTCGGCCATCTGGAGACCTCACGCAAAGGAATTCAAGCCTGATCGTTGGTTGACTGAAGACGGCATTGGTGGGAAGGCCAAGGAAGTCCAAGGTCATAGGCATCTGCTGACATTTGTTGATGGCCCGAGGACGTGCCTTGGAAAAGATTTTGCGATCATGGAATTCAAGGTGAGCGATACGAATTAGTAACTTCGGACGTCATTCATTGTGAGATAGACGGTTTTATCTGTTCTGGTGAAGAACTTCGTGTTTGAGATGCGGGATGGACCGGATACTCCAGTCGAAGTTGTGAGGGGCATCTTACCTCGTCCACGGGTTGTTGGAGAGAGTGGTATTGGAGTGCCTTTGAGAGTCAGTCGGTATGAATGATTGGTTGCGCTGCACCAGATTTTACTATTTTCTCCCCACTTATTCACAACCAAATCCCTTGGTTTGTATTCAAATCAGAAGAGGTACGTGCAATTGGTATTGTAATATGGATACTATATAGCTTTATCTGCGCCTATCCTTGTTATCCTTCTTGCTGCCAAGCGGAGCATTCCCAGGACATTGACCGCCATGGATTTGAAGTGATAAGCAGTGTACAGTGCCAAGTCCTTATATTTCCTTCCGCCCGCCTCAAAAAAACTTATAGGCATCTCGTGATAGAGTTATAAGGCCTGCGGCTTTTTCCGACGCGCGAATTGCTTCCGCGGGATCAAACGTGTCCCGTCCTTGCATATGGTAGTCAAAATTGTTAGACACTGGTATAAATGATAAAATGGCGCAATCAATTCCCTATGGAACAACACTCTCATTTATCACTATGCACGGGCCGGCCCACTTGGTCGTGCAAGTGACAACGCGATCGAGGGGCCAGACTTGAGTATACTTGTGTTATCGGTGGGTCACGTGTCACTGTGGACAAGTTGTTTTAGGAAAGTGTTGTAGTTCGCGTAATTTTTACCGCGACCTCTTTGAGTTTGCACTTTCTGCAGCTGCAATCTAACCCTTGTATTTCAATTGAGCCGTCGCCATGGCCGTAATTTCTAATACAACAGCCAACATCTCCGTTGAGAGTCTCGCGACCATGAAAACAAGACTAATAGACTAGTAAATATCACTCGTGGCACCCCAAGGTGTTCTGTTTCTTTTCCCAATCATGTATGGCCAGTTCTCTCTGATTTCTCGTCTCATCTCTCCGGCCTTCTCTTGGTCTCACTCTGGTGCCAATGGACGAAGCAGAATAGGAACAGGAACGTGGGGTGTGCGAGTCCACCAAGATTTCAATGGTCTTCCGAGTTTGAATATGCTTTCTGACGACATATTGGTCGATCATATATTCGACTACCTGATGGTGGAAGATATCCTGTGCCTACGAATGGTAATGTCTATCTTGCATTTACTACCTGCTGTCACTAGACTTGCTTCAGGTCAACAGACTGTTCTACAATCTTACACACCATGGTATAATATGGAAACGGTTTCTGCGGAGGATTGGACCCAATGTACCAGCGTTACCGCCTTCGCAGCATTATTCTCCTAATTTCTTGACCTCGTTTGAGGCTGAACGATTAGTCATTCGCGCGATTACGGTCCACAAGAACTGGATCCTGCCAAATCCGCCTGCCGCGTCCTATCTCCCTGTGCAGGCACATAGGCACATATTATCAATGGTCGTACTTCCCGGCGGAAAGTACCTTGTCGCTTCTGCATGCAATCTTGCCAAAACTCACTACAGCTTGGTTGTATATGTTCTTGATCACCGTATCCGTGGCATTGTTCCTCTAGCGGAAACACCTGTCCGAGGGAAAGCGTATAATATATGTGCCAAGTACCTGAACGTGGAAGGCACGCCAAGCATTGTTATCGGATATATTCGCAGGAAGACGTTGAAAAGTCATCAAAGTACTAACAGGTAGAAATTGATTGTGCCTCCGAGTGTACCTTCCAACACTGACTGTCGGCTCAGCATTGATCCCTCCATATACAATCCGTACCTGAACAACCCACGGTGTCAGATCGATGCTCCAATGCCGCTGGAGTATGTCGCGACGTGTTTACAGATATCCCTTGATGCTCTAGATGCGTTAGGAAATCCTATCCTCGTGCCTGGCTCCCAAGAGTTTTTCGACTTTGCTGCATCACAACCCCCACCATTTCGCTTCCTCGGACACCTTCGCAGCGATTCAGAGCTTCGAAATGTTGATCTTGGCGAAGTCGATGGCGTTCCGAACATGGTAGTCGCCAAGATGCCCGAAACCATTGTGATGAAGGAACTAACTTTTGATGGGGCCATATCTACTTTTAAATGCGCGCGTGAAATCACGCTTTCACAACAGGTACAGTCCTTTATTTGCTGTGAAGATTACTCTAAACTTCTCAAAGGAGCAACCTATTTGTAACTTCCGGTTATTGCCTTTACAAGGGCAAATTCTGGTCGTGCGCTCCACGAATCGTCCGCGATTAGCACCATCCAATCCCTCGCCTGGTGGTCCACCTATCATTCCTGATGTTATGTTCACTGTCGCTATGTTTCCCACGCCAGACCCTGGGGATACAGAAGCAGGAGAGTTTAACCCGCTTTCAATTGCCTCCTTTTACGGGAAAGACATTGAAGATTTTCAAATAAGCGACCCACATGTATCCAATAACCAAGGTCAAAATTTCTTGCCGCCTCCTATCAATATCTTCTACAGGAATGAAAGCGGGGGTCGTATCTGCCACATGATCATTTCGCCAACCCCACGAGAGAGCGCGCCCGAAGCATTTAGATCTACAGGAAAACCACACTACGCTATCGCGAACCTGAAGTCCAACATGATGCACCGCCTATCCTTCAAGAATGACGAATCCAGAACAGTATGCAGAACATTCGTCATCCCAGGATGTCTGCGCTCTTTATTCTACTCCATTCCACGCGA
This sequence comes from Suillus hirtellus, assembly GCA_016695485.1. Taxonomy (NCBI): domain Eukaryota; kingdom Fungi; phylum Basidiomycota; class Agaricomycetes; order Boletales; family Suillaceae; genus Suillus; species Suillus hirtellus. Next base: position 11,199 of record MU172357.1, read on the forward strand.
TAATCGATCAGACACGCTTTCGGTCCGCAACTTCTCCGGCCATCTTCTATCAAAAGGAGGCGATGATGCCTATAGTATTATGCGGCGCGAAACGCTGCAAAATATCCTCCGAAATGTTCCCAAGCACCGCGAGAGTATGCTGGGACAGTTTGATCTGCCTTCATATATCCTTGATCATATTCGTGATGGTGTGACAGCGATAGCCTGGGACGAAGGCACTGGGCGTATCTTTTACTCCAAGCCACACGAGACGATGCTGCACATACTTGATATGGCACAAACGCCATTGGAAAGTGAGTCGAAGTTCGCGTGCTAAATTGGTCATACACTTAAAGTTATTTTGTAGCGATGAGTGGGCAGCGTCATCCCATCCCTTTAGAGGATGAGCGCATGCTCGATTTGTGAATTATAGCACCCAATGGACACTTTGGACTCGATCGCATGAACCACAACTAAAGCACTCGTTACTTCTTGCGTCGTAACATTGACCGATTGTATACTAGTATACCCAGTCCGCGATAACTTCATTTTGTTTGTATCTGGTCATTATTCTAATGTACAACATAAAATTGATACAGACGCAACGAGGTAGAGATGTACGAGCTATGATGGAACGGTAGGATAAGAGGAACTCTCCACTTCGCGGAATAAAAACTGTGTATGCGATTGTAATTAGGATAGATGACTGAAACCTTTCCACGAGGCAACTGCTCAAGCAAGAAAATGGTAATCAAGATCATTAAACAATATATAGGTAAACACATCTTTACCATGAAATACAATTCTAGCGTGCGTCAGGCTCTGGACGAGTGAGAAGAGGAGTGGGTGATCGAATTACCGGGCCGGGACACTCAGTCCTGCTCTTTCCCCTTCTAGCGCTGCTTATCCCTGCGGCCAAATGGGAATGACGCGGTGAAGCTCAACTTCCGACTCGCCCGCTTCATAGCACTAGTGGTATTAGTGGAAGCGCTAGATGGTGGAACTGCCTCCAGGGCGGTAGATGCACGTATTGACTTTGGCCGTTTAGGCAAGCCCGTTGCGCCTTCCTCGTACAACTTACTTTTCGCCTGCGTCTCGCCCTTGTCCAAACGAGGCAGTGTCATGGGCAAAGTCCCGTTGGGTAGATTACCCACAGCACCTGGCAATGGAGGAAGATTATGGTCCCGGGGTATAGTTGCAGAGGAGCGTGAACCAAGCGTAGCACCTGCAGTCGTCGGCCGAGCTGGGGATTTAGGTGATCTTGGTGGCTCCAAGTCATGAGGTGACGCCATTGGCCGTTTGTGCGGCCGTGTATACTCAGATGAGTGGCCTCGAGGATAAACTGAAGGAGGGGATTGTGCTATACTTGAGTTTTGCAGAGAAGTAGGTATCATTGGCAAGGGGCGAAGGGTGTGTGAGTAATGGTCAGGAGATGTCGATGACGAGGTGCTTGTAGTGTGTGAAGAATATGATGTAGTGGCTGAGATGGAAGGCGAACTCGAGGTATCTCGTCGACTGCTCGTACTATGCGATGATGCCCGGACAGGGCCAGAAGCAGACGAAGGGCGGCGATGAACCATAAAAGGCGCTACAGGACGATCAAGACCTGCAGGCTCCGACGGATGTCCAAAACCATGATCCTTGGAATGCCTCGATGTCAACCCGGTAGTGTGGAACTTCGATGGAGATGACGACGTATCCAAGGGCACGACAGGAGGCAATGGCATATTATTTGCCTCAGCTTCCAAGGTTGGACGTGCTTTCCCTCCCTTAAGGCTTTTCCTTCGGAACCAGTATGTGCTCTTCTTCTCTGTTTCCTTTTCCTTGTCATTCGGACTCCGTAGAGCAGGGTCAGGTATAACAGGTGGCAGCGGATCTGATGGCTCGGACCTGGGGAAGGGAGCAGTGGATTTTGCAGCCGTGTCACGCTTGTCTAAACCGATCTTCAGTGAGGGGACATGTTTGAGTATGCCATTACGAGCGGCCGAGGACGGCTTCAGTGACGAGCCACGACCGACTGTTGCATTATACGGAGGTACTGAGGGAGGGCTGGGTCTCATAAATTCCGAGGGGATTTTGCGCAATGGTCTCTCAGCAGGAGAAACGGGAATATTCATGGGTGAAGATGGTGGGGGTGGTATAGGCGCAGTCTCAGCATTTTCTGCCTCCACAGGTTCTGCAGACAACCCGGGAGGTAATGGTATAGGTTCTGAAAGCGATGCAGGAGAATCTGTAGGGAGTCGTTGATGTAAATGTTCCTCAGGCACATGTGGACTTGTCGGACACAAATCAAGGGCAACAAGGTCTATATCCACAGCTTGGTAGTAGAGCACATAGGCGGAACCCGAATTAGATTCGCCGAAGTACTTGGGTATGTCGGATTCTTTGATCGACTCCACCGTTTCATCGTCAAATACAAGCCAGGAACCCAACGTCTTGATGATGCTGACATAGTGACCATGGTTTGGCCCGCTATATTTACCAGGGACAAACGAGGGAAGAAAAGCGTGTTAGCGGCGATTACAGATAACGAGCGTCACACGCGACAAGGGACGTACTTTCCGATGTGAACTACTATGGCGAAGAGTTCATACAGTCGATCAGGGTTCTCAGCATCATCAACAGTGTTGAACAAGCGGAGCTCGAAGGGAAATGCAACGCGATAAGCCAGCTTGATGTACTTTTGTACATCTTCTTGATACTTGAAGCGCTTGAGATGTAGAGCGAGAACATTGGGCAGTCGCTTTATCTTCATCCTGATGTGGGCCTCAGTATTAAATCTAGATGGACAACCGATAAATACCTCTTTTCCGCTTCCTGGAGGTCGCAACATCCGTCGCAGAAAAACTTGTTTCGCTGGCAGAGCATTTCACTAGCGCTGAATTGTCGGAGACATGCTGTCACGCTCGAGTTCTGTTCAATATCTATGGAGAGGTCCAAAAACGATTCGTCACGTGAAGATACCTGTGCGCGATCAGTAAGCGCGGCAGTAAGAAACACGACAACACACATTCTCGCATGTTAAACATCGAGTTTCGCTAGTCAGTACACCTTCAAATATCTGATGAATAAATGTAGACCCCGTCGACGGATTGCCTGAGCTCGACGTGCTTGCTGTCATTACCAACGGTTGCGAGGTTGTAGATGATGATTTGACTGAATGATCCGCTAGAAAATAGAGCAACATTTGGGGTGTCAGTGGAAAAGACGAGTGTTATAAATTCTGATTTTTCCACATACAATCGTCGAGAGGAACCTGCGTGAACTTCTTTTCTTCTTCTATTTCCTCAACAATCTTGTTGAGGAGGTAGTTTAAGAATTCGTGCGCATCCTGGTGCATTGTATTTCTAAACGCCTCATTTAATTCTTTGAGTTTGTCTATGAATGCTCGGGGGGCAACGGTGCCTTTGTCAGCTGGGTTCTGCGAGATGTGAATGTACAAGGAGCGAAGTGCAGACACCAAGGTCCGTGGTGATGAGGGAATCGGTGGTGTTGGAGGGTTTACGATACCGGTTTTTGGGGGGTATTCTTGTATAGACTGGCGCTCTGCTTGCTTGGAACGGGTGGCGGCTGCGGGGGAAGCGGGAGCAGCACTGGGAGCGAGCTGTGAGGATAGGGCTGCTTGGATGGCGATGCACGGATCTGCATGCTGAATTACGAGATCTCGAAAGGGACTACAAAAATATAGAGCCTGTAGAACAGAGTTGGCATAACTTTTAAATCATCAGCGGGCGGTTGGAGTGTGGGAACGAAGTAAGTCGTACCAGGTGTTGCCAAACTATTGGAATGATGGAAATGAAGATCATTGGTGGAGATGGAGTGGTTAGATGACATACATTCTCTAGACCAAATTGCTTTCCATCGGCGCAAGGGATTGGTAACGGCTGGGGGACAGGATGGTCGCTAGTTGTTTGTAACACAGGTTGACCAAAAGGGTTCCATTTCCCTATAGCCATAGTTCAGAGCTCGGGTAACGAGCTCTGTGATAGAAGAAGATGGCGGTTCAAATTCGGAACTGGGGGAAGATTGGTACGGCAGAGAAAGCTCGTTATGAGTAGCATCAAACAAGTTACTGACATGGATTTCTACCACAAGCGACCCGGCCCCCTTCTCCGGTTCTATAAAAGGTAATTTCTCGCGTGGCAGACCAAGGCACTGCAGAGGCTCAGCTGACATGTGCTGCAGCATATTGCAACCAGCGCTCACCAGCTCCACTAATGGCTGCGCATCAGGCATGCGCGGATTTCATGTTATCTAAGTTGGTCTACCGGTGTGGCATGCCGACGGGCCCCATGCCTTAGTTTCCAAAATGAGCTAAAGGTACCATGTACGTAACCAAATCATTTCAATCCATGACACGTCCATCCGTGCCCGTGTACCTCGCCGCCCGGGACTTTGCTCTTTCACCTCCTTCAAGCTCTGTACTGCTCTCATCAATCAAATCATGGCCTGAAACTCGTAGCACTGATCACAAACCCTGGATCTTCTTCATCAATGTTCTCATTGGTGTGTTTATGCTGTTTGACGCTTGACTATCTCACGCCTGCTCATCAGACCCTTTGATTTGAGTCGAATAGGCAACCATTTGTGTATCATGCGCTGCCAAGAGTGCCATCTGTGGCAGAAGGAACTATCGCGGGCATTTCATAATGTCTAGCATAAATCAAATCAAAATCTCTATTTGGCGTTGAAGCCAGACTATGTGGTACGCAAGAGTTCATTAAAAATGAAACACGACAACACCTTCAAAGATGGTTCAAGTTATACGAATCCCGTCTCACATACGTGGATCCAATCGCCGACCTTCACCACACCATTCGCGGTGAAAATCCCGTTGCACCCCATACAGGGTAACCTGGGTCGCCCGGGATCCAGGCCTCTTCTATGCTTCATTAAAACTTTTAATGGCACGGCCTTGTCACGTACACCGGTCTCGGGATGTACATTTGGCAGCTGCGAAAGTGATAAATAATCAGCAACCATTTGCGAAAGGAAATAGCATATTCGTACCACGCAACGAGTGCATTTACGCACAAGCCGAACGATTGACGATGCCCCATCGACAGCTTCGGGATGGGAATCGATAGTGAATTCAGTGAGTATATCCTCGAAGAAAGGTGCGCCGGCTCCTTTAATCACTATGTTGGGGCGGAACCTGCAAGCGAAAATAAGATGAGCACAACAATCCGAAGTCGCACAAGCTCGGACCGAAAAGGGATGGGTTTACCTTTCTATTTGTAAAGTGTCGCTGGACCACTTTTCCTCTATGCCCTGCGTGCCCACCATGCCTCTGATATGCTCCTGCGCGGCTGTGACACTTTCCTCGGATACTATCAATAAAGGGTACCCATCCTGAAAATATGAGGGTGCATCTAGGTTGGGAAACCGTATAGTCGGCGGACAGTTCCGCCGGCGTGGGCCCTTTACAGCCAAGTGTACTGGCAATCCAATATATTCCGAAAGTATCTCTGAGGGTGACCTTCCTATGTTGGTCTGGCATACGTACCCCTCGATGTCATCCTTACCCCACAAAGATATATTGAGACTAGAAAACACATGGTTAAGATAAAAGACATCGGGCCGCAGTGACACATAGCTGTACTCACTTTTCCCAATCCTGAAGTTCTTCCTTGGTGGGGTTTAATGGTACAGAGAAGGTCTCACAGCCCGACTCCTTTGGGAAGGACACCTCGAGCCGGCCAGCCTCTGAAGATGAGGCCGGAATGATGCGAGGGTGTATAAGAACCATCTGTATAGAATTTATGCCAATGTCTACTGGACCGGGGTGCCACTGACGGCATAGGACGTACCTTGGCCACATCTCGGGCAGTCACGACTGCATTATTATGTGTCTTTATTATGCACCATTTACGATCATTCTACAGCACAGTCAACATTGATTATCAGAATATATGTAATGCACTGACATCAAATCCCTCAAGAGTGTAGTTTGCCTCTGGAACAGAAGTGCCCTTGCAGCTCTACAAAATCAACACTGCCAACAAAGCGGAAATCAGCGTCACACACCTTGATGGGGTGGATGAGAATCTTTGTTACACGTATATTTGACGTATCGAACTTCGAGTGATCTGGGGCAGTAGATCCGGCTTCTCCCTTGTCTGATCGACCAGCTAATCCTCAAAGAACATATTAGATTAATTCAAGCAACTGAAGGCACAAATCGCCGAGAAACAGCGCCCCAACAACCTTCCAAAAATATACAAAAGCACTCAGGAACATGGAGCGCACCTACTGATTTTGATTTTGATCTCTGCGATAGAACTAGATAGGCAAAGGGCGCCAGGAGAAAGATGATCGAAATCCACAAGGTTTGCAACGTGGCACGACCATGTTCCCAAATTGTTGGCAAGTCCACCATCTGTTTCATTTTCGTTTATGGAGATGGCTCTTGAAGGAGCTTGAAGGCTGTTGTCTTCGTTACGCAACAGCTGCTGGCTCTGCGATGTTCAATTGGCCAGGAATTCGGGTGCAAGTTGTATCGGGAGATGGGAAACAACCTTGGTAATTATTAAACAGCAAACTTGACCAAAGACTCGGATGGTGTACACAATGAAAGTACTGGTGGGAATAAGTCGAAAAACTCTCAGAGGGCTGTCTCACGAGGGTTCGTAATAAAGGCAGAGCGTCAGTCTTCCATTTCCTACAGGCAGTCATTAATCATTGCCATCTGACACATGCATACGATATCTTTGGATACTGCTGCCGAGCCACGGAAAGCCTCGGGACGATACCATCCAAGTTGATCAAGGTAAGATCATCACCGTCACGGTAATGAACCAAGTACACTACGGCCAACTTGCTCCCATGCCACCGCGTCATGCAGCGCCAACGCGGAAATTCTCAGAGCTTCATAATATGACCAAATTACAGACTTCTCTTCTTGAAAATGATGTGGTAGTAGACCGATGTGCTGGCACCATGCCATATATATTTGATCCCTTTCAGGCTTTCAGCTCAGCCCTAGACTGAAGCTTGAAGTTTCAAAAATCAGAATCGACGACACAATGACACAGTCGCATATACTTCAAACGTATTATCATGCTTAATGCTACAATCTGATGGACGTACAACACCTTCGTCTGCATAAACTTCCCCACTGCTCATTCAATCGTGCTATGCCGTTCTCAAAATGATGTGCACACCGCTGTCCGTGCTGATGATGTCGCTGAACTCTCCGACCTGCAGACCAAATGCAGCGTCTTCAAACGGCTTCTGCATCTGACCCTTCGAGAAAGGCCCGAGATTTCCCTTCTGGGAATGCGACGAACAATCGGAATGAATACTCGCCAGTTCTTCGAACTTCTCCCGCGAGTTGCCAACTTGGGCCTGATATCCCCGGAGAATGTCAGTAGCCTCTTCCTTAGAGCGTGTAATATTCGCCTAGGAGTAGACAATGTCAACATGGGTCCCTTTTCGGAACGCAGATGTATGCACACCTCCTTCCAACTCGACGGTCGCCGACTGTCTTTGTGCTTTACCAACAAATGGCTCGCCGTGATTGTCCCAGCCCCTCCACTGCTACCGCTGCTCAGGTGCTGTGAACCGGGAAGAGACTTGATCTGATCCTCCGATAGTTCTGAGGGGGCATCCCAGCTTGATTGCTTGGTAGTAGCGTTAAAGTAGTATGGTATGCCCTTCGAGTTGGACATGCGAATTTCCCAGCCAGACGACTGGGTGGGAAGCAATATGAGAGAAGATCGTGGTTGAACGTAGTAACCTGCGGTTACTCACCATCATGAGATTTATCTGATGTGAGGAGGATGTGGCTTTCGTTGTGTTCGTGGTTCGATTGACGACTGGAAACTGTGCTCATTTCGGCATTATGTAATGCACTGTTTTAGGACAAGAGTATGTAAAAACACAGTAGACTTTTGTCATACGGTGGGGCCCTATGGGCCCCTGTGTCTCAGGATTGCACTGGGAAGTCTGGGAGACAGAATGTTAGAGACTTGGCCGGTCTGGAACAATGTCTGGGCTAAAGTATGGGACATCACGGCAGCCAACAGCACTCCCAACGGAGTTTAAATCCATTTCGACGCTTCGAACAGTCATGCCAATCAAATTGAATCAATCCTACCAACGCGCCCGCCCCAGCCTAACATCTCGTTGGAATATGCATGTTCGTGGCCCGCCTCAGCTCTGCCTACGTCTCCTTGCCTGCCCGTTATTGAGGGGGTAAGTATATCAGGGCAGCCACGATGCTGACAATGTGTGAGGTTGGATGATGTCATCCTCGAGGAGGCTAGCGCATCGCGAGATCGATATATGACATAGCGGCGAGCTTGTTGTGTTGCCCCATAGCAACAAAAAGGCTCCCAAACGTCCATGGAAGTAAGTCCTCGGTGCTGTTGCAGACACTGCGCGAGAAACAACATCGACTTTCATACTCCGCTTGGAGGTGCCGATGGGCCAGACGGACTTACTTTGGCCCAGACTTTGTCCCCGGCTATGCCATGCCGCTATCTCAATCCCCTGGGAGAGTACTTGCCTGAAAGGCTGAGAGTACCAATATTAATACTGGGCGATTTGCGGCGCAGTGAGAGTTCTATCCTTGGTCTGTCTAGACCGCAGTCATCGAATGATCAGAAGCACTAAGTATGACCGTGAGCCTTTCGGGCCTCACTCTTTTACCAACGACGCGCGGGTTCTACAGGAAGTCGATCCCGCCAGAACAGTGAGCAGATTTAACTCATTCTCAAATAGGTCCTCAATCGCACACAGGTGATAGACTTGGCTATGTCAGAGCTATCTAGATGTATACGGCGTCGAGATGACTGGTGGAATCTATTTAAACGTCCGGAAACCCGCGCTCGGTGGGCTGCCGAAGCCCTCGGCGAGCCTATGACTGTACGAGCGCCAGACCACAATCTCAAAGTCTGGCTGACTCCTAATCAGGTTGGCAAACCTGCTCGAATTTTTTGAAGAGTTAATAATGCAGTTTCGTTTTGGGGTAGGTTGAATATGTTCTAGAGGAGTTGCAGGGCTATGCAAACCTTCGCGACGTCGAGAATAATTGGCAGGCCCTCTTTCCTGGATATCAACAATAGGCGCTGGCATACTTACATGCTAACAGTCAGGTTTCCTGCTTTGAGCGCATTTGGGAGTCTCAAGCAATATTTGACAACTCAACGCGCGCAGGCCTCAACCGTCAACTCTCTCGCTTTCTGAGCACCCTTCCAGACAAACTGGCACGTCGCGAGGGAGACGAACTAACGCGCCGCATTATAGACCCATGCCTGTATCCTCTCATTTATGGTCGGACGCTTGCTTACGACTCAGCCATGGAAGAGTTTCTTCGTCCTGAGCTAGTGCCCGACGTTACAGACGCAACCGGCACAGATTTTCTCTCCCAAAAATTTGCATGTTTGCCTTGCGACTTTATCATATCTCAGGACGGCACAGCAAAGGCTCTCTCGTACATAAACAACCTCCATCCTTGCTACTCTACGCTCTATTGCCACTTCGAGGAGTTACTCTCGAAATGTGTTCCCATGTTCGAGCACGTCCTCACGGACTTGCATGTAGACAATCCAACCAGAGTGCGAATACAGGGACCTTCCTTGGCAGAGTGGGAAGAACCGGAGCCTCCAGATTTCTCGCGCGATTCCGTGGATTGGTCCGCGTTTGAGAGTAAGAAGCGGCAGTGGATGATGCGCCGGTCGATGGGGCCTGACGTCCCGATCACTGGTTACCCAGGTGGGCTTGAAAAACGTGGAAGTATTGTGCAACTCAGGGGCAAGACCCTCCAAGTCATACATGACGTTTATGATATTTGCATTGTATGGTTCGCTTTTCACATGGTTACCATTTTCTAAAATCGAGTTCATTTAGAAACCAGGCGGCCCTGCATTTCAGGGCTCTCAATGGCGCGTGGAGGGCATGAAGAACGAACGTATCGTCGCCTGTGTCCTTTATAATTCATCAAGTGTATGATATCCCTTGATTTGTTATCCAAAACCTGAACCATTTTTAGGAGAATATTACCCACAACTCCATTGAATTTCGCATGGCTGTCAAAACACCGCCCGCATTTCCCGAGAAAGGATACCAGGACGTAACAATGAAGACTTGGGGTTTACAGGCAAGAAAACCTTGTCATCAGTATATTGGCGCTGTCCCAATTCACGAAGGACTATGCATCGCGTTTCCTAATATTTATCAATATTCTATCACACCATTCTCATTGGCCGATCCGTCAAAGGAGGGTTACCAACGCATCATCGGGCTGTACTTGGTTGATCCAAGTATTGTGCCGCTAGCATCCACGCAGAGAGTCCCACCCCAACAGAAGCCGTGGACAAGATTAGGTCTCGAGAAGGGGACTCGTGGAATCTTTCCAGTGGAGCTCGTTGATAAAGTGCTTGATGAAGTGGACGGACTCATGGATATAGATGAAGCGGTGAAACATAGGGAAAGGATGGTGAAGGAACGAACCAGGCTGTCAGTGTTGAATGACGTACAGCGCTTCAATATCCCATGCAACAGCTGATTATCAGGTAAGCTACAACGACAGGTATCCTAATAAGTTCGCTCTTGATCTTCTATATATCCGTGATTAGAAGTGTGTAGATAGACTCTTGTACCACTAAATTATTGTTGGGTATATCCTTGAGGGTTCATCGACTGCCAGTTCCATAAATCTCGGCACATGACCTCGAGAGGTTGCGGCGCCTTGAAGCCCAGCTCCCTTTCGGCCAGCGCAGGATCCGCAGTGAGATCAGGAACATCGCCGCGGCTGTTCAGAATTTGTAAATAAGGGATGGTTACTACAGAAATAAACTTGCCGTCTCCCAATGACCTCATATTTGAAATCGAATCCTGTAGCCTTGCGCATCGCCTCGACAATCTGGAGGACACTCATACCCTTTCCTTTCCCTAAATTGTAAGCCTTGTAGCGCGCATCATCGGGGCAGTTATCGAAGATAGCAGATTCAGGCGCAAGTGCGTCAAGAGCGAGTAAGTGCCCGGAGGCCAAATCAAGCACGTGGAGGTAGTCTCGGACGCAGGTACCATCCCTACAATCTTACATGAACACTGAACATCGACGAATGGTGTTAATAAACTTACGGAGTGGGGTAATCATTTCCGAACACTTGCAGAGTGGCAGCATCTACACGTCCAATAGCCATATGTGCTAGCAAAGGTAACAAGTTCCCCGGGCGACCGCGGGGGTCCTCACCTATCAACCCCGAGGGATGCGCACCTGCAGGACTGTATGCAAGTTAGCATCAGTATGTATCAATAGACAAGAAAAATGTATCACTTGAAGTAGCGAAGCGAGATGGCACGCCATCTATTCGGTTCAGCTGTCGAAGGGGGTGTTAGTGGGATCTCAGGTACAGCAAGGGACGCTTACCGTGGCACAAATCATCGATAACCATCTCAGACATGACTTTTGTCTTGCCGTAAGGGCTGTCTGCTTTAAGACGCGTCGTTTCGGGAATTGGGATCACAGGGGGTGTTCCATAGACAGTAGCGGAAGATGAATAGACAATGCGAGTGCAGTCGAAGTCTGACATGGTCTGCAGCAACGATACCGTAGCAGCAACGTTGTTCGCATAGTATGTCAAGGGAATCTCAACAGACTCGCCGACCGCTTTGTACGCCTGAAAATTTTCATTCAAAACAATCCAACTTGCGTGAAAAAAACCAGTACTGACAGCAATGTGAACAACACCCCATATTCCACCCTTGCCATAGCGTTCAAAGATGCCCTTTATTTGCTCCGGGCTGGTCAAGTCGCACTGACATACATCAATTTCTGTGCTCTCTTTGTCTGCCTCCGACGGGTTTTCGGGAAGTGTGTCTTGCGCAATTTGGGCTACACGAGTGAGCGACCCAGGGAATGAGTTGTGGTAGTTGTCGGCAGAGATGACTTTGTATCTTCTTGTCTGCTGTAGAGCGTAGATGACATGTGAACCTGGATAATCGATAAAACTTCGCTCAAAACGCAAGCTGAACAAGTCATGCCCCGAGATAATTACCAATGTAGCCAGCTCCACCAGTCACCAGGACACGCTGTAACGACAAAATATGAGCCTACCCGAAATATGAGATATGCGGTGAGTACGCACTCGCAAACCGGTGGATGTGGACATCGTCGAAGGTTGAAGAAAGCAGAATTTACGGAATGTCGGCAACCGACTTGCAATGTGAATTCATCCCGAAGTTTGGCTCTGAGACGCATGATCACGGCCGCGCCTCGGCAAGCACTGTTAGACTTTTTTAAGTGCATCACGGGCTAAATACGACAGGGAAAAATAGTAGGTACTAAGAAAGTTCTTGACAGCGAAATAGTACAATTAAGCCTTGCATGCGTCCTCCCAATTCGTACTACGAAGCGAATTCCGAAATTTCGAATTGTCTTCTAGCCCATCACCGATCTTCCATCTTTACATCTCCTTCAGCATCCAATGGAATCCCTGCAGTCCCCGTGGCATCACCTGCCTTGCCGGCTTTGCGGTCCTCGTGCCCTTGCGTGGTCGACAGAGAAGATACCATCTCTTCGGCCTTCTGCGTCTTCTGATTCTTTTCTCGTTCCTTCTCTATTTCTATCTCATTGGCAAGTAAAACAACATCTCCCGTACCGATCTTGCCAAAATGCTGCAGATATTGATCTCGTGCTGTACGCAATGCAAGCCATGACCAGCGTTGTTTGTTCTGTTCAAGCTTATCAGTGAGATCATGGAAGAATGGCTGCATTTTGTACCTCTTCATATCGAACTATCTGGTCATCAGTAAGAGAAGAGGCGGGTGGTGGAACAGCGATAGAGGGTGTTTCTAAGACTGAGGCCGCGGCTGGGGGAGTTGGTGTGGGTGCTGCTATCGTTGAGGGCGGCGGTGCGAGAGTGATTGGGGGACGAGCAGGACTTGATGCGCCCACTTCTAGGAACGACTTTACTGGGGATGAGCCAGGTTTTGGGGGTAGGGATGGATGCAAGGGCGAGCTGGAAATACTGGGTGTCGATAGCAAAGCAGAGAACGAAGCTGCTGGCGGCTCCACTTTGGACGGTTCTGCTGGTGTCGATGCGGGAGCTGGTGTCTCTTGCCGTGCACTAGACTCTTGTAAAGCAGCTGCCTTGGCTCGCGCTTGAGCCAAGCGTTCGGCATTCTTCACAAGCTGCTTTCTGCGCATGTCAATGCGAGCATCTTCTTGCTTGACTTTCTTCACGAAATCCTTGACATCACCTGGCCTGCCCGGTCAGTCAGTATGAGGTCACTGAATAGATGTGAAATCCTTAACTGGAAGGGATTCTGCAGGTCAGACAGATCCCTGTACCCCATCTCCCATATCTCAGTCAGCGACTCAGATCCTAGGTTCCACTTCCACGACTCAGGAGCCTTCTTTCTATTTAACCGAGCTTCCCTCGTGGCCTCTTCCATCCCTACCTTTCTGCCACCCACTTCAGCCGACCATGGCTCCCTATCAAAAGGTGCGCAAAGGTCGTTCTTCCACTTCACCCAGTTCTTTTCCCGGTCAAGAATAACATTCACAGTATCAGCAAATGTAGGACCGTTTGGAGCGGTGGACCGCAGCTCCGCAGACACCTTTGTGATGGTGTCATGGACCCACTGCGCATCTGCAGATTCAAGCGTGAAGTCCATTTGAAGAGATCTATTCCTGGGCGTAGACCACACAGCCTTTGCGACTTTAGTGAATGATAAAAGATGATGAAGGAGGATAAGGAGTTGGAACAGAACTTGTCGACGAAAATGGGTATCCGCAATCTACAAAACTTTAGTGATCTGCATGTTTAAGAAAGCGGATGAATACCTCTAGATTAAGAAGGTCTGGACTTGTCAAGAACTTTGCGAAGAAGTATTCGCTATTATTGCTCGTTTCACTCAACTCTGGTTCTCGTTTGCGTTTTAGGTTGTTGCTTGTACCACTGGTGCCTCTATTGCCCATCATGGCGCGCTCCTTCGTGGTCGCCTCCTTAATGACAGGTAGAACCTTGTCCACAGCATCCTTAAATTCTCCGAACGTACTGGGAAAGGCAAACAATGGGGGTCGGGAGAAAGGCAGCTGCAGGGACCAGAACGTAGTGTAGAAACCTGAGAATGGCATGAGGTACAGAACATCATGACAGAGTTTAACCTACCGTCCTTATCTTTGGAATCTGCAGATTCCTTCTTTCCAGCGTCTACCTCCATTTTTTGGCTGTCTTCAAGTCCCCTGCCTGCCTCTGCATATTCGTCTTTTTTCTCAACGTCCTTGACACCTTCCCACATAGGCCCGTACTCTCCTCGCAAATTGACACCACTTCTTTCACCCAGAGGGAAAACGCCACTCAGAAAGGTCAATATACGACCACAAAATATCGTCGTAGAGCCCATCTTTGAAAGGCGACGCAAAAGATCATTGAGAGTGCGCAGTAGTATGAGCGCCTTGCCCTTCTGCGGGACCATGTCCTTGGTGAGTCGGGAAGCACTTGACTCGATCCAAGAGAATATTTGTGAGCAAGACGTGATAGTTTGTGTTTCGAGAAGATCCTGGAGGACAGTAAAAGGGAAGGTTGCCTCGCAAACATCTGTTATGGAGTAAGTACTTCCTATACAAACTGTAGTCAGAGACCACAAACCGTGTTCAGTGAATGTCAACACCAAGTCGAGTCTGTCGCGGAGACCGTTATAGTACGAGGTGCTGTCGCACTTCAATGCACTACCCTCAGTTGCCTACAAAAGTATTGATCAGGGACGATGAAAACCAAGAAAGCAAGCACGTACTGCTAAGGTGAACACCTCATTCTTAAGGAGGAACTCCCATTGACTTTTGACGTTGTCTGCAGAAGACTTGCCTTGAAACTTCTCGACCTCTTTTCCTACTAGTTCATGCAATGATTTCTGATCGAATGGACGTTGGGGGAAAGATTCGAGTAATAACTGAACACTCTGCGTTTGTGAATTCATTGAGGTCGTTGGAACGAAAGTTCTTGCCGAGATGCCGTTTGTCAAGACTAACTTTAGCCTTTGACTATTCTGTCACGTCGCTTCAAAGGTCGTTCTGCATCGATGATTATGTCCAACAACAACACTGCCGACACTGGATCCAATGGTCCTCCGATCAATAGACTAGACAGCAATCTTGAAGCAGACATCGCTCATTTGAATACTCTTTTGTTAAACGGCTCATTGGACGGTAGTCACGAAACAGAAGACCTGATGGAAATGCTGGCACGTCTGGATAGTGCTGATGGTGTGGCTGAGGGCATTGAAGGGAGGTTGGACGGGATATTGGGAACCCTGGATAATCTTTTGGCATCCCTCGAGACCCATGATGAGGCAAGCATCGTGGAGAAAGCAGTATCAGTAGAGGCAGAACAAGTCATCGTCTCATCAACAGAGAGCAAGACTACCGACGGGCCTACTCCCTCGCATTAGTAAGGCAGTCTCTGCAGTGAGTAGCACTACAGTTTATTGATCACATGCTTGTGCTTGACACCGTTCTGTACTGCTTGTCGCAGTCGTTCATAACGTGCCGCGACATCACAAGCGACCTCACAGCAAGTCCTTCAAATATGCCTAGCATCAGTCATGACACATGACGAAGTCGTCATTAGTCGTGTCTCTGAATCATTTCGCAGATGGGCCTACTTGATCTCGAGAAAGATGTTGTTTGACCCATGCGGAGAGCTTGGATAAGCACGGGGTCGCAGTCCTCAGAGTACTATACTCATGTCAGGTCCTGTCTTCAACTGTTGTAACTGCTGTAGGATGTCCATGACCGTCGGACTCTTTAAAAATGCACACTGTCTGTAGGAGGTTGGGCTGTAGATCATAGACGAGTCTACAAATGACTTGATATTGAAAAATCGAAATGTCTTTCATGTAAGTGAGCATACACTATCGCGGTATGTGTTCAAATCCTCCGGGGAATAGAGGGACACGGCTAGTGCATGAGAGGAATCATGGGATATCAACATTATGGATCATGCATCACTATCCTCTATAGCCATGGGATCGAAGCGATTTACAGTACGAACAATGTCCCGGTCCTTCTTTGCGAAAACAAGCTAGAAAGCAGTTAGTCGTATCATATCAGGAATGGCATCATGTCCACACTGACCAAGTATGGATTCGCAGTAGACCCTGTGGTGTCAGCCAAGACCTCGTTTTTCGACACCTCCGTAACCTGGTGGTCATTGTACTTGAACCAATTATCAGGTTGTTCCGGTATATGTCTTGAATAGAAGAAGTAGTGTCCAAACGAGGGTGATGAGCCACGATGTATGAAGACGGAAGTCAGCTCATATGCGACCGAGGTATCATCTTTCCAAATATTCTCCAGCTCTTCCTTCAGCTTCGATATCGTGTCCTTGAGTTCGACAATTTCAGTTTCGATCATATCCTGTTCGCCGTTGATGTTTGCAATGAGCTCTTCATCGACATCCGGGAGGATAAGCGTTTCTTGCTTTGACAAGAAATCAAGCGTATTTTTAAGTGATGCAGGGAAAGGTGCGTGCTAAGGTAATTCATGCAGTTAATCCACAAGAAATACATACAGGGACCTTACCTTATCTTGTGTCAGCAAGCGCAGACGTTCACGCCGCGTGTTTAATTCCGCCTGTACCTCCTTTGACCTAGCCCTCTTGCCTGGATCTGCGGTATCAAGGAACCGGTCCATATATATCGTCTCGCCAAACTTGACATACGCTTGCGATTTGTATGGTTGGAGGGTCTCTCTGTTGAATTGCACCCGCTATTCACTTGTTTAATATATATCGTTGAATTATCTGGGCAGGCACTTACTTGGAGTTGGATCTGCAATAATGGTGGTAGATCGACCAGTGTCACCTCCATTCTAGCTTTCTCGCCTTCGTAGTCAACGACATCGTCAAAGTATCCACTTAAGCCATCATAGATATCAAAGCCGCTATCGGCTACATTCACGGGAAGATGCGAGAAGAGGTCTTCTTTCTCGTGTGTCGAAATTCTAGGATGTCGCTGGGCGGGGACTCGTGTAAGTCTTTGCCGCAATTTCCCATAGAATAGCCTGGCGAATCACAGGTTCATGTATGTGCCTGATGGAAGTCAAAAGTACTCGCCTCTTCACAACACTATTCTGATTGTCCGAGTCACCCAGCCCATCGAATTTCAAAAGCGCGATCTCAATCTGGAACATGCAATTGTCCATGCATTCAGAGACATCGTGTTGCTTTCCTACATCCAAGTATTTAGATATGACATCATTCGAAGTATAGTGCGCCTCACCAAACATCATGACCGAGTCTGATTGAGTAGGCTTGCGTGTAGGTAAGGGAGGAGCAGTCTTCTGCTCCTCAACCTGCGGGTTCTCATGGTTCACAACCTCCACATCTGGAAGCGGGGATGGTAGTGGCATCGTGCTTGACGAGCTTTCCCCATGCAAGCGAGGAGACTTGGACCCACGAGATGGTTGGGATATCATGACGTACCCATTCTTCTCTTCCGTGATAGGAGACGTGGGTGTGTCAACATCCATATCCATGCGTTGCTCGTCGCGTGGCCGCTTACCGAGAACCGAGCCATTTGAGTCAGGTGACCGCACGGGCCCGTCCTCAACAAGCGTTGCATCTGTGTCGTTCGAGGAATCGGTACCGCCTCTGTCAGCTTCCTCTTCCTCTTCGTCTCTTGATGTGACGAGTGCTAACTTCGCAAGATCGATAGTCGGTGTGACAGCCTGGTTCTCACAGAATTGGAGCTGCCAAAATAAATCGGCCAACTGACTGACGACTACATTGATGATAGTTTTAGCTTGGGGGAAAAGGAGTGGGTGGCAGACATACATTTCTTCGATCGCAGTATCTCGCGCCGCGTAATTAGCCGTCCGCCAACCCGATGGCGTTTCAGGTCGTCCTCCGAGTACTTCTCGTCTTCAAGGGCCTTCACATCAATGTTGGCCATGGAAGCGACAGCTTCACGAAGCTCCCTAATCGTGTAGAAGTATTGGAGCAGCGAGTTCAAATAACAGGTGTTTCCAAGTTGATTCAGGCCTCTTGGAAGATCAGCACGCGTTGAAGCCACAATATCTCCAGCTGAAGCGCCTCGGTTAAATAGTACATCAAAACCTGGGCAGGTACTTACGATCTTTGCCTTCCTCTAGGAAATGACGCAGCCGGCTGCTGTCCCTCACTTCTGCAATTGTTCTCAACGCTTCGCGCCACTTGTCAGATTGATGGGGCTGCTCCTCGACCTATTGATGTTCATCAGAACCGCAAATGAGGCCACGGAGCCTCGCATACCCGCATCATGAACACCGTCAACACAAGTTCATCGTCCACGTCCGCGGAAACCTCTAGTACCGAGTACGCGCGTGAAGGGTCCATCTGGTTCTTTGACGACTCAGAGAACAGCTTCATAAGCCTCTTACTACCCCTCGATTGTGCAATCATCCTGAACGCCTCGTTCGCATCACGTTGAAGCTGTGTGCAGTCCTTTGCGTCACGCCAGGCATTTTTGATGGCCGTCCGCCACGCTTCCGCAAGAAAGTCGTCTTCAATGTCGTCTTCAAGCTCCAAGCGTAGCGCGCCGTCCTTGCCAAACCCAAGAACTGCGGCAGCATTTTGCAGGTCCTCCTCCGTGAATCGCCCACGAGAGCGCTCTTCGAAAACTAGGGTCTGCAATTCCTGAGACGGAACGCCACCGAGGGATTGTATTGCGGCGACGATTGCGTAGAAGTGGGTGAAGTAGAGTATGGTATTGGCAGGGTCGCAACGGCATTGAGCCATATAGGCGAAGATGAGAATATCTAAGCACCGTTAATACTGAGCAGATCTAAACGAGCGGACTGTTCAATTGCTTACCTGGAGAACATGTTGTAGGGGTTATTCCTAACGTCTTCCACGTCTGCAGCAGAGGTATATACTCCGCCAATGAACCTAACGGATACGACAAGGACGATCTCGGGACTGTACAAATAGCTCAGGTCTGCCTTTCCACACAGCCAAACTTAACCTTACTCTGATCAGGGTGTGCACCAATCGCCTGCTGGTACATTTCTCGGGTACCGTCCATTTTGACGTACAAAGGGTGTGGCGTATAGGACTTGAGCGCAGATGCTGCGCTTCATGAGTGAGTGACACAGGAAACCAACAGTATCTCTTACCAAAGCGACGTTGGTAGTCTACTAGATACGCATTCGTCTCGACCCAGAAACGCAACAGCTTCATACGTGCCTCCTGACCTTCTGGACTGTTGAGTTCAGTATTGGGGGGTGACAGAAATTCGTCTGTCCTCTCCTCAGGTGTGCCCGGAGCTTCGATGCGTGTGATGATTTCGAACCCAAGTTGCTTGAAGATGTAGCTCCTGCAAATGAATTCGTGAGCTGCATTGAACAACAAAATGAAAGCTCCCGACGTTGTTGGGGACCACCCGATCTTGTTCTGGAACGCCTTCCCGGAAATAGAGAGCTGACCGTTCTTGCCTTTCCATAATTTGTTTTCGATAATTCTGTAAAGAGATGAGATATCATCACGCACGGAGCGAATTGATAGGCGTACGCGATCAGTGTCTCCCACCCACTGACAACAGACTCGTCAGGCTGCCTCCCGATGGGAGGGTGTTCATATCTATACTTCGTGAAATCCTCCAGGTATTTGAGGGCAATGACGCCGGGCATGGCTTCTGATGCAATGCAATAGACGGAGCACTGACAGCAGACATAAAGATCAAGTAGTTCGCTCTCTACGTGTCCCTCGGGCAGGTCTTCGTTCATCTTGACATCTGATTCCTTGAATGCATAGTCATCGATATTAGCAGAAGTGATTTTCCGACGCTTTTGCTTCCTCTGCGCAGCGACTTCCCAAGGGGCACGGTGGAATGCTGGATTGAGCTGGCCTGAATCGACGGCCTTTGGGTAGCAGTGGAAGTGATGTGTTTTCTTGGACTTGTCAAAAGATTCGTCAGTGCAAGAGCCGGTGCGTTTACGGCGGTCTTGGTCAGGGAGGGGTGGGTACTTTTTGAAGTCGAATGATTTTGCAAAGGGAGGGACAATGGTGGATGTTTTCCACTGGAGGAACACCCAACCATGGTGTCGTCTGCAGTAGTATGTATTGGCATGAGGAACAGCGCGGAGGATTTCATCATGGCTTGGAGGGATGAAAGGGGATGCATCCCCAGCCGGCTTCACGTCAGGTGCGGTAACGCTCACCGAGAACAATGAATGTTCAGCGTTATGCAACAATTCAGCAACAAAAGGCGGCAGCATTCCCGGCCCTGGACGGTTTCTCGTTCCCCGCAGTTCCGCATCCCACCAGTTCGTCTCCTCCTCCTGGTCCCGCGCATCAATATCCATGACCTTTTGGGATGTTCCGCCGGCCCAAGAACTATCCCACGGCATCGGTTCATTCCAAGCATCATTTTTGTTCCAGTCATCTTCACCCCACTTGTGCTCGACAGTCGGCCAGTTGTGATGGTCGTCAGCTGGGATGAGTGCAGGGACTTGATCGGTACCGATTGTATCCTCTGAAACGAGCTGGGGCTCGCGAAATACAGTGTCATAGGTTGGTGGGGGTTCGATGTTGACCTTTGTGTGAGCGGATCCTGCAGAGCCCTTCGGGCGCAGTGGCAATGGTGGAGGCGTGAGCCCTGCGTTCGATTTTGAGGCTGACGCGTAAAAGGTTTCTGGAGGAACCGTCCCCGGGGAGGTCGGTTGGTGACGTACGGGTTTGTTATTGCTGCTGCTGCTACCGCTGTTATTATCCATACTGCTGTGCGCCGAATATGATGGTAAAGATGTCGAGATTCAACTTGTCAAGGAGAAGCCCTGCAGCACGAATAACACGATGAGATAAGCTTTGTCGTTGTGCGGGCTAACCAAGACTCGCACTGGTTGCTCAGATATGAATCATGCAGATTCTGACGCCCAATTACCTGTGATCTCAGTGACGAGAGATGAGATCGAGTAGACCAAGTACGCGTATGCTTATGTAATACAACCCCCAGACCTTTATCATGGTGTGGATGTACAAAGATACAAGATAAAAGGAAGCAGCGACTGCCATTAATATTACTTGCTGTGGTTGGGGGAGTATAAATGTAAAACCTTCATACGTACTCATTCCCTTAGTTTCATGCTGATACTTACCAGCTGGAAATACTATGGTGTACGGAGCAATATCAGCGAAGAATGCGGCGGGTAACTGCATGGGAAACATTCTGCCAGCATACATGCGACCCGCACTTGACGGTGAGCGTTTTAAAATGTCAGGTATTTGGTTGGGAAAGGTGGAATAGTGTGATTGAAATAAAGTTTCGATACCTCAGCTCGCATCGATTGCAAGAACGGGTTTCGAAACTTGATCATCATAGGACTTCTATGTAGATCTACTTGATATCTGCTGCTCATAATTTATACACCTGACAAAAAAATACTTCAAGGAAATGATAGCTTGTTGGATAGCACGGTCACTTACCTGGTCTTTGGTATAACCAAGTTCCTTAAGAACACCATTTAGTTCTCCCTGCTCCCTGCCTTTCTTTGCGCCTGCAATCGAGGCAACCTGTCCAGGTGGACCTACGGGAGCATTTAGTTATTGGCGCATTCCAAATGTGTTGTGCATACCACAGATGAAGACCTTCACTTTCTCGCCCAGTGATGACGGAGCAATGTGCTGCTTAATGAGGTCAGCGCCAATATATCCAGTGGGACCCTTCCAGTTAGTATCGCCCTTGTCGAGGACATATACGACATCGAAAGTCTCGGGGTACTTTTTCTTCATGGCGCCGAACTCCTCGCGAAGTATGATATCTTGCTCAGTAACGTTAGCATACAAAAGTTTGAACTTCGTCTTGTTCGTCTTGTCCGCAAGAGCATGTTGTAGGATCTGGTAGAGTGGAGCACTGTGATTGCGGAGTAAAGTCAGTAATGTAAGTATAAAAGACCGACATTCTTACATTCCACTTCCGCCACCAATGAGGCCGACTTCTTCCAGCTCATTCACTGAAAGAGAATTAGAATCCAATCACCTTGAAGTATCAAAAAAAACCCATAATCACTCTTCCAAGGCCATTTTGGCAAAGGACCTTTGATTCTGAGAGTGTCCCCAGCCTTGAGAGAGTGAATGTGTTTGGAGACCATGCCTGTCTCATATTTTTTGATGATAAAAGTGAGCTCTCCCTCCAAATCAGACGCTGAAATGGGGGTATACGGGCGACACATAGGTCGACCCTTCTCATCCTTGAAATCAGGAGTTTCGATGTAAACACAGGAAGCAATCGGAAGAAGCGAAGCCTCGCCCTTTTCGAGCTCAAGCACAAACCTGAGGGACATATATGAGCGTGGGGTTGTACGTAAAAGGTAGCCTAAGGTCTCACTTAGAGGTGTTGTGATTGCAAGGCTCCACCTTTTTCAGTTTGAGGTCAATGAATTTTGACGGGTCAAGAGGACTTTTCAGGTCCTTCTTGGCAGTTACTGCCTCCTCTTTGCCAAAGCCCATGTACACATACGTGCCGAGACCTACAAGACCAGCGCCACCAAGGTAAAATCCGAGGTTGGATGATTTTTTAGCACCAGCGTCGGTTGAATAACGTCTACAGCTGCTCGTTGCCTAATACACACACATGAGACTAAGACTCACACAATTCCATAATTGCTTACCACAGAACGGGCGAGCGTCGCTGCTCGGATGAAGGACATGATAGTTTAGTGGATGAAATGATAGTTACGGTTGTCTCGGGCAAATTCGGTCTGAGCCTGAGAATCGATGGTTGTCAGACAAACTCATGCCAGACGGGCGCGCGACGGGGTTTCGTAAAATCACTAGCATCCAAGCTGTGCGACTTATTTCTGGCAACTGACCGATTCCTGCCGTTTTGCACCTCGTGTATTCAGGCGCGGATCGATCACAACTTTTCTCAAGAACCTGATCGCTACTTGTATTCCTGGAAGCCCCCGGTCACTGATACTTGCACCAGTCACTATCCACATTATTTGTATCATTAAATTCATTGGCTTTTGACTCCAGATATTTCTAGGATCTGAAGGATCCGAGGAGGTCATTCTCCGCAGTGTGGAATCGAGACTCTGGAGAGCTCTAGAAGCCTAGGGCGTCACGGGACCCCTGGCAGTAGCAGTTTCATATCCAATCATATCCTAGATTGAGATTCGGTGGTCAGCATTGTCATCACTATCTAACATCTCTCTCCCTCCTCGTTCATCGGGTCAACAAACACTTTTGTGTAAACCTTTCTACTGACCGCTGAATCCCTCTTTATCGTTTCGTCCACCTCGGTTTAACCCTACGCCAGCCAATCTGTGCCATGTCTTTTGTCAAGCTAAGCATATTTGGCACCTCTTTCGAGGTGTGTTGCCTGTGTATGTCCTTGAAAATAATTGATTCACGATTTGCTGATTTCATAGGTTACTACTCGCTATGTCGATCTGCAGCCTGTTGGAATGGGTGAGTATCAACCATCCTCTCGATCTGCTCGATGTTCAAACTCTAGACTAACCGAGATGTGTAGGGGCATTTGGTCTTGTCTGGTATGTTGCACGTTTGAGACAGACACATGCACTCATAGGCGGTCTAGCTCTTCTAAGGATCAACTCACTGGGTCTTCTGTTGCCATCAAGAAGATTATGAAGCCCTTCAGCACCCCAGTTTTGAGCAAGCGAACATATCGTGAGCTCAAGCTCCTCAAGCACATACAACATGAGAATGTACGTCTCAGACGCGCCACGCAGAATTGCCTGCTCACACATGTACTATTTACACGTGTAGATCATCAGTCTTAGTGATGTGTTCATCTCGCCACTTGAAGATTTGTATGTCCCTGCTCCAAACCCTAAACCCTTAAAGTAATTGATTATCACAGGTATTTTGTTACCGAACTCCTTGGAACCGACCTTCATCGACTACTGACGTCGCGACCTCTGGAGAAACAGTTTGTCCAATACTTCCTATATCAGATTCTGGTACGTGTTGATGTTGTAACTCTTCATCCATTGGTCTGATCTGATCTAGCGTGGACTAAAATATGTTCACTCCGCGGGCGTCGTGCACCGAGACCTCGTGCGTCTTTTGTTCTGTCTATATCTGTGATCAGTTTTGAGACAGGCACATAGAAACCCAGTAATATTCTTGTCAACGAGAACTGTGACTTGAAGGTTCGCCAGGTTCATCACATCATCATGGGATATCTTATGATGTCATCGCTTCTACAGATATGCGATTTCGGATTAGCCCGTATCCAGGACCCCCAAATGACAGGCTATGTCTCGACGCGATATTACCGTGCCCCTGAAATTATGTTAACCTGGCAAAAGTACGATGTTGCGGTCGACATTTGGAGTACAGGTTGCATATTTGCTGAGATGCTCGAAGGAAAACCTTTGTTCCCTGGGAAAGACCGTGAGCGTTTACGCGCCTTTATTCTCACCTTCTGACGTCGTGCCTTCGTTTCAAGATGTCAATCAGTTTTCCATTATTACTGAACTATTAGGCACTCCTCCGGATGATGTCATCGAAACTATCGCAAGCGAAAACGTGGGTGATACCTCTAAGCTATGGGCTTGGTATTCCCATTCTCACACTGATCGATCGCTGTAGACTCTCCGCTTTGTGCAAAGTCTGCCCAAACGCGAGCGCGTGCCTTTCAGCCAAAAACTCCGAACTACCGATGCGGATGGTATGGCACCATTCTGGCTCCTGGTGACGTACTTGTACTAATGCTCCACCACAGCTTTGGATCTTCTAGAAAAGATGCTAGTGTTTGACCCTCGGAAACGCATAGATGCTGCGGAGTCACTTGCTCATGAGTATGTGGCACCATATCATGATCCAACCGATGAGCCCGTAGCTTCTGAGAAATTCGATTGGAGCTTCAATGATGCCGACCTCCCCGTTGACACGTGGAAGGTCATGATGTACAGCGAGATTCTGGGTGAGGGTTTCTGCCACATCCAGTTGTCACAGTGCTTACGATATCTTTGGTGCGTTTCTAGATTTCCATCAGGTTGGGGACACATCTACATCAGCGAGTGGTATACCCGAAGGTGCACTAGCAGGACCAGACGCACCAGCAGGAACTACACCAGCAAAGTGAATCTTCCCATAGTCCCATATTGTTTTCAGCTGGATGTCTGTTTTGACGTGATCCTTATACGCAATATCTTTTTGTCACTGTTGCATTGAAGGAGTACAGGTTTTGGAGTGCCTTCGCTTTTCCGGACACGAATCGTTCACTACTACTATCTCTTTCAGAACCAATCACTCGTAATGTTTTCAATTTTACATAATGAGCAAGCAGGATTGTATGTACCAATCGATATCTTTTCGAATACACGCACAGATAGAACTACTCACAAGTACTTGGATTCGGGTAGTATTGTTGTAGGTCCTTGAACATGAACCGCACTCATTCGTGTGGTTGTTGAATATATACCACTAGAATAACCTTGGTTTAGAGCAGACCCACTTTTGCAGGGTAAACTGAAATAAGACTTCCTGATAAGACCATCCTATCAGTGTGTCAAAAGTGATGATGTCACGTAGACGGTAGGACTAGGAAAAGTTCCCTTTTTAGGTTTCAAGTTGTTACAAACTCGGCCTGCTTCTTTCAGCAACACCAGACTGAGTATCGGACTCAAGAAAGCGTGACAAGGATGCCACCTCGTCGTAGACCGACCGCGTTCGAGGTAACATATCCAGGTGAAGTGCAAGATGAATCCGGCAGTGGTACAGATGGGGGGAATAATCGTCGGCGTCAGCGCGATGACACGGATGACTATCATGATCCAGTGCGTGTCATGATTCATTGATATTGCGAAAGCGTATGTTTGATAGTAACTGTCCTCTCCATCTCACAGCGCTTAAAACGTCAGAAGACGAACGAACGTCCTCGAGCACGTGTGTTAGCATCCATTTCCGCTGAAATCTTATTGACTTACAATGCACCGTCCCAGCGAGATATTATCAACCGGAAAACAATGAACTATTGGAGACTGAAGACCTTCTAATCATTGGCGAAGATCCAGGCGCACTAGAAAATGGGCAGAAACCTACCCGGATCCTACATAACTTTGCGTTTTACGACCCTACTCGTGACATGGTTATGGTTTCCCTTTCTTATCTCGATAAGCACCGCGAGAATGATGATCATATGTTTGAGGGTGCAGGTGAGGCTATTGCAGTACCAGAGAACGATGAGGATGAGGGTCAGGAAGACGACCTTGAAGACGACGATCCCCAGTTTATTCGCATCACAACTATCCTGGGCTATTCTATCGACTACACCGAAGATGAAGAGTAGGCGCTCTCCTTCTTTGGATTTACTCAATAATATATACCTATTGTGTGCAGTCCAATGTACATCGAATCCGGCCACGCTCGGTATCGTCTGGGTGCTCCGTCAAAGGATTACCGACGGGAGTTTAGAGCATTTTTCCTACCGCATCGTGTCGTTCAAGCGATTGTATCGTCCGCCATACGGGAACCGGATATGCAATATCATGACTTTCTGGCCAGTTTCTCAACCATAGAGATTGGCAGTATTCGACTTGGCGAGCAATATCTTTGGGACAGTGTGAGAATTTTTTCCGCTGTTACTAGATTTCACTGCAACGTATCGTAGGTTGCTGAGCTAAGATATGCGCTCGAGGGTCTAGAAAATTCTCAACAACTGCGTGCCACGAATATAATCCGACATCTTTTGACAGAGCCTGCGCCTCCGATATTGAGATCCGTTGAACCACGTCCTCGGCTACGAGTTCCGCCAGTAGCAGTGATTACTACCAGGGGATGCACAGATATCGCCGTCCTTCGTCCAGAAAATCAGAACGCGACGCATGTAACGCCGCGAATTGCAAAGTTAGCGACCGGGTGGTTTAGAGAACAGCTAGTGGTTGTCGGTCCACAACCTCGTGTTGAACCTGGGATCCCGTATGATGACCTCCGGAAGAGGGTAAAGGAATTTGTGCAGCGAGTATCTATGCGGAGGGAAATTCGATTCCGTCCCGTGGAACAACGCATTCGTCAAGGTTCACGTTGGCTCAAGTACATTACAATAGATGGCAATGATTATGCAGTATGGTATTGTTAATTCCTATCGTGTCTAGCTTCACACTGCTTGTAGGTCGGAGATACCATTGTTGTTGCCATTGGAAACGATGGTCAGAAGAGGCCTCCCGAATTGCCGGACCCAGAGGACATTCCAAAATATGCAACTTTGGCAGATTACTTTTGGTATGCTCCTAGCGCTGATCCGTTTCACTCACCAACTCCCTTTCTTCAGGTTCGGAAGAATTATGTATATCAGTGACGAATTTGAAAATGTTCATGTCGAATGGTTCGAGCACAGCACGAAAACGGCTATGGAGCAGCTTGGACACCCCCAAGAACTGTTTCTGACCAATACATGCAGCACTGTCGAATTTGACCTTATTGTCGGAAAAGTTTCGGTCCAGTTCGTCAATCCTTCAAAAGACATGCCTGTCGTTGGGCCTTATAACTTTTTCTACAAGTCATGCACCTTCCACAACTTTCGAGAACCTCGCTGATATTTTCGCCTGAAGGTTCATATATAACAGCCTTGATGGTTCATTCACTGAAATACCACAAGAACGACTGCAACGCAAGCGGGAAGAGCTCCCGTCCGACCACTGTCCTGTGTGCTTAATGGTTGACGAGGGAGAGGAAGCACTCATTCCCCACAAGATTCGCCGCGGCTTTGCATGGAAAGACACTAAATATCATCTTCGTGACATTGTCATGATCAAGGCTCAGGAGGGACTGTGCCATATCGGTCAAATCACCCGTATTCATATTCAGAAGTCAGATGACGATGGTTGGGTTCGATTAAGAATGTTTGGAAGGATTGACAAGTTGGGCCTTCGACCTGAGAATGAAATTAAGGATGAGGTGAGTGTACACAATTCACGTATGAACTTCACTTTAACCCAGGTCCCCAGCGCCACCTCTTTGTCACACGAGATAAAATGAACTTTCCGATTTCCAGCATTATTGGAATGTGTCATGTCTACGTGCGGGCAGCTGTGCCAGAGCTCAAAGAATGGCTCGAAACGTCGCCTTATCACTTCTATGCTTGCTACTCCTTCCCAAGCCTCGATGTGACCTCCTGGGATCACAAACACAAACTTCTACCTAAAGATCTCCTAGTCTGTGGATACTGCGCTGCAGAGAACCTGGATGAATGGAAGAAAGTCAAAGAATTTTTGAAGAAGCAAAAACCCCTTCGTGCTTTAGACCCGTTCGCCGGGGCTGGAGCTTTCGGGTTGGGGTTGGAGGAATCAGGCTGCATCGAAGTTACACATGCGGTCGAAATTTCCCCGAGTGCCGCAAAGACCTTGAAGTGCGCATTTTGCTACTCGTTTCAGCGATATTAATAAGGAGTTCACAGAGCCAACTCTCCTAAAACGGTGGTGTATAACCAGTGCAGCAATCTAGTACTCGCAGCAGCAATTAGATCACACACCAATCTTAACGTTCAACGATTGGAGAAAATACAATCTGATATCACAGATGACCCATACATTCCCGCCCCTCCGAAACCAGAGGAGATCGATTGTATCATTGCTGGGTTTCCCTGGTCGGTGATGGCGTATTTTCACACTCTATTTGTTCATACTGAAGCTGCACATTAGCCAGCCCCACTCGCGCCTGAACATGTACGTTAAGGCAAATGACCGCAAGAGCAACCTTATCCTCAACGTCCTATCATGGGTTGACTTTATGCAGCCAAAATACTGCTTCTTTGAGAACGTGCGTGGGTTCTTGTCGTTCGGTCTAAAGGTACGGCAAGCTGGGCCATATAGAGTTAAAGGGGGTATTGCCATGGGCGGATTGAAATTCTTGATCCGGGCGATGACTGACATGAAGTAAGTGTCGCTCAAATGTCAAATATCTATCTAGTATCATACTTCTCAGCTACCAAGTGCGCTATGGGATCCTACAAGCTGGTCACTACGGCACTCCTCAAACCCGTGTGCGATTTTTTATGGTCGCGGCAAAGCACGGTCAACCCCTTCCTCAGCTCCCTCAACCTACGCATGCCTTCCCTACGGTGGACGCGCTGGGAATTGATTTGCCAATTGGACACCATATCAGACCTATTTTGACACAGCCTGGCTACGCGCCTCACCAATTTATCAGTATTGACGATGCCATCAGTGACCTTCCTCGATTCGATTGGTACAACCGTATTATCCTAAAATGTGCTACGTTCACTAATTATTGGTTACAGGGTAAACCCGAGACCACCCAGGGATCCAGCCAAACGACGGGAAGAACGGGAACGCGCTCAGACGATCCCACCTAAAAAATGCAAGAAAGACCGTCCCTGGTGCGGATACTTCGGAGCGAATGTAGAGTACGAGCATGAGCCAATGACGGCATTTCAAAAGTGGTGTCGTCAAGAACCTTCTCAAGATCTGCAACAATATACGCGGACCTACGAGGCCATCAAAGTCGAAAGGTAAGTGACGTCTTCGCACAGCGGATGGTAGAGGTTTTTAATTTGCGTAGAGTTGTCAGTATCCCGATGAGGGCGGGTGCAGATTATAGGGGTACATGTCTTTTTTGCAGGACTTTATAATGTTGACGATAATTCAGAACTGGCGGGGCATCTCTGGGAGTGGCACTTCGCAAATCCATCCTCAGCCATTGCACGCACGGGTTTCAAACCAGGTACTCTACTCCCGATAAAGAGTTATTCGTGACGTTTGACTTATGGTGTATAGGTCTTTATGGACGAGTTAACAAGAACAGTTATTTTCAAGCCACTGTCACCAACGTTGACCCAAGTGCAAAGCAATCCCGTGTGCTCAATCCTTACGTGCGTCGTTGATTCCACTACAGTGCACCTAACCAAATGAGTACGAATCGCGCAGTGCAAACGCATTGTCACGGTGCGCGAACTCGCTCGGTCACAAGGCTTTCCCGACAAGTTTGTGTTCTATGCGGAATATGATCGTGTCGTCACGGTGTGTGCTAGAACAACCCCCCTCCCACTGCGCACTGATCGAATAACATAGATGCATAGACAGATTGGTAATGCCGTGCCATGGCCAGTCGCGATGGCAATCGGCCGCGAGTTAAGGAAAGTGCTGGTGAAGAAATGGTGGAAAGAGCGGGAGGACGCCATAGTGGTTGACTGAGCTTGTGTGACGCTGACAATACAACCTAAGTATTATTAGCGAGTAAATGTAAGGTGTCCAGACTCCATACCGCACAATCGCAACCCGCACAACGTCTAAGTTGGCGATTTGATCAACCATTGGTAGCGTGATGCTCATCATTGGCGAGCTCATATCCAACCCACACAACCTCGGAACAACTCTCACAACCAACGAGGTGTCTTCCCGCATCCATGTCCTCTTCAGTGATCCTGTATGTTCCACCACATCTACAAGAATGTGTCCATACACCCTCTTCTGCTTCCTCAAAATCTTCCAGTGAGATAACCTGTGCGGGACGCGGGCTAGTGGAGGTCTTTATTCGAGTATTTCGAAGAATATTATCATAGGCTACGCGGGAGGACGCATTCGACAAGGTGGTGTATGCTTCTTTGAGGAGTGCGATGTCGACATCTACGGGTGGTATAGTGGATGAGAATGATCGCTTGTCTGGATGTGAAGCAAGAAGAGCCTTATGGTACGCTGATTTTATTGTGCTCAGCGGGGCATCGTATGTTATCCCAAGGAGCTGGTAGAAATCGATGTTGGGAAGGATATCCAGCTTGCTTGAAGGTGATGGTTTGTTGTATCTATTTACATAACGAGCTGATCAAATACGCGATGATTACCACACCTGTAAGTAAGGGTATCGATCTACGTAGGCAAGTTGAGCAAATGGGTCTCAAAATAAACGCAGGGAAATGGTTAATGAGAGTGGGGTAAAATGACGTGGTGGTAGACCAAGATGAAATGAAACTAGGTAGAAAAATGGGCAATGTGACTGGTAGTATGAAATGTAAGTACGTCCAGTATTATTCCGAGTCCATCGTCTGTGTACATATCGACATTAAAGCAGATTGCCGTGAAATAAACAGGCTGTAAGCAGATGAGGCAAGTCTACATGATTGTGCAGTCCTTGTTGGTGGCTGCATTCTTGGCGTCGGATCCGTCCCGCATGACTCCGCCTTGTTGTCCGATGGGTGGGCCCTTGAGCCGTTGTTGGGCACGTTTATCACCCAGTTCTGCGGCTTTCTTGAAATACGACATCGCTCTGCACGCATACATCGGTATCGAATTTGGGACTAAGACAAGATCACTCACTCTGGAAGGTCTGGCGGGGTACCAATCCCTACTTCCAAGAAGTACCCGACAGCGTACATCGCCTTTGCGAGTCCAGCATCTGCTGCTTTGCGTGCCCAGAGATATGCTTCTGTGTCGGATTGGGGTAGCACACCGGGTGAGCCGACTAAGTACCAGGCTGTGAGCGCGAAACATGCATCACGATGGTTCTGCTGCGCTGCGATGTTCTGCGCAGATACATTAACTTTGGCGCGCTAATCGGTGAGGGAACCCACATAGTAATGGATTGACAAGGCTGGATCCTGGGGACAACCTAACTTCCCATACTCATAACATTCCCCTAGCCGGTAAGCACTGGGAGCATACCCAAGTTCCGCCGCTTGTGCGAGTAGTTCCACGGTATACTCCACGTCAACAAACACAACGTTGTCTATCCCCCGTTCGTGCAGCAAGGCAAGCTCATGCAAGGCATGCGGAAACTCGGCCGTTGCGTGCTCCGCAGAGCGTTTCAGCCATTTGACACCCTCACGTGGCCGTTTTGAGAGTCCGAGCTCGCCATTAAGCTCAGCAATACCAAGACGGTACATAGCGCCAGGGTGAAGTGCTGCCCCGGCTTTTCGGAAGAATTGGAGAGCCTTGGCAGATTCGCGCCTGCAACCCCATCCATTCTCACAGCAAGTTCCTGCACGATATGCGGCATCTGGATGTCCGTGTTTTGCTGCGAGTACGAATAGTGGGTACGCCCGATCAAAGTCTTGCCTGCCCTTGTACGTGCCTAGACCATTGGCGTAGCAGTCTGCAAGGAAATATTGTGATGCTGGATGTCCCCGGTCTGCTTGGCGTTTGAGGAGGCTTGTGGCTTCATGCACAAGATTATCGCGCTTTTCGATTGCCTTTTCAATTTCCATTACATTTCCAGGGGTGGGAGCCGGGATGGGGAAAGATTTAGATGCATCAATCATGAATACTGCGAATTCGAATTGGATGTCTGGATCCTGTGTTTTCTTTGCATTTGCACGATATAGCTCGAGGGTACGCTCATAAGAAAGTAATGAGGCTTGGTTTCCCGGGCGGAGGTGTGAGTGATCTAAAAGGGGACCCTGGGACAGTTGTGATTGAGAATGAGACCGCTGAGGTGGGAAGGTTGTGCCGTTATTCTGTTGAGCACCATAAAACTCATCCGCAGCATCAAGTGATTGACCTGCAAGTCCTAAGGGTTGGTCATCGTCATCATAGTCTGGATCTACTGTCTGTTGTGGGGACTGGTAATGATTCGGGGAGCCTTGAGCACGGGGCTGGCGATGACGGCGCGGTGGGTCTGGGAGATAATCTGGTTGGTTTGCTGCATCATCCGCAGCATAGAACGAGTTGGGCCGTGACTGAGCGTGGGCGTACATTACTTAGTACGATGCGAAGAGTCGAGCTGATACTTAGATCAAGCTGTTCGATTGTCAAAAATGATGTTAGGCTGGACCAGCGAAGCCTTCAGGATAGATTTGAACCCACTATTACCTGGTGAAAAGGAGTTATGTGGTCGTTCCAAGGGTTGTACTGGTGACACTTTAGTTAATTATGGTACAAGAGGTAGGCACGGATTTGCCTACGGAGTGGCTGACTATTGGACCAATAACACCACACACGGTCGTTGCTGCAGCCGTCGATGAGGGGACTATTCACTAAATCGTTCTCGGTGTGGTCTGACGTCGACGGAGTCGATCGCCAGTAAGGAGAGGCCTCAAGGCAGCTGCAAGGCTTGCAGTGGATAAAGAGAAGCGGACGATGAAGTGAACTATGTAATATTACCGGTGTGAGCCGGTTCACATGATGTCGAATGCGGTGTCGGGTCTTCACTGACTCCGACAATCAGCCGTGGTCGTCCTCAACGTCTAGGACGACCAGCACAAACATTTTCTATCATGCAGTCATTGCGCACACGCAGGCCCTCTGAGACGCGCACCGTTAAACGCCAGGCATCCAAACTCGAGAAGAAACCTATCAATAAGAATGTTCGCAAGTCCACCGTCGATGACAAGATAAAGAAGCGCATGTCACTGCGCTATGCAGATATATCTGCGCCCACCGAAGCTTCTGTTCCGGATGTTCCAAGTGTTCCCATTGGGCTGCGTCCAGGTGCAGTGAGGGACCCAGATGAGCTTGTCTTGGAACGTGCCAGCATCAGAGAGGACCCGAAAGTTATAGATCAGAGGTTGCTGGACAAGGAAGACTTTGATCCAGACACTTGTGAGTACTATGCATTTGTAGTCTGGATGTTCTTACGCGTTCGACATGCTATACAGATTTGAAGGCCAAATTGGCTAACTCGACCGAGGCGGAGCTTAGGTCTCTCCAGTCTTCACTCAGATCGTCCAAGGATGATACTGCTGTCGAACTACAGCGGAATGTGTTTAAAAAGTATCTCACAGTATCTCCGAATGTTCTGCCCCGTTGAATTCGCTAACCTTGCTACAGCTATGCCGAATTCGTACATATTTCCAAAGAAATTTCTGTCCTCGAGAACGAAGTACTTGAACTCAAAGAAAGCCTTTCTGAATGGAAGTCTATGCCGAGCCTTTTGCACATTGATGAGTCCGCCTCTGCTTCGGAGCGGCGGCGCAACGTCCGTTCATCTATTGCGGACCTTCGCGTGCTCTATGCGAATCAGATGCAGACACTGCACACTCAAATCGAGGGCTCTGCGAAATTTGCTCCAACAACGCCAGGAAGACATGTAATTTACGAAATGGACGGGATATATGCTCTCAACGCGGCAACTTACAGGGTTAGTAACACTGTTAAGTTTGTCGTACTAGATGATTCTGTGCTCGTCGCGAAGAGGAGGAGGAGGAATAACGGAGAAGGGGGACGGCTGGTAGCAGAGAGATGTTGGCCTTTGAATGAGATGTTAGTTTTGGATACGAAAGATACAGCAAGTGAGTGTGATTTTGATTGTAGAAATGTATATAATATCTGATCGGCCTGCCAACTTGAAGCCATGACAAACGTCTTTAAAATCCGCCATCAAAAGGAGACATATGTTTACAGAACAGAGGCACCCTCTGATAAGAAGACTCTGCTTGGACAGTTCCGCCAGGTTGCTGAAGAACTTGCAATCCGCAAACGCAGGGAGCGTGAAGGCGAGCACGAGCGACGTAAGAGCATGTGGACCAGTGGAGATGTCAGCCTTTATGCCTTAAGTGATTTATATTCGGTATCTGACATGATATTCTAAGCAGCGCACCTCTATGACATTGCATCCTGACAAGGTGCCACCCCTTCCTGACTGGATGGCTGAGCTTGCCCGCAAAGCGGGCGTTGACGGGGATACTAGCGCACGGGACAAATCCGAGAGCGATGCTCGCTTCATCAGTGATTTCTCGGACGACCTCACAGTCGCCATCGCTCTACGATCCTGGGAACGGGCCGTTCAGCTAGTGGAGGAAGGTCGTGCCAAGGTTTCTTCCATACCGTCATTGAGCGCCAAACTCACTCCTCTTACGGCGAGCCTCACCTCAGCACTACTCGATGCACTCAGTGCGCCTGGGAACCGCAAGAATACTGCAGTGAACCTCATTGGTCACTTGTTAAAGCTTGGACAAGGTCCAGCTGCGAGGTCGACATTCTTAAATGCACGAGCGGGGGCGGTGGACCGGTACGTCAGGGCCATCAGATTCGAAGGACATGTCGGGATGTATGTGCACGATTTGGCTTTAGTCGTGTTTACTGGGATCAAGCACACAGCAGATTGGTTCCTCGCGGGCTTTGTAGAGCACGATATGACTAGCAGTCAGTGATTCTTCGCATTTTTCATGCAATCCTCCTTACTGATAGGCACCAAGCTTTGATTGACTGGGCCAAGAAACAGATTGAGATGTATGCTGAAAGGTTCAGAAAGCAGGTCTATAGTTCCGATGTTGAACAGCAGACTATCAAAGAAGCACTCAAAATCACATACAATCAGAGTCGCAAGGTTTGTCCATTATCTTCGCCATCAATTCATACTCATTCATACTCCTGTCTTTCCTTCTTCCTGTTTGTGTAACCCATCCACTTACATACTGCTCAGCTCCTACAAGAATTTGGGCTTGACTTCCGCTATCTCCTTGACGAGCTTCTAGTCCAGGACCCCCAGACCAACGACACCTGCGTTGTTTCCGCTACCTTCCATGCGCCTTCCCTAGCGCCCTCCATCTCACGCTCGCACACACCGCAATCTACATTATCCTTTGTGTCTTCCTCAACGCCTCCCATACCTCCAATTCCAATACCACCTACACCTGACTCGCCTGCTCGCCCTACTACACGCTCTTCAACACCTCTGCGCCCAATCAGGCAGATGCATGACTCGGATCCTTCGTCGAAATCAGTGCGGGATAGCCCAGCTCCTCCACCACGCTCGTCAGATCGTCCTGGGAACGCTATCAGACCCCCTCCAGTCGCTATTCCACAAAGGGAAGGGATGTTTTGACCACGTATCCTGTTACCAGTATTTGTTCAACTTCATTGGCCGTTCGTGGTAGGCATGTTACTGCCTGAGATGACAAGCACCAAATTATGAGATTTTAATCTCCAGCGCTCTGTCATGGGTTAGTACCAGGGCTAGAAGAATGGATGCGACCCGGACTCAAATGTCAATCTAGTGATTGCCCACGCCTTCCTCCCTCGGACACTACTTGTCTCCTACTCTGGAGTCCGCATATCTGTCCCTGAATGTTTTGATGGCTTGTACTCATTCAGACTTGCACCCACATTCCCTATTTATTAAACATTGACCATCCAGACTCCAGAACCTTTCAACCTCCATGATACATCCTCCTGCATGGCTAATCTCCACTGAAGAGGCTGAGTGAATTGTGTGTCTGCTCCGTGTTCAAGTAGTTTGACTGAGGTTGTAGTGCCGCTGTGTGACGAGGCTCGTGCCTATCAATGATTTGTGCGCCTGGGTCTCCACTTGAATCTTGCACAACCTCTCAATATTTTACGGCGAAAATGTGTCGACGTTTCTGATATCAATGTTGATGCTTGTCAGGTCCGTCTTTGGGAGGATGTCAAATCGGTTGATCTCACTTCCTCGCTGGTTCCTTGGATCTTCCAGCTAGTACGTAGATGCAAGGAGTGTGTATTATAACCAACGAATTACCATATCACCATGATGATGAAAACAATAATGATAACGATAATAGCGATCGTGATAGTGGGAATGAATGAATATAGATGATAAAAAGCATGTGTAGGTGGGTGAAAAGAGTGAACAGTATGTTATGCCACAGAATAAAAAGAATGTGTATAGTGGGTGGAAAGAAAATACGTGAATGAGCGTGAGCAGATGCATACATGAAACAAAGAAGATAGCTGATAGCAGAAGTGAAATATGGCTCTCCTGATATTCAGGGCCTTCGTCGTCGTCGTCGTCTTTTTCTTCTTCGGCAGTTGGGTAAAACGGCAGAGCACCCACATCTGTCGACTGTTCACAATTGCCATTCTCGAAGTGCTTCTTGTAGGAATCACTTGTCGTATACCTAATCACAACAATATTAGTGATGAGACGCGCTGATATTGAGAGTTGGGATACGCACGCTTTGGAACAACCAAATTTCTGTAGTTTAAAGCCTAGGTGCTTTTGTGACCTGATGTGCCTAAAATAGCTTGCAGGACTCCTGAGTAACATGCCGTCCTTAGAACACACATATGACCCATTGTGTTCACCAAGTCGATTCAACACGGGTTTCTGTCCCAATGTTTCAGAATACGACCTCACGAGATGAGAAAGACACTCACAGATAACGGGTCGTTTTTGATTCCGCCGAAGCCTATTTTGGTTCGCATGATGTAGCGGTGATGATGATATTCCGCCATGTGCTTTTGAGTGAGCGAAGCACTTGGTCCTTGAGAAGCAGAGTCCGTTACGAGCTGGGGCCCGTGATGTTTGTGGAGGTATCTTTGATGCGGTATGGGTGGAGCGCAAGGATTTGCGGCTGCTGGAAAAGATGGTAAGGGTTGATGGTACAGGGGGGGCGCAGGTGGGTTTTGTGGGGGAAGAGCGGCCGCAGTTGGCAGTGGGTATGGACCAACATAAGTGATGAGCGAGACATTGGCTACTGCACAAGGGCAATAGCCATTTTGTCCCATTTGGAACACGTGATGCGCAAATCCACCTGACGAATGCGCGACGGGTGCGTATGAGGAAGGGGCACCATGCGTCCCGTTGAGTGGCACACCGTATGGGTAGTAGGGGTATGCGGGGGCATGGCCTGGACAAGGAATACATGCGGACTGGGGCCAGGGAAATTGACCCATATACATGCAAGTGTTTGGCATGCATTGTGTTGCATCGGAAGAATCGGAACCATGCGGGAGGGATGGAGTGTGGGTTGGATCATCTGGAGGCAAAAAGTAGATTTAGTTAGAAAGCACAGGTGTTGAAGCTGTGGGATACACGTACCTGGGCCAGCAGATAGTTGAAATATTAAGAGGGATTGTACGAGTTCGCAGTGCCAGTAAGTGCAACGGGGGAGGGACAGAGAATGAGGGCCACCAAATCAATATTTATATGCTCGTCCAGCGTCGCTTTGAAGGTGTCCTCGAGATGCGCATCCACGGCAGAGACCTTCCTTTGAGGGGACATTTTCTGTGGACCACCATTATTCACTAAATGGGACGATAGCCATTTTGCTCGATGCCTCTAGCTTTGCATCCACGCTTGAGTTGTTCATTCTTGTTTTGTTGCAAGTCCGCAATGCAAAGATGAGAAGCGTGTAGTGGATGAGCTGTTGTTTGTGCCCTCCTCAGACTGACAATCTGATTGGAGCACCATGACTTATGTTTCAGGCTCCGCGAACGGATGGATAGGATCATCATAGATCCCGGGCCAAGGCAGGTTCACGTGAGTGATGAAATTCATCAAGTCTTTGAGAGAAACAGGTCGAATTTAGTGAACTGGTGAACAACGGTTACAAGGAACGAACCTCAGATGCAAGGCGCAATAGACAATGCAAAATTTGACGCACACCTCTCGTATCACCTTCCAAAGACGGCTTACCAACATTCGACTCAAGCGACAAGCGTCACGGGTAAGAATATTACCATTACATTTCCTTGTGAGTACTTGCACTATTATTTGGTTTCCTCCAATACATCGCAGCATCCCGTCGTAGATTCTGGCGTGAGTTGACTCCTCTAACCAAGATAGAGAACTAACCATATTCTTATTTTCCTATTTTCAAAACTACACGATCAAGTTGAAGGATGTTGGTGTCTTGCAACATTGGTCGATTGACGCGAAGGTGTGTCAGTACCACTCTACGGAAAGTCTATAACTGATCGCTTCTTAGTATCTGTATCCACAGTCATGAAGAGTAACAAGAACATACCAACAAATATGAATTTGCGTTATTGGTGGGCAGAAAGTGGTACCTGAGGCCTGAGGACACGAGGTATGACAGTATGTAATGATATACAACCAACGCATTACTATAGACTTTCGAAGTGCGGCCAGACGTCGTCCAGTAGATACTTTTCCATTACGACCATTTCCATTTGAAACGCTTTCAACACTGAGTACTGAGTACTGATGTTTCAACGCCTTCCTCTTCAAGTTCTCCTGCCAGTGCGCCGGGCGCCCTACAGCTTTAACTTGCAGTGAGCGCAGAGTGGGCACCGGGCATCAACGACCCCCTGCATCATTTCTGATGACGTAGTCTCTGAATACTGGCATGAATTGATAGATAGTTTCAAATATGGTGACAGAGATGCAGACACATCTGAATGAATCTTAGACGGTTGTCCGCAAAATTTGGTGTAATATTTTGGTTTGTTGATCCAAGTATTAGGTTAGCATCCGAATCCCGATGGCCCATGGGCGCTTGCCATTTGTCGGTTGTCCAGTTGTTCACTTCACGTCTGAACTTGAGTTCACATACTATACTCGGCGTAAAAGAATGCAATTTGACCCACAGTGAGCTTTCAAACGAGTTTAAATTAGCTTTTCTCAGAGCAAGATTGTAACCTTCAAATTTCAGCCCGAGTTTGCGCTTCGTCAGCGTGTCCACTGCCGCGCCCTTCTCGACTGCATTGAAACCTTACTTGGGCGTCAGTAACAACTTTACGAACAGTATGTCACTTCATCGCATATGTGAAAGCTTTCTGACGACGTTTTGCAGTGTAATGTAAGGGTTCATCTGAATATCTTCAGACTGAGCCCATATCGTGACATCGTCCCGCAGATATACGACCATGTCGATGCCCAGTACACCTATATCCAGAGCTATTACGAAACCCTACCTTCACCTTCCTCCAGGAAGCTCGCAATTATGTGGATTGGCTTCAACGCTATGCCTTTCCCTATTCTGCGTCAAATAGCACCAGACCAAGTAAATTTGAATTCAATTACAACGATGCATTCCACTAACCTTGCTGTTGCCGTTCACACACCCCTCCCCTCGGTCTTCTGGGACTTTGGGTAACACGACAAAGACATCCAACAAAGTAAAGATGCATATTTAGGAAATTGGTTATGAGCCATT
Organism: Suillus hirtellus; assembly: GCA_016695485.1. Classification (NCBI taxonomy): domain Eukaryota; kingdom Fungi; phylum Basidiomycota; class Agaricomycetes; order Boletales; family Suillaceae; genus Suillus; species Suillus hirtellus. The sequence continues at coordinate 50,907 of MU172357.1, forward strand.
CACCAGTCTGTTTAACGTTACGAACGCTACCGTGACCGACCCCGATATTGGTAGTATTGGTCGGTATCAATAGTGCATGATTCCAGTACTGCAGACTGATAAAAATTCACATCCAATCATCCTTTTGTCGTTGCCCTCGACTGGTCGCAGGACTCGCAGAACCATATGAGGTCGGTCATGCCACGTGGTAATAGAATGTCACCTTTCCTTCTTCGAAAATGCCCTTAGCAAATCAAACGCAAAGCTAAATGACTCACTATAGACAGCTAAACTACCAGTCAATTTCTTACCGGCCTCGAGTATCATTCGTAGGCTGCATGACATCGTAAGTGCCTCACAGAGCAGTCTTTTTATATGCAGCGAGCATTTTACAACTAAAATACACATCCAAGTCACCTGGCCGATGCAATGTTACCATCACGTCACAAGCTCGGTTTCGCTTCGACCGAGGACCCTAGTCGGATATCTATTCACCGCACGAAATACGAGATCTATGAATCGAGCTAAGTTCCGTTGTTTTCATCCCATCCACGGGTCTAGATCATCTTGCTCGTCGCTGACAATATATAAAATCAGCGAAAAGATAGAGGAACGTGATTGCATGCCTCATCTGAATTCATGTCGTCAAATAACATTGCGAACAAGCAAGTGATGATAGCGAGTAGCGGAGGGCGCCGAACGAACCATTCAATTGGCTCCGTGTCTAGAATAATGTTTGACAAGGATCCCCAGGGCCCACTTCCGGAACCGCATCTATCGCTGACGTGCATACTCGCGCATTTTTATCCGAACAAATACAAGCAAGGTTACATTATGTTGATTTTGGTCTTGTCACGCAACGTTCGATCAACCGCTGACTTTGAATACAAATTTTCTTGTATTCTTCTGCTTGTCAGGTCGATCTGCGCCTGTTTAACGCCATCCGCTGTGAATGGATTTTTCTTGAAGACCTGGACTTAAGGTACCGTTGACGAGAAGGAAGAACAGGGCATTTCCTGGTAGAGCACTCCTGCTGGGGTGTATGCGTATTTGTCCATCCTAAGTGTGAGCATATAAATTGAATGATGGACATTGAGCCCGTGAAGGTCAGAGAGCATATTCAGACCGCAGAGAAACAAGTTGTCGTAAGGCTTGAACATTTATTTTCGACTTTATTGGATGAAAGCTGAGACGGAGCCGTGACCAGTAGTCTGTTATGTCTTCACCCATCGCAGGGAGGCGGGAGACATCAGTGATAACGTCCCATCAGAACCAGGCGGACGGCTTGTTCAGATAACTGTTCGCTGCGGGTATTTTGAACTAAAAGAGTGATCAAAAAGGTTAGCGGAGGGTTGGATGGTGGAGTGAGGCTGTGGGACATCAACACAAGGCAAAGTCATTTCGACATTGAAAAGCAGGTATAAAGATCTCTTTGTATCCATATAGCGCCAGTCACTTGTAAGGGTATAAGGAAAGCTTGAGCAAAGTAGTCTATAGTAGAAATTGGTGTATGTCGAAGTTGCTATCAGGTTCAATGATAAATTCGAAGGAAGGAACGAGGGTGACATAGTCTTCTTGCTGCTGGTCCGTTGGATCAACTTCACTACCGAGATCTTCTAAAAATTCGTGCATATCAAAGTTGCTATCAGGTTCTACGCTCAAATTGAGGGTAGGAATGAGGGCGGCATATTCTTCTCTCTGCTGGTCCGTTGAATGCACTGCATTGCCGAAAATAAGGCTCTCCAGGGGACATTCTGACCGCATCAAGAATGCCTTGAACTCTTCATGTGGCCACGGGCCTATATTGCGGGCTTCGACCACGCGAAGGTTGGGAAGTGTGAGAACATCAAATAGGCCAAGGGCCCCGGCTGAGCTCAGGAATACGTCCCCAGACATGCGTAAGGATTGGAGGTTGACGTGCGTGACCGGTTCTAGAGTTTGAATTGGGTCCAGTATTCCAATCATCACCACGGAAGAGAGGTTGGGGCATAGATGGAGTATGCGAGGGAATGTATCTAATCCATTCACGTTGATCTCAACATGGGTGAGACGGGCCCATGCGGAGTCAGTGAAAAATTCTAGGTCCTTGCGGCTGTATAACAGTGATGTTATGTCCAACTTGCGCAAATTCAGCGGCAAATTCGACAGAGAGCGGTCGATAGTTGATTTAGGATCGAACCCATACTTGTGGATGGTAAGTTCCTTGAGTGCGTGAAGGCCTTCCATCACGAAGGGGCCGTCGCAGGCAAAAAAGTCAAGTTTGAGAGACGAGATTTGCTGAATGTATGGCTGGAGCAGGCTTTGTAGCTCGCTCCAGTTAGTGTGGCACTCGAGTCTCAATGAGAGAGGACATCCTCCAGACCGCTTGAGCCAGAGGTTGTAGCATAAAGCTCTCTTCTCCAAATTGTCGTGCTCGGCTGTCATCTGCAGCCTGCACCATAAACTTGGCAAGCCCACAGCGACCTCCCTCCATCGTCGACATATTGTGGTCAACAGTAGGGGAGCCGCCTGTGGCGTGGGGCACAAATACTCGTCTTGAGGCAGACAGTAAAGGAAAACTTCTGAGAGTATTTCTGTTGGCAGGTGCCACGAAAATGCCTTGCGCGAAGTGTTGGACTGAGCGGTGTTGGCCCTCTCTTCGACGGGTGGCCGTTGACGATAAAAAACGCCCTTCCTAACTTTTTCAAGGCCCGAATTCTCGCGCACGATCGTCTCATTCAACTGTTGAAGTAGATGTTTATTATTATATCCAGACGGAAAAAAACCAGACACTTACAGGTTTCTGCGGTTCACCAGTGGTAGCTGAGACCGGTGAATCGACGTTTGAGTTGGATTTCTGCATGCTGATGCGAAGAAGATTTAGATGTTTGATACAGAGATTTGGGGGAGGAAATAATTCTACCAAAGTTCTACCGTTTCGTCAACTGCCGAGTCCCTATTTAATTCAACACTTCAAAAAAAAAAGGCCACAACAAACACACCTGAAATTCTATTGTATTTTCTTGTTACAATGGTAGTCAGTGTGGGCCCGAGCACCTGTGGAAGGGTGGTCTCACTCAATGGTTTCAGCACATTCGATCGGCACCAGTGACTCCTGGGCCATTCAGGACCTTGTCCTGGTACCCACGAAAATCTGGTTCAATTCGAGTCTCCTTGACACCTCTCCAAATCCCTACCGTACGTACTGAACGGCCGACTCCCTTTTCGTCAACCGTTTCTCCTCACTACATTCTTAGTACTGACTGAGAGTCTGAGACACGTTCTAGCTCTTGATGCCAACAACTGGGATCACGTGAAAATTACATCATCTTTCCTTTTCCAAAAAGTTTCATCGCTTCCTTGAACAATTTACGAGTCAATTGCACTACTAGGCGCCGTCGCCGGCGATGACCTTACTTTCGTTTGTAATTGGAAAGACGAAGGGAACGAGCGCAGTTGATTTTGGAAGGACAGAAATTGGTCACGATCGTAGCAAATGTTACGAACAGAGAATGCGGAAAATGCCGTTGTTTGTAATTGTGGACGATTTACAGGATTAAACGGGTTGGCATATGACCTTGCAAGCAAGGTGAATGCGTAAACAGCCATTCGAATTAAATTACTCGCGATCGTGTGTTGCAAAATATCGAAATGCCACACGTCGAAGAGTGATCTTGCTACTAATATGCAGGGAGCAAATATTACAATTAAAATACACGTCCAGCTAATAGTACACACTTCTTGCATATACGCGCTCAAAGATCTAACGAGTGGGCGAGCGGGCAAGGTGAAGTAATTCACGACATCATCTCCCAGTCCATTCACCACACGAAACTCGAAGTTGACAAGCATCAAGATACATCAAACATTTTTGCGCGATTCGCACAAGACTGCTGCTCAAGAAGGGACCCGAACTTGTAGCTTCTAATACCTACGGCAGGTTGATTTCATGACTTGACGTTCGCCTTGGATCCATTTGAACGGCTCGAATTCAGCCACGTGTGGCATGCAATTGTTTGAATAGATTGTAGTGAGCAGTTTGGAACATGCAGATAGCGTTGGAACAAACGCTCCGCGGCAACTCCACGGAGGTTGAACTTTGGGGTCCGGATAGCAAGAAAATGAGGAACCTGGGGCCAAGTCTAAGTGAGTATAGACTATCAAAATATTGCGGGGACAGATCAGGAGACAAGCGGTACAAAAACAGGTACCAAACTAACCTCCGATAGCGCGCGCGAGCGCACCATGCCAAATTGTGCTACTACTTGGAAAAATCGACAAGTGCAACCAGCTACGTTGCAAAGGCAATCAAGATCTATGACCTTGAATGGGTTGGCACTGGACTGGCAACGAAGTATGAACGGTAGCATCCGCTTAAAGAACCACTTGGGTCTCATCGAGCAAGTTCATCGACAGATGATTTCAACATGCAGGATAGTACCACGACGTACTGAAGTATGTCTTATTACAATCACTGGCACAGAAAGAGAGATGTAGGTTTCATTCGACTGAAGCTAGAAATAGTATGAAGTTAAAAGAGGACATAATGTACAATGCACAGCCATCATGAAGAAGAATAAATATAACGAACGCACCCACATGCCCATCATTGCTCTTTGTCCTTGCTAGTATCCCGGTAAGACCAAAGTCCATGTGAGCATTAGGCACAGATGACCTGACGATCGACTTAGCAGGCAATAACTAGTGCGTCAGCTCTCGGATGAGTTGAACATCGGGCCTAGCTACCTTACAGAGCGGGAGGAGAATCCACCGAACATATCCATTAACCGATATACTTGCCAACCTGTCTGGCGAATACGCAGTGATGGCTTCCAGCTCGACGCAGCCCGATGCAGCAGAAATCAAATCGATTCTGACACCAGTCATGACCTTGGAGGGACATGAACCATGGAACGATTCCCATTCGGAAAATGAACCTCACAGCGAGTACAAATTTATCTCATACATTGCCTATTTCCCCGATGGCAAGCAAATGATCAGCAGATCACGCGATAAGACAATTCGGCGATGGGACCTGCGGGAGGGTAAGGAGATTGAGAAGGCTCGAGAAGTTTACGAGGATTTTATAAATGCGGTGATGTTATCAAGGGACGGTCGATGGTTTGTCACTGCAACTATTAGCGAACTCAAAGTCAGTGAGGTTGAGACAGGGATCGTGAGAACATTTCATGGACTCCCAACCGCCATTTGCATCGATATCTCCACAGACAGCGCATTGGTAGCGGGTGGGTCATCCGATGGGACACGTACATGGAGCTTGGACACAGGCAAACTCGTGGCTGGTCCATTCAATATTAGCAGGGATTGTTCTCATCTAATAACGTCACTTCGACTCTCGGAAGACTCTCGGAAGCTGGCGGTGTTGTTGAAATGGGGAAGGTACCTTCAAGTGTGGGATGTTCGGGCACAGAAATTGCTTGCAGAAAAATCTGCTCCTAGCAAGCCCGGATTATTTGGGCCGGTCTTCTGGACGACAAAAGACAAATCCATCGTAGCCGCATTCTGTTTCATAGATGACCCCCCCACGGGAACCGCCTATGATCCCTCGTCGACGATCTATGAGCTCGACCCGTCGACGCTCAAAATTGTCGGAGCTCCTTTTCAACACACTTCTGACATCAGCGATCTAGCACTCTCATCTGATTGTGTTCTTCTCGTCAGCGCTTCTTCCTATGATAACACCATCAAGCTGTGGGCCTTTCAGTCTCGCCAGCTCCTTGCTTCATTCAACTTCGACTCTCCCAGGACCCTTGCCCTCTCGCCAGATTCACGCCAACTAGCTTACACATCTAGTGGGGACACTAGGATATATGTATGCAACATTCCAGCGAACATCCTTGCTAGCATTGGGCTTGAAGAACCACAGCCTGGTGTATGTATTCCCCCCATACGTTCATTATCCATGTGCTAATATCCTTGCAGGCCAGTAAATCTGAACATTTATGCCATGCTGGTCTACTAAACGTATGTGGTCCTTCCCTTTCCTTCATCTACACCAATTTGTTCTCCATTACAGTCCGATGCAACACCTCGTCCCGTGCGTCGTAAACTGATGATACCTGCCGTGTCTCCCGTCCCTCGACCTTTACCTGCCAGGGATCCACATGCTCGCCTACGCTTTCTACGCAAGTTCTTTTCCTCCTCTTTTCGTACAGACTCGGTTCGCACCGATGCGCCTCGTAATCCCCTGGATGTATGTTTCTTTTACCAGTTTGCCTCCTAGTTGACTCGACAGTTCATCGACAGTTCCCTGCTACATCTCCCCTACCCCATCCACTTGTAACATCAGACGAGAACGTGAGTGCGCATTGTCATAAGCCCATATTCATCTCACTTTCTTTCAGTCTCGATCCACACCAGCATCCCCCATCACGCACTTCTCCGCCATTAATACCCCCGCAACCCTCCAATCCAGCTTACATCGATTATCAACCTGGTGGCCTTTTCAGACAGATCATGCATTGCCGACTATCGTCGATGTTCCTCTCGCGCCGGGTCGACTGGTATGCGTGTCTCATTTTTCTCGTCATGTTCCGAACCTCATCCATCCATATAGCGGTATGCTGCAGCGGATGCTCCCGCCCATGATGACGATGACCTGATGCGTGACGAAGACTATGTTTCTCCTCCTCTCCCAAATCCCAGCTCACGCCCAGGGATTGTCAACTCAGGACAGCATGGAAGGGACCGGTTTTGTTTTTGCTTCTAGCTGTTGAGTATCTCGCTCGACGTTACTGTATTATATGTGTTGTCCTACCTACACTTATGTCAAATTCATGGTTGTTATTGCCCCTTGAAGTGCTCGAGATATGAAAACAATGTACCTGAAGTAAATCTTGGTTGCAATCACTGATGCGGACCACCCATCAGCAAGCTCCATTGTATGATACACGGTAAGGACGACGTTAGCACACGATAACACGATGTGCGGAACGCTGACCAAATAAGATGCAGATTGCACGAAAGCTCATCTCAGACGAAAAGTGTATCTTGGACTTTCTCTCTCATCGTATACCATTCCTAAATGTGATGATCTGGTGGCGAAAGGGTGTATTATATGACATCAGACAAAGTCGACCACCAAAGAGACGTAGACCACTATCGCAACTAAAGTACTAAAGAATGAAGGGAATCACGACAGTGCAAATAAGATCAATGGGACACTGTATGCAGGGACCGAATTGGCGCTTGGTTGGCGCACAAAAGACTGACTGGTGCTCCGACTAGGAATGGTGTAAAGGCCATACGGGCCTTTAACGAGCCGAAGAGGGAGAGGTAGCTTTCCATTCGACTGAAGTTAGCAATAGTATGGATTTAAAATGACATGCTGTACGATGCACAGCCATTAAGAAGTTAACTATAAAGATACCGACACGCGCCTATATGCCCATCATCACTCTTCGTCCTTGCTAGCATCCTGGAGACCAAAGCCCATATAAGCATCAGGCACTGACGACCTGACGAATGACTTAGCAGGCAATAACTAGTACGTCAGCTCTCGAGTGAATGAGTTTAAAATGACTCAACGTCAAGCCTGGCCACCTTATAGAGCACAAGGAGAACCCGCCGAACATATCCATCTTGCCAACCTGCCTGGCGAATACAGCTATGATGGCTTCCAGCTCGACGCAGCCCGATGCAGCTGAAAACAAATCGATTCTGACACCAGTCATGTTCTTGGAGGGACATAAACCATGGAAGTTCCCTTCCTATCCAGAAAATGAATTTGACCGGCGCGAGTACAAATTTGTTTCGTCTATTTGCTATTTTCCCGACGGAAAGCAAATGATCAGCAGATCGGGGGATAAAACGATTCGGCGATGGGACCTGCGGGATGGCAAGGAGATCAAGGAGGTTCGAGAGGTTTACGAGAATCGTATAGATGCGGTGGGGGTATCAAGGGATGGTCGATGGATTGTCACTGCTGGTGATGAGGAGCTCAAAGTCAATGAGGTTGAGACGGGGATCGTGAGAATATTTCACATTGAGTGGATCGGATGCATCGATATCTCCGCGGACAGCGCGTTGCTAGTGGGTGGGACATTCGATGGGATACGGATATGGAGGTTGGACACAGGGGAACTCGTGGCTGGTCCATTCAAAACAGGCAAGGATGATCTTAGCTCAATAACGTCAGTTCGACTCTCGGAAGACTCTCGGAAGCTGGCGGTGTCGTCAAATTGGGGACAGTACCTTCAGGTGTGGGATGTTCAGGCACAGAAATTGCTTGTACAAAGATCTTCTCCTATCGATTTGGAGATACATTTGCCGGTCTTCTGGACAACAAAAGACAAATCCATCGTAGCCGCATTCAGCTTCACGCGCACGGATGAGCCCCCCCGGACGATCTATGAATTTGACGCGTCGACGCTCAAGACTGTCGGAGCTCCTTTCGAACACAATGATTACATCTATGGTCTAGCACTCTCATCTGATTGTGTTCTTCTCGCCAGCTCTTCTTACAGCATCATCAAGCTGTGGGCTTTCGAGTCCCGCCAACTTCTCGCTTCATTCGACATCTCGGGATCTCCCACAACCTTCGTCCTCTCGCCCGATTCACGCCAACTAGCTTACACGACCTTCGATGACACTAAAATCTTCATATGTGACATTCCGACCAACGTCCTTGCTAGCATTGGGCTTGAAGCACAGCCTAGTGTATGTATCCCTACATACATACATCATTTATATGCTAATATTCTATAGACCAATAAAGCTGATACACGCCATGCTATCCTGCTCAACGTATGTGATTTTGCTCTTTCCTTCATCTGCACCGCACTGTGATTCATTACAGGCCGATGCAACACCTCGTCCCGTGCGTCGTAAACCAGTGACAATACCTGTCATGTCTCCCATCCCTCGACCTTTGCCTACCAGGGATCCACATGCTCGCCTCCGCTTTCTACGCAAGCTCTTTTCTCGTACAGACACGGGTCGCATCGATGAGCCTAATCCCCTGAATGTATGTTTCTTTTACCTGTTTGCCTCCCAGTTGACTCTACAGTTGACTCATAGTTCCCTGCTACATCACCCCTGCCTCGTCCACTTCCAACACACGACGAGAATGTGAGTGCGGACCTCTATCATCACATGTAAAACTTACATTCTTCCAGTCTCGACGCACACCAGCACCACCCACCACCCAATCCTCCGTCATCAATAATTCCCTAACCCTCAGATCAAATCGACTATCAAGCTGGTGGCATGCATCGCCAACTATCGTCGATGTTCCTCTCGCGCCGGGTAGACTGGTATGTGCGCGTTTTTCTTGTCGTATTCGAATTCTCATCCATGTATGTATAGCGGTATGCTGCAGCGGACGCTCCCGGCCCTGATGATGAATTGATACGCGACGAAGATTACGTCTCTCCCCCTTCCCCTAATCCCGGCTCGCGCCCAGGGATTCTTAACTCTGGACAGCATGGAAGCGGCCGGTTTTGTCTTTGCTTCTAGTTATCGGGCATCTCGTTCGACGTTGCTGTAATTGCTGCTTGTTGTATGTGTTGTCCTCCCTACACTTATGTCGAATTCATGGTCGCTATTGTCCCCTGAAGCGCTTGAGGTATGAACACAGTGCCAATGGTCGATTCTGTCCAGACCCCAGTGTCTACGGCGCTCCGAGATATTGTCCCTGTGTTTCTTTCTGTCATGAGCATTTACTATCCGGACTCCAGAGCCTTTCAACCTCCGTGGTGCGCTGCTACATAGCTGGCCTCCGCTGAAAGGGACTTCATCGTGTTGAGCCAGTTGTGGGTCCGCACCTTGTTGCAATAGTTCGCCTCGCATTGTGATATCTGTGTATTTAGGTTGAGGCGCTCTCTCTACAGAGAAAATATGTTGACCCCTCTGATATCGATGCTTCTCAAGTTTGTCTTCGGGAGGGACGGGTGATGATGATGTCACAAATTGTCTCAACTCACCTGCTCGCTCGTTCCTTAGATATTCCAGCTCGCGCGTACATGAGAGGAGAGTGTGTATTATAACCAACGAATCACCAAATCATGATGATGATGATGATGATGATGATAACGATAATAGCGGTTATGACAGTGTGAATGAATAAATAATGTGTTATGCCATAGAGAATAGAGAATGTGTGTAGTAGGTGGAAAGACAAGTAGATGAACGACAGCAGATAGTAATAAAACAAAGAAAATAGTAGCAGAATTGAAACATGGCTACCTCTCATGACCGTCCCATTATCTCATTAGCCTCCCAAAATTCAGTGTCGTCGTTATCGTCGTCTTCGGCGGGTTCTGTGACCATGTCATTCTCTGGCAATCGAGAGAAAACTGCAGGATTCGCAAAACTGGGCGTGCCACATGACTGCGAGATATAAGCTGCTGGGGGTGCGATCTCCACATTCTGGAACATCGATACGGCGAACATGGGGTTCAGGTGAGAATAAGTGAGCGCAGCGGTAGGTGCCATTTCAGGTGCAGCAGAAGCAGAACTCGTGGAGTTCTGACTAGCTGAGTATGGCGGCGGAGCGCCCACAGTGGTCGACTGTCCACACTTGCTATTGATCAAGTGCCTCTTGTAGGCATCGCGTCTCGTATACCTAATCACAACGATATTAATGACACGAGAAGCTTATTTGAGAGTTGGAATACACACGTTTTGGAACAACCAGAGCATTTGAATTTCTCTAGTTTGAAGCCTAGGTGCCTTTTCGTCTTGAGGTGCTTGAGATAGCTTCCAGAATTGAGCACCATGCCGTCCCTAGAACACACAAATGTCCCGTTTGGTTGACCAAGTTGATCTAACACAGGTGTCTGTCCCGATGCTTGAGAATCAGACCTCACAAGATGAAAAGGAAACTCACAAACAACGGGTCGTCCTTCATTCGGCCGGGAGCTATTTTGGCTTGCTTGACGTTGTGGTAATGGAAGTGTTCCACGACGTGCTTCTGACTGATACATGGTGCTTGAGGGAGAGACGAAAAAGCTGAGCCCGTGGCTAGCACAGGCTCATCATGCTGGTGGAGATATCCTTGGTGCGGTATGAGTGCAGCGTAAGGGTTTGCGGCTCCTGGAAAAGGAATAGGTTGATGGTACAGGGGGGTCGCGGATGGGCCTTGTTGGGGATGAGTAGCTGCAGTTGGCAGTGAGTATGGACCACCATAAGTGGCACACGAGACATCGGCTCCTGGAGGGGGGTAATAACCATTTTGTTTCATTTGGAACGCGTGATGCACGACTCCAGCACCGACACCAGGCGAAAGTGCAACAGGCGCGCATGCGGGAGGGGCACTATACATCCCGTCAGCTGATACACCATACGGGTAGTAGAAGCCTGGATAAGGAAATCGTGAGGGCTGGGGCCAGCGAAATTGACCCATATACATACAAGTGTTTGGAATGTATTGGGTTGCATTGGAAGAATCGGAACCATGCGATGAGGAGACATGGGGAATGAATTTTCTCATCTGGTGGCAAGAAGCACATACAGTGAGAAACGTAAGTGTTGAAGCTCGGAACACACATACCGGGGCCAACAGATAGTTGATTGAAATGTTAGGGTGTGTGTACGAGGTCGCAGTGGCAGTAGATGCAGTAGATGAGGAATAGATGATGAAGGCCACCGAACCAATATTTATATGCTCGTCCAGCGCTGCTTTGAAGGCGTATCCTCGAGATGTGTTTCCGCTGCAGGGGCCTTCCTTTGAGGAGACAATTTCTGTGGACCACCGTCATTCACTAAATGGGACGATGGTCCTTTGTACCGATGCGTTCAGCTTTGCATGCACGCTTGAGCTATTCGTTCTTGTTGCAAGTCCGCGATGCAAAGCCGAGCAGTGCATTGTCAATGCGCTGTGGATGTTTAGGTCCTCCTGAGGCTGACAATCTTATTGGAGCACTACAACTTATAAAAGTTATAGCGAACAGATGAATCATAGTAGATTGAAGGCAGATTCGCGTGAGTGATGAGATCTATCAGGTCTCCGTGAGTCGTGTCGGTGCTTTGGGAAAAACAGCTCGAGTTCAGTGAACTGGTCAATAACAATCACAAAGAACGAACCTACGCGAAGTGCAATAGACGATGCAAAACTTGATGCACGTCTCGCATCATCTTCTAAACGCGTGATATTAGAATCGGCTCACCGGCATCTGACTCAGAAAGACTCGAGCGCCAAGTGTCACAGACAATCATATTGCCATTGCATTTCCTTGTGAGTACTCACGCTTTATTCGTGTCCTTGATACATCGCAACATCCCGTCGTAGATTCTGGCCCAATCTGACTGTTCTAGCCAAGATAGAGAACTGACCATTATTTTAGTTTCCTGCTTGCAAAACTACACCATTAATTTGAAGGAAATCGCCGTCTTGCAGCGTTGGTCGTCTGACGCAAAGGTGTGCCTTTGCCACCCTACTGAGAGCCTGCAAATGATCGCTTTTTAGTGCCTGTATACGCGGTCATGAAGAGCACAAAGACATACCAAATTCAAGGAACGGCTTCCTGGCCCGGAAGGATGGGTGAAAGGTAAAGAAGCAAAATTTCACTTATCCATGTCATCGACTCAAGAAAGCATCGAAGAACTTCTTCATTGTTAAACAGTCATCTCACGAATTGCTTTGCACCGCTACAGATTGTCGACACAGAGAAGCGACAGCTGAATGTCCTGGTGCGACCTGAGTCCAGAAATCTGGATCGGATGGAGCGGCAGCATGCGCAAGAAATCACTGGCTATGAAGATGGAGTTGCATTATTGGTGAGCAGAAAGTGGTACCTGACAACATGGGTTTATTGTTGATGACTGAGATGTACGAGCGCATCGACATCGGCTTTCGGAGTGCAGCCAAACGTCAACCAGGTGATGTTTCCAGTTACAATCACTCCCGGTTCAAAAGCTCTCAATACTGATGAGTTTCAACCATGGGTACAGTTTGCTTATCATTTGATTGTCATATGACCTTCATATTCTTCTCCTGCCAATGCGCTTTACAGCTTGCGGTGGGCGGTGGGCGTCAAAAATCCTCTGCATCATGTTTGATGAGATTGATGCTCTCTGAGGCCATACTCGGAGTCGCATGAACTTGACAGTGGTATCGGATATGACGACAGAGGTGTCACAACACGCACTTTAGACGTCCATCAACGTGGATCCAGCAAAATATGGTGTGTGTCACAATAGTCACGGTACATGCGTAGTGTCGTGCAGAGAGAAATTGGCCTCCTGGTGTATCAGCATCCGAATCCCGACAGGCTCTTGTTCCGAAGGCGTTGTCTGGCGTTGTTCAGTACTTGGCCCACTGCTCGAGAATACGACCTAGTTGAATAAAGTGAGCTGATCAAGCCAGCTTTTTTCCATCTTTCGTAACCTTCAATTTTTAACGTATGGATTGCGATTCTAAGTGACCATGCGCTAGCTTCTCACAGACAAATTTCCTCCTAACTTGCAATCCATTACGTGCTGGCACATAAGAACCACGCAAGATGCATGCGGGTGGACGCCACTCCAAGGTCATCGTAATTTGATAAGGTTACATGTGTGGATAGTATGGAAAGTCATGATGTACAATGCACAGCCGTCTGGAAGATATACATATTAAGAGATGGAACACGCGCCTATATGACCATTATCGCTCTTCTCCCTCGCTAACGCCCTGGTAAGACAAAACCTCTGAGCATCACGCATGAATTGAGTCAAACTGACGATTGATTTGAGCAAGTGAGGTGCACCAGCTCTCGAACGAGTGAGAGTTGACAATTACTCAACGTCAAGCCTAGCTTTATACGACATCTTGCCGACCCGTTTGGCGAATACAGCTGTGATGGCTTCCAGCTCGATGCAGCCCGATGCAGCAGAGAACAGATCGATTTTGACACCAGTCATGACCTTGGAGGGACATGAACCATGGAAAATTACCCATTATGATCGACATGAGGAATTCAAATATATTCGGTGCATTTCCTATTCTCCTGACGACAAGCAAATGATCAGCGGATCGGGGGATAAAACGATTCGGCGATGGGACCTGCGGGAGGGTAAGGAGATTAAGAAGGCTCGGGAGGTCTGTGATAATCGTATAGATGCGATGGGGGTATCAAGGGATGGTCGATGGGTTGTCGCTGCTGGCTATACCCTGGGACTCAATGTCAGTGAGGTTAAGACGGGGATCGTGAGAACATTTTACATTGCGTGGATCACTTGCATCGATATCTCCGCAGACAGCGCATTGGTAGCGGGTGGGTCACACCATAGAACAGCTTGGATATGGAGCTTGGACACAGGCGAACTCGTGGCTGGTCCATTCGAAACTCTCGGCTCAACAACGTCAGTTCGACTCTCGGAAGACTCTCGGAAGCTGGCGGTGTCGTCAAATTGGGGACAGTACCTTCAGGTGTGGGATGTTCAGGCACAGAAATTGCTTGTACAAAAATCTACTCCTAGCGAGCATTTCGGGTTGGAATTGCCAGTCTTCTGGACAACAAAAGACAAAGCTATCGTAGCCGCATTCACCTTCACGGATGACTTTCCCACGACGATCTATGAGTTTGACGCGTCGACGCTCAAGACTCTCGGAGCCCCTTTCAAACACACTGAGAAGATCAATGGTCTAGCACTCTCATCTGATTGTGTTCTTCTCGCCAGCTCTTCCGACCACTTGATCAAGCTGTGGGCCTTCGAGTCCCGCCAACTCCTCGCTTCATTTGACATCCCAGAATCTCCCAAGACCCTTGTCCTCTCGCCCAATTCACGCCAACTAGCTTACACGACCTGCGATGACACCAAAATCTACATATGTAATATTCCAGTCAACATCCTTGCACGGCCTAGTGTATGTATCTCCCACATACATCCATAATTTATATGCTAATATTCTATAGACCAAGAAAGCTGATTTACGCCACGCTGGTCTGCTCAACGTATGTGGTCCTGCCCTTTCCTTCATCTGCACCGCACTTTTATTCATTACAGTCCAATGCAACACCTCGTTCCGCGCATCGTAAACCAGCGATAATACCTGCGATGTCTACCATCCCTCGACCTTTGCCTGCCGGGGATCCACATGCTCGCCTCCGCTTTCTACGCAAACTCTTCTCTCGTGCAGACGCGGTTCGCATCGATGAGCCTAATCTCCTGGATGTATGTTTCTTTTACCTGTTTGCCTCCCAGTTGACTCTACAGTTGACTCACAGTTCCCTGCTACGTCACCCCTGCCTCGTCCACTTCCAAAACACGACGAGAATGTGAGTGCGGACCTCTATCATCACATGTCAAATTTACATTCCATCAGTCTCGACGCACACCAGCACCACCTACTACCCAATCCTCTGTCATCAATACTTCCCCGACCTCCAGATCAAATCGACTATCAAGCTGGTGGCGTGCATCGCCAACTTTCGTTGATGTTCCTCTCGCGCCGGGTAGACTGGTATGTGCGCGTTTTTCTTGTCGTATTCGAATTCTCATCCATGTATGTATAGCGGTATGCTGCAGCGGGCGCTCCCGGCCCTGATGATGAGTTGATACGCGACGAAGATTACGTCTCTCCCCCTTCCCCTAATTCCGGCTCGCGTCCAGGGATTTTCAACTCCGGACAGCATGGAAGTGGCCGGTTCTGTTTCTGCTTCTAACTCATTTCGAACTTCCCTGTTCCCTGGTATCTCGTTGCTGTAATCATTACTGGTTGTATGCGTGATCCTCACTACACGTATGTCGAATTTACAGTCACAAAGGGCTTAAAATATATCAACAATCTCGATGATTGATCCTGTCCAGACTCTAGTGTCTACGGTCGGCGGCTTTGCAGTTCACCGAAGGTATTTTGTTTTCGCTAAGAAATAACTGCAAGGACCTCCTGCGTCCAAACTAATGCGATCAGAATATCAGCGCTAAGTCCCAACACAGATTCATCTAAAAATATGACATTCTGATCTTTCATACGCACTAGGCCTAGTATATCAAACAAAAATGCCATTTCTATTTCTAACTTCTGTGTGCTCGATGCTCTTCCCAACGCGTATTGCGTGAGTTTCTGCCACTGCACGTGTGTCCGACGATCTACGTATTAATTCACGGTACTCCTTGTCATAAAGACTCGTGAATCACTTATTTGCCACTGATATTGAAGATAAATGGCGCGTTATTAGTACACTAGAAGAAGCTCATGGTACAAGAAACTAACCTGCTATGCACTCGATCTCAAAAAAAACATCTTTCGGAAGCCGAGCAACCTCAACGGCTGACCGTGCAGGCTTGTGTTCCGAACCACTAAAGAACTCCTCGTAAATCTTGTTGACAGTGGCAAAGTCCTCCATGTCTTTCAGGAACACCTACCATATGTAATGCATCATCCGTCAGTTTCGACTCGGAGACAGACGACTGTCTCAGTAACATACCGTAGTCTTGACGACCTTGCCAACTGAGCTAGAGCTGGCTTCAAGAACAGCCTTGAGATTTGTGAGGGCCTGCTTGGTCTGTTCCTCGATACCGCCTTCGACTATCTGCATCGTGGAAGGTACGAGGGGGATACAGCCCGAAACAAACACGAATCCGCCAGCTTTGATAGCTTGGGAATAGGGCCCA
The DNA here is from genome assembly GCA_016695485.1 of Suillus hirtellus. Taxonomy (NCBI): domain Eukaryota; kingdom Fungi; phylum Basidiomycota; class Agaricomycetes; order Boletales; family Suillaceae; genus Suillus; species Suillus hirtellus. The sequence continues at coordinate 67,425 of MU172357.1, forward strand.
ATGGCTGAGGGCGCGTTGGGCGTCGAAACGGCTGTGATCGTAGACATTTGTCGGTTTTTTCTGACAGCGAGTGCAAAAGCGGGGTATTGCGGGAGACGAAGAGCGATTGTCCTACAACTGAGAGGCCCACCACGGAAAACTAAAGATCTTGACAGACGAATTACACCTAACATCTTGAACTTGAATTGAATATTATGCCATAACCGCCCAAGTGACAAATCCGATACACCCGAAAATGATTAGTGCTACGATACCATGAGAACAATAAGATAAGATTGCCTAGTACTACATCTCTGAGTGTTACAAGTATCCCATATACAGGCAGTATCCAAATGACTATATTCCTTATCCGCTCCAATACCCCAGTTGTAGATACAGTGAATGAGCTACTCGGATGCTACTTTCACGATCACTTTCTCTCCGTTGACCTGTCCATTTCGTACTACATTGAGTGCATCCTGGCAGCGATCTTGTAGTGATCCTTGATCAAATAAGCGAACTCGATTGGGTTGAATGATACCTTCCTCCAGCAGTCGAGGGAGAATCTTTGGCATCAAGTTGTCACGAAGGTACTCATTCTATGCCAACTTGTCAACACTCTTTGTCGGAAGAATTTCAAAGATACTCACCTGCTGGTACAATGGCGCCTTCACGCCTACAAGTTTCACCGAATCTGGGAAAGGGTTTCTGTCCACCGGTAATTCCATCCACATTTGCGCATCTTTCCCTGCAACATGCCTAGTGCCTTCCGTGACTGGCAATAGCATGGCGACCACACTGTCAGAGCTAACGACATTGGATATGCTCTTGAGTGTGCTCTCAGCGCTGATGCAGTCCAAGACAAATTGAAGCTTTGTGCCTGCGGCGAATAGGATCTTCTCGAGCATGTCGTCAGCACTGTAGTCTATGACATGGGCGGCGCCAAGAGACTTGAGGTAAGAATGGTGGCGAGGGGACGCTGTTGCAATGACCCGCTTGTACCCAGCAAGGGCTAACAGCTGAACAGCGTATTGACCAGACGTAGCTCCTGCACCATAAACGAGGATGGGAGTCTCTGCATGGGGAGGTGGTACAGAGACGGGGAATGTTGGTGGAGTAAGTTCTAGACGATCGAACAGCGTGTAAAATGCAGTTACAAAGTTGTCTGGAATTGTTGCAGCTGCTTCAAGGGAGTAATCATCGGGAAGCTGCGAGTCTGATCAGCACCCGCATTAAACCCATGATTTACTTCAAACCTTGGCGCACGCGGAACTGTGTATAATTGCATATTCTTGTAAACCTTTCACCTTTGATTCGCCCGCTGTAAATCCGCTAACCTAGAAAACAAGATGGGGCCATCAGACTTGTTCGTTCATCTTGCACAGATATTTATGTTCACCTTGTCTCCTGTCTGCAAGCCGCCTACACCAGAGCCAACAGCTTCCACAACTCCACTAAGATTGAGGCCTAACACGACTGGGTATTCGCCGTTTACATTTCGACCATAATCCACTACGTATGTGTCAAGGGGTATGACTGCGCCGAATGCCACTTTTACCATCACCTCACCAGGTCCAGGAGATGGCGTCGGGACCTGAATAACAGATGTTATCCCAACAGCTGTACTCGCGAATGCAAGATGAGTTTGCGACGACATGGCAGTAACTGGCAGGCCGATGAGTCGAAAGCAATATTTTCCATGGTGGATACTGTCATGTATTTATAGCTCCTAAGAAAGGAGCTACAGCGATGTGGGCTTTGTCGAATTCCGACACAACCAGGACGACGCTTACGAATCCAACCGCTTGAAAACGGGATATGATCACAAATCTGCGCCACTCCTAGCAATATCGTCATTTAAAGATGCGTCAAATAGCGAGTGCCTTGGTCCCTTACTGGACTCAGTCAGCATTACAAGAAAATTAGTCATGGATTGAAGTGCTTACAAAGATATCATCATTACTCACCAAGGTACCCCCGTGAACATTGGATGTCACAAATCATACTAAATCGTCATAAGCTTTGAATTCGATACAAGGAGTCGCAAGAACGATTTCGAAACACTCAAACCGACTGGATGTTTGGTCCTATTTACTTCCAAAGGTTTTGCAAACATCTGCAAACAGCCTCCTTCGCATTGTCTGGCACACAATACAACATTTATTTCCTCTTTTAGCACTGTCTCCGTCCCGGAATCGATTGCCCGTAGATCATTATGGGCCCATGTGTAACATGCAAATCGAATTTCCTAAAAAGGCTAATTTGCTCAGAGACGGTCGACACTCGATTCTTGATTTCCTGACACTCCGTCGTCAAAGCACCCAGCACCCAGATACTTAAGCAACGCGATGTCCGTCACTCTACTCATCATCAGCACTAGCGCCCTCAGCCTCCGAACTAAATATCTGAATCGTACACTCGTCTCTAAACAAATAGCTCGAGATGTCTTACACCACTCTTAACGTTGACACCCACTTCTCCCTCTTCGCCTCCCCGCCTGCATCCTCAAACGCATTTGCTGTCTTCGCTCCAACACAGTCCCCACGTGAGACACATGCGATGTACGCAGAGTTCCGCCAGGTGCTTGGCGCTTCCAACGGGCAAAAGAAGCAGGGCAAGAGCGTGCTGAAGAAGATCTTTGGTACCAATTAACAAGTGCCTACAACACGCGCTTTCAAGCGCATTATCCAATCCGAGATCAAGCTCTCTCGTTCGATGTGTTGAGATTATTCTCATCTTCCGAGCAACTCCACCAGAATGCGGTACTGTTTACCACCGCCCTCTCCAACCACCATATCGGCACAGCGCAAGCACAACCGCTATAAGCCGCTTACACCCCTTGATGCGCATTCGCATTTAGAAACTATTCGACGTGTGGATCGCGTCTTAGAATGGACAACCCGGGAATAGTATGGATGAGTTGGGAGGAAAACAGGAGCGCTGCATACTTGATAGAATCCAAAAAATGCATCGGACGCAGTCTTCTAGTATCATTTTGACAACAACTGATATCTGGGACCTGCTTCAAAATACCATTGATCAATTAAATGTTATTAAAAGTATTAGATATGAATGTCATGAAGTGAAAGAGACATTAACGCATGCCACCAGGAGTGGGTGTAGGTGAGACCATATTGCTGCCTGTTAAGATTGCAGGCATAGGCATTCTGAGCCCCATTTTTGGCGCGCCAGATGTTGGCGGTTCGGGATTGGGGCGGTCGGGGGGTGTTGCACACGGTGGGGGTATATCTTCTTCCTCAGTCACTTCTTCCTGCCCTGCATCTGCGGATACCCGCGGTGGACGTGCCTCCACAATCCTCGAAATCTCGTTAAATTCTTCCTCGCCCGTCCAGCTCCCAACGATATCTTCGAGGTCTTCATACCCCTTGGCTTTAGCTATCCTCGACTTCAGCTCGTGTGCATCCGTCTTGGACACCGCTAAGCGTGTGCCCTTGAATTGAGTGACACAAAACTTCGTAGAGGCCCAGTGGTTATCCAAGTATTTGCAGAGGCGCACATATGAAGGTGAAAGTGTTGACTCAACATCTCGGAGTGGTGTCGCAGAGAAACACGATGGATTTGACTCTGCCGCCGTTGCAATCATGACCGAGTCTGCGCCTGAACGGTGTATAAGAATATATGCAGTGGTATAACCTCCACGATTAAACTCACCAGTGAAGTCCCTAATGCGCTTTGCGTCTTCCCTTCCTGTACAATCTCCATTTTGAATTATCGCCACGTCCAAACCCAGCCCCCGCACAAATTCAACAATCTCTCTAAGCCTCTCAACCAATGCTCGTTCTCTCGGCCTCATGTTTCTCGTCCGACAGTGTACTGTGATCGCATTCACACCTGTCCTTGCGATTCTTTCTACCAACTTCTTCGTCTCTTCCTGAGTTGACAGTAGTCTGATCTTTGCCGATACACTGATTTCCCTCGGCAATTCCCTCCTCAGAGCCTCCAATATTCCACAAAGAAGGTCAGGATTCGTCAAGAGAGCCGCACCCATGCCAGCGTGTGTGCTGAAGGGTTTCGGACACCCACAGTTGAGGTCAACGCCTGAAACGTCCTGCATGACGGTTTTTGCGGCTTGCACCGCAAGCTCGGGGTCAGCGGAACCGATTTGGTATATTAGGTATGGTTTTTCGAGAGGATGAGTCGTAAACATGGCGCGAGTCTTGCCGTTGTACGAGATGACACCGGTAACAGCTGAAGAAAATCAGTCGATCAGTGGAAATGAGACATAGGTTATACATACGATCAATCTCGCGTTCTGCATGTAGGATAGCCTTGTCTACCATTTCAGGGCCCCAGACAAGCGTCGCACCATGCTTGAGAGCCATTAATCGCGTCGGTACTGTGATTAAAAGCTGCATTAACTCGGATCGGACTGCAAACACAGAACTGGGACGTACGAGCACCAGATCTAACCATTGGAGCGAGAAATATCCCATTTCTGAACGAATCTGGTGTAAGATGGTCGATTCGCGGACGTTTGGGTGGTCGTTCCGAATCGTCCTGAGGCCCAGGGGTTGGTGATGTTGAGATTAGGCGACGGGACATCGCACAGGTTGGGAACACGGAGCTCGGCGATATGTGCAAAAGTTTTGAGTGTGCTCTGGATGAACAAACAAATCGAGCGAGCATGAAAAATTATAATGGGGTCGCCTTTTGACTTGGCAAAGTAGAACCGTGCTGAGATGGCCCCGAGAAATAGCCGCATCAATCGGGACCTGAGCCGAGAAGCGACCGAGAAGCTCACTTTCCACGTGACCGGTTCGCGGAAGGACCTTCCGTGTCAGTTGAGGTCCGAGACTGCTTATATTGACCTCTCTTATCATTTGCGTCTCTACTCATTTGAAGTTGTGTTCAAGATCCAAGAGCTGACTCCAATAACGCGCAGGATGATACCCACAAATCGAGCAGCAGCCTCCTCTCTCCTACGCTCTTCCACACATGTTCATTCCATTCCACGGCCCTTGTTGGCCACAGACGTGAGCAGTAGCACGAAGTATGCACGGACATTCCAAACGAAGGCTTCTGTGACCGGAGCCATGGTGTGCCAACCTAGAATGCTAGTACAGCCTGTTGTTTCACGGAGAAGGTTTGCAACTGCCGTTCAGAGTATGTGGTTTTCTTCCTCTGTGTGAAATACACTTAGTGTCATTTAGATACCTTATCATCTGAAAGAAAGCCTCACTTTGACAAGATACTTATCGCAAACCGGTAGCGTTCCAGTCTCTCTTATCGCCTAACTTGCCTAACCTGTCCTCAGGGGCGAAATTGCGTGCCGCGTAATCCGTACCGCAAAGAAGCTGGGAATAAAGACTGTAGCAGTATACAGCGAGGTTGATGCAAACTCTCTACATGTCCTGGAAGCAGATGAAGCCTACTGCATTGGCCCTGCGCCTTCAGCTGAGAGCTATGTCCGTTCATAATCCCGCTCATCTAGTAGTCTTCTACTGACGCTGCTTTACCTAGTTACGCATGGACAAGATCATCGATGTTTGCCATCGAAGTGGAGCTCAGGTTGGTTCAGTCTCAAGTTCTGTCGTGTGAGACGGAGCTTGACTTTGAACTTGCATTGTACCAATCACAGGCTGTCCATCCGGGGTGCATAGATTATTTTCCATGTTTGTGCATGGCAAGCTGATGTCCCTGTTAGTTATGGCTTCTTGAGCGAGAATGCAAAGTTCGCGGAGCGACTAGCAGAAGAGGGTATCGTTTTCATTGGTCCTCCCTCCAGCGCTATAGTCAGTATGGGTTCGAAAAGGTCGGTTCAAGCACCCTTGATACCAATATAGAACTAATTTTCCTTCAGCGAATCTAAGAATATCATGTCTGGTATGATGCATCATACAGGATGCGACTGAAAGCGTAATGTTAAACCCTTTTGTACAGCTGCCGGCGTTCCATGTGTGCCAGGTTATCACGGCGTGAACCAAGACGCTGATCTCTTATTCGCAGAGGCCGAGAAAATCGGTATGCATCTTCATCCAGCTCTTCCCGAACCTCCTTGTTAAGTGCGTTATACCACACAGGTTACCCAGTCTTGATTAAAGCCATTCATGGTGGTGGTGGCAAGGGCATGCGTGTTGTTTCATCTGCATCTCAGTTCAAGGATTCTCTCGCTAGCGCACAACGTGAATCCTTGAAAAGCTTTGGTGACGCAGATGTACTTGTAGAGAAGTACATCGAGCGTCCTAGACATATTGAAGTACAGGTATTTGCGGATACACTAGGGAATGCTGTAAGTCTTTGGGAGAGAGATTGTTCTGTGCAAAGGAGAAACCAGAAGATCATCGAGGAGGTAGGTTTGAAATTTGTACCAAAGGTGTATAGGTCGACAAATCTTGATAGGCCCCGGCGCCTGGCTTGAGCCCTGATCTTCGTGCAGACTTATCAGCGAAAGCAGTTGCTGCTGCAAAGGCCGTGAATTATGTAGGTGCTGGGACTGTGGAATTCATTTTCGACAACGATACAGAGAAGTTCTACTTCATGGAAATGTATGCACTTTCTAGTTGTGCAGCACACTACTCATGAAATGTCAGGAACACCCGCTTGCAAGTTGAGCATCCCGTCACAGAGATGATCACTGGTCTTGACCTTGTCGAGTGGCAATTGGAAGTTGCGGTTGGTAATCCTCTTCCACTTTCGCAAGCACAAATCCCTCTCGTTGGGCATGCATTTGAGGCTCGGATATATGCCGAGAATCCGCGGAACGATTTCCTACCTGACTCTGGGCCACTATTGTACCTTGACACCCCGAAACCAACGCATATCTTTGCCCCTCCTATCCCATCACTCCCTCACAACGACTTGTGCTCAGAACTGGACTCGGTGAAGCGGTCACCTGATACCTCAACGCATGTGGCACCGTCGATGCGCTTAGAACAAGGGTTCACGCAGGGCGCACAGATTGGTGTGTTTTACGACCCGATGATTGCCAAGCTGGTGGTACACGGACGTGATAGGTCCTCTGCGCTTCGTGCTCTTCGCCGTGCGCTTGAAGAATATAAAGTGGTCGGTGTGTCGACAAATGTTGAATTTTTGAGAATGCTCGCTGGTAATGGCGCATTTATCAATGGAGAGGTCGAAACTGGCTTCATCAAGGTGTGCTTATTCATCTCGCCGTCTTGTTCAAGCTTATAGTGTCTTATGAATAGAAACACTACGAAGACCTTTTCCCGGCTGTCGAAAGTCCCTCTCCCGAGTTATTGGCACAAGCAGCGCTGTTCATCGCATTACGAGAACATCCGATTCAATCTACAGGCCTTTCGACACCATGGGCAACACTGACTTCAAGGCGCTTTGGCGGAGACGTGTACGAGCGCACCATCTCCATCCAACCCGATGATGCCTCAGCAGATCCCACCCGAGTTTCTCTGAAATCCACATCTCCAGGCCATTTCGACATAGCTGTTCACTCTGCCACACCAAAGACATTCACAGGTGTCTCAGCTCGCCTGGTTTCGCCTACAAGACTGAGCACGACGCTCAATGGATCTTCAACAGAAATGACGATTGTGTCGCAGCGCCCGCCTCCCTCCCACCCTGCGTCACGCGCAACGAACACCATGGAACGCCTACACGTGTTCTCAGCGTCGGGAACCAAGACTACGTTAGCCATCCCACCTCCTGCGTACCTCCTCTCCCTCGGACAGGGTGTTCTCACATCATCCAAGGGCGCTTTGCGTGCGCCGATGCCAAGCTTAGTAGTAGAAGTGAAAGTCAGCATCGGCGATCGCGTTGAGAAGGGTCAGCCAGTGGTGGTGTTAGAGAGTATGAAGACGGAGACTGTGTTGCGTGCTGAGGTAGCGGGCGTTGTAGATGCGGTGGCGTGTGCGAAGGGAGAGATGGTAGAGGAGGGGCGGGAGTTGGTTAACATCAAGGAAGATGAATAGTAGGTGTGGTTTGAGTCCTGTTTGTATTTTAGTCAATGGATTTTCAAGAGCAAATGCACTGATGCGGCGTCTTCACATTGAAATTTGAAATTCCAAGTCAACATTAACCGAGCCTTGAGGACCACCCATGAGCCTGACGAAAAAAGTATATGAAGCAAGCTTGTAGTTATGATTGAGACACAGCTAGACCCTCCCATACGGAGTCGGACTCTCTTCAATTCTCCCTGCTTTCGCCAGCTGACTTCCAATACCAATCGTATCTTGCAAAAGATCTTCCCCTAGAAGCCTGAGCTCAGCAGGGCCTCTCCCGTGCTTGCGCTGCGCAGGAGGGATACCGAATACAGTCTCTTCCGGCACTTCCAATCCACCGGCATCACCATCAACAGAATCAAAACTATCGTCAAATCCATCCCCATCGTCCTCCACGGTGCGCGCAAATGGATGCACTGCACCGCCTTCGTCGCCGAAGCCCTCTCCGATCGAATCGCTAGAGTGGTTTGAATTCGACGAGCCGAATGAATCGTCCGCATCTTGATTGCGTGCGGAGGCCATTAGGAATGCAGTCGATGGCTGTCCTGGGTGTGCAGGCTCGCCAAGAGAGTCAGAGTCGGAGTCGGAGTCTGGACTTTGACCAACCGGTTGTAGTGTACCGAGTTCTTCTTGTTGAAAATGGAAAAGGTCAGTGTATGGATCAGGGGTATGGAGGGCCTGTGGTTGAGAAGTAGGGGCAAGCCGCGCTGTTTCAAGACTCTGGTGAGAATGTGATTTTGATGCAGAGGTGGATTCGGGTATGCTGAGTCCCGTCTTGCGCATAATCCTGGCATAACTTGAGCTCGCATCGTTGCTGTCGTGCTCAGAGAGATAGGTATGGCGGGTATATCGTGTTATGGATGGTGGGGTTGGGATCGTAGACATGGTGTCTTCTGTGCCTTCTGGAATGGAATAACCAAATTTCTTGAAGCCACCATACCGGTCTACGGTAGCACTACTTCGGACGGAACTGTGATCAGATTGAACATCTCCAAGAAGGTCGCGACGTATACGCTCTGCAGCTTCCTTCTTGGGTGTCCTTCCCAATGCATGATGTAAGTCCTTGCCTGGTGTCCGACCAGGTGGAGGTAGCAGGCCCAGTCCCACGCTAGACCTCGGTCCGCGGGGAAACGCCACCGTTCGTGGCGGTGAAAGACCACGCATGAGTTCTGCGGAATCATCGAAAGAGTCGTTAAACTGATCAAATGATCTATTTGAGTCATCGGATGGTCTCGTTAAAGATGGTATGTCTAGCATGGATGACGAATTAGAAGTCGATGACAGCGAGGGGTATGGCTTATGTGGAGAACGCTCATATCGTTGCCTCCTAGGCGACGGTAGCGGGGGCTCTGGATGATTGCGTGGAGGAAGATATGCATGTAGATGTTGTGGGATTGCTATAGGTGTCTTAGGCTTGACTTTCAGTGGAGATACCCTTGCGCTAGTCGGGAGGCCACGGGGAGTGGGGAGCACACTGGGCGGAACCCGTAAGGATGGAAAATTGGGGCGCGATGCACCCCGCGAGACAGAGTCTTCATGCGAATAATCCCTTGACTTTCCCTTATCCAAAAATTGCTGGACAGTGTTTTCTTCCTCATAAGCAAAGCTGTTGTAGGTAGAATCTTGGCCTGCTGAGGCCTTGCTATCCTCCCCAAGGGTAAAATTCTGGAGCTCGCGATCAAGCCGAACGAGTGGAGATTCTAGTGATGCACTCCAAGAAGGTTGATCATCCACAGTATCATTGCCAGACAGCCCAGTACGAGCTGGGGTAGATGATACTGCATTCAATGGCATGAAAGAGGATTCAGATGCAGTAGAATTTGGACCATAAGTGCGATTGCGATTATGAGAAGGCGTCGCATCATCTTCGGTATCGAACAAAGATTCCTCTGCGTCGGGGCGGGTGGAGGAATTTTCGGCTTGGGATGTTGCTTCTGACTGCTGTTCATGCAAAGAGGAGTAGTCCTCATACGTAGGAATATGTACTTGTGCGGCTTTCTCGTAAAACGATGTCCAGAACTGAGATGATATAGTAGGTCCAACATCAACAACAAAACAGGACAAATCAAACTTACCTTTGCAGCTTCACGAACGGGTTCAGTACTCACGGCATATCGCTTCACAGCTGGTAGTAGCTTTGTCGCCATAATATTCTGAATCTTCGAGAAATTCGTGTCGATGTTCTAACGACTTTATTAGTGTTAGGCGGCAAGAAGCACATGATTAACACCACCTGAAGTTTGATGGTTATCAGCTGTTCGATCTGGTCGATCTGGTCATTTACAGATGCATTAGTGTCGAGACCTGGAACATCTATGGATGCAGGATCAGCGCTAGCTTGCCAGCGCGGAGGATTCGGGATGATGCTCATCGTCGCGGATATCTAAGACGCGTCTTGTCACGTGTGACATATACGTGCTTCATGTCACGCTCATTTAACCTAGCTCTAACTTTGACAATTAGAATATTTCAAGCTTCAAGTCTTGCATAATTATTAGGCCCTCAGTTATAGCCTTTCTCGTCTCTGTCTCTCATTGTTTATATCCTCGATACTCTGGTTCCTCGTCTTCTTTGAGCTAACAGGCGGGTCAAGGAACATTCACTGTACTAGTCACTAATGTTTTCAACGATTTTACGTACGTAACTTTAATTTGGAACCGCAACGTAGGCAGAGCAGTCTCCCAATCGCAACTGAGGCCGAAAGAATACAAATGTGTACTCCAACATAGGGGACGTGCGACACGTACGTATACTACTACTAATACGGATTTGATACAGTGAGTCGAACATACACTCAATTGAAGTGCGGTGTCATGTATATATAGGTGATCCAACGGCAGATACATCACATCTGCCCAACTCCCAATCAGTACGCAGCTGGACATTGTCCCACCACCGTGGCTTTCTACCAAGAAGAGTAAACAAATAATCTACCTGCTTCTGGAAAGGGAAGGTAGCCCGCTTCGTCGTTAGAGCGCACACAACTCTCTGTCGGCATTCACATGCTTGGGAGGCGCACCATCTTGTTTGGGCTGGAAGCATATCTCTATAGTCAGAGAACCAATTTTGTCAGTCCAGCAAATATGCTGAAATCCTTCTCATCCAAAAATTTCAGGATAGTGGACGTTCTTTCCGAGATTAACGGGCCACCCATAGCTGAGCCAGAAGCCATAATATTACTTGTGACGGTTCCTGGATGTACGAGAGAGAATGAGCTCATGGGGACTCTGAGTGGTACGAGGGGTAGATGAGTTGACTTCGATTAGGTGCGCAACCTGAAGTTATGTCAACTTGATACTTGAGAGCTAGTACGGGCGAAAACGGCAAAACTGGCTCACCCTCGGAATTTACATCGATTGTCGGAGAAGTTCAGATGCAGACATTACAACAAAATAAAAGTGGGACTCGAAGTAATATTTGACAAGCGAGATGAAGGCTGTCACCGTCACAGTTCGATGAATTTGAGCAAGATGTTGACTAACTTGAACGATGTCTTTAAGTACTTACATGTGTACATGCTTCTCTTTTCGTACCACAACGAAAATCTCGAAGAGATGCTTAACGTTAACAAAAATCAAGTTTCATAATCATTAGGACCAGTAGCTGCCGAACCACATTTGTACAAACCTGAAAACCCTGCAGAATGTCTCGCAGACAATCATTTTATGTTAGCCTATGACACCTCGGCCAGTGTCTTGAGTCATTGATAGAAATCGCTCGACATGAGGTCCGCGATAGCAGAGAGATTGGCAAGGACACCAATGTCATCCTCTTAGTAATCATACCGATGAAGATCTTCATCGTACTCCACTTCGTCGTCCCGTCCTGCTCGCACCGCTCTGGGTCAATGCAAGGACGAAAATTGAGGGAGCTGCGGCTGTGGCTGAATCCACTTGCGAGCCAACGACATGGAGTATCGGAAGCGTCAAAATCGGGTTTGATTTTGCTCTTGAGGTAGAGTATGTGTATCCGGTTGACGTGATCACCGCACATTTCAAACCCACGCTATGGGCAGAAGAGATGACTGAATGTAATGTGTAGTAAGCTTGAAATGGTATCGGACAAGGCCCAGAGGAAGTTCACCTGCTCACGCGGCACAACAAGGTGATTCATGGTACGAGCTGAGCTAGTATCAAGGAGAAAAGGACGATATATTCAATGCAGCACAACTAGCGCCATATGCGTAGCATAACGAGCATCCTACTGGTAGTACTCACGAAGGCACAATTCCTAGTTCAACTAAACTATAGCATGTGAGCATATCCGTCCCACACACTAATGGCGTGTACATATATTATACGTCTGCACACAGTATGAGGTGGGATGATTTGATATTGCACCGAAAAACCACTTCAGGAGCTGCAATGGGCAATGCGGCGCCTGTACACAATGGTGCGTTGGTCGAATTGCTGGGGATTACAACGGCACAGCCAAGAGAAAGAAGCAGGGAAAGAAAAATAAAACAGAAATCGAACTCGCGACTCGCGGGGAACTGTAGATGGGACGCGTTTTGAGGAACGATCGACTTTACTACCATCAGATTATCTGGTTGGGTACCACTAGAAGAAGGAAAAAAAGACAGAGCGCTCGAGACTGTTACACATGACTCGGAAATTAGTGCTGTGGAGGAAAGGAAAATTTAAAATTTACTGAAGATGAAGTTTTGTTTGCATGTGTTGATCTATAGCTCCCTGCAATCGCAACGATGTCCACATGCACAGATATCATGATTACGTCTTGGCGTCCTTGTATTGAGAGATTACAATGTAACAATCGTATTTACTTCGCCGATCAGCTTGATGCATTGGTCTACGCATGGGCTGGATTCATTATTGATCTAGAATTCACATCCGTTCCAACATTTCCAAATGGAAAGATCATTCGCCAAGGTTTGCGGCCTTTTGGCTATGTCACTTTGTACTATGATTACGGGGACCGTGCAATCATCCCGTGCATGAGAATCGACATCTATCATAATAGTCATGTAGATATGGCACTGGTTGAAGAAATCAATCAACTGCACCGAGCGTCGCTATGATGTAAAATACTTCAGTGAAGATTTTTTTTGGCGTCTGAATAGGCTAGTCTGCAAGGATTAAAAAAATGTGAGCTATGGGCCTGGGCCAACTAATAATAATTTATAAATCCTGTTATCTGCTTAGAGTGCAAGACCACACTGCGACTGAACATAACGTGGCATCAGTAATAAATTAATAAGATTCACTAAAACCGTTTCAGGACTTACTGGATTCTCGGGGTACTCAAGAACGGAGCTAGCATTCGACAATCTGTTATTCTTGGGATCATCCCTCAAGTCAGCGGACAGGTACTCATTCCCCTTGCCCTTGTCCCTGGAATGGAACGGATACGGAGATATGATGGAAACAGTCTCGTAGCTGCCACTGCCCCCAGAATCATCACGGGATTTTTGCCGGGACGTTTCACGTAAAAATGGATTGATGATGGAGGGCGAATTATTGGATGGCGTGACTTGGGGACGGGACTGTGTGGGCGTTTGGAGGTCCTGACTTGACAGTGGATCATCATGGTCGTCTTCATCACCTGGAAGCGCATTGAAACTCCGAATTGCTTCTGGCGTAGATAGATCATGATTTACAGGGCTTACAGCCACCGCCAAAGAAGCTTGTAGCTTTGAGAACTGGAGAATATTCATTGGAGCTTGCGCGGTGTTTTCGGATGAAACTGGGACCGCTTGACAAATTTGTGGTGCACGAGAGGCCACAAAATAGCGAGAATCGGCGCCATCAAGGAACGGGTTCACGGGGGGAACAGGGAATGCCGAAGGACTTGGCGTGGGGCTATAGCATTCTTCATCATGATCCATAATAGCGTGGGCCCCCGCGTCAAGCATGGTAGCGGCGGTATGATATGAGTCGAGATCCATGCTTGATTGAGAGCCGATCGCGATACCTATACCGCGACTCAAGCTAGATTGCTCATCACTAGACGCGTGAAAACTCTGTGCGCTCGCGAAATTGCCATCTGATTCTTTGTATGAAGAGATGTCCCCATCGTTCGACTCCCTGTCGAAGTTCTCGTGCAATACTGAGCCAGACAAACTACGAGGGAATTTATGCGGGGAACTGGCATTTGAGGGGTGAAGGAAGGCCGATGAGCCAAATGAGTTCGAGACCTGATGCAGGTCGCCACGACTTTCGCTCGCACCTTGCTCTCCTACGGCAGAGCTGTACGTAGGACTGAAAGGGTGATTCTCGCGCATTGTAGTTGCTTCTGCTGTGGAGAGTGGCGCGGTAAGATCACTAGCATAAAGTTGCTGCTGGGCCCGCGAACGCCGCCCGCGGCGAATGAGATAGTATACTGCAATACAGAGAAGCAGAAGTACTAGAACTCCGCCCACAATCCCTCCAATGATGAGGGCTTCATTTGACCTTTGATTCCAGTGGGTTCTATGCAATGTGAAACGATTAAAATGACGTACCTGGTTCCCGAAGTTGGTACTGGAGTTGTGGTACGAATTACGGACGTCGATGTCGATGTCAGGGTCACGAGCGCTGAGGTAGACCCAAAGCAGGAGTATGTTATAATAGTAGAGGTACCAATCGAAGTATAGGTGATCGAAGAGAATGTATCCCCACTGTGTGTAATGGGCGATGTCGTGCTTATGACATTTTTTGCAACTCCAGCGAAGCTTAGAATCACACAATGAGGTCAACACATTTCGGTCATAGCTCTAATGACTTACGGCGAGTGAAGAGTAATGGAAGACGGGTTGCCTACGGGACCGCCAGAGGGCGTAGGTGAATATGTAGATGAGACTGTGAAATCATTCCCAGTCGTAATTGGAGTGTTCACAGGGCTTCCGCACGGAGATTGCGGGATATAAGAAGATTGTGCACCTGGCACTGTTGTTGGAGAGCCTCCGGGGAACGTGGTTGGTAACGCGGGAGTTGGTGAATCAGAGGAACTAGTCTGCGAGGATTGCGAAGTAACGTTTTGGGGATTGTCTGAAGTTGACTGTTGGCTGGATGTTTGTTGGCCCGGAGTGGAAAGATTCGCGACTGACGTTGTAGATGAAGAAGAGGTTCTCGTGGTCAATGTTTCCGGTATGGGTGGTAGAGAAGTTGGTATGGATGAAGGTGGCGAGCTCAGTATGGATGGAAGTAGCGAAGTGAGTATGGATAAATTAATACTTGGCGAAGTCGGTATAGTCAAGGGTGGCGGGATGAATGTGGATGAAGGCAAGGCAGGTATGACCGAAGGCAGCGAGCTCGGCAGTTTTATCGAGGGAAGATTTCTTGGACTAGGCCAAGATTCCTTGCTAGGAGGTGAAGGACTAGTATCTGACGAGACGCTCGTAGTGGAGTCACTATTTGAAGGGTCGAAAGTAGTAGGACTGTTTTGAGAAGTCCGGCCCGTGCTTACAGGTGGCGTTAAAGTGGTAATTCCGTCACCTGGCGGTAGCCCGTTTGTCGGTGCTCCTCCACCAGTGCTCATCGATGAGTGTGAAAGAGGCAAAATGGATATTAACATATCCGTGCTCGCCTTTGACCTCTTATAGTTAGTTAATATGCCATCTGACCGTGCCCTTATGGCGCCCATGTGAGAAATCCACCAGATTGCTATGATGCATAAAGATGATGGAACGTACAGTGATGAGAATGGCGTGCTTATTGAGGCGCTGGGGATTTGTCTGGACGTCTGTGATGAAATATGTTTATGTTTTACAAGACAAAAGAGCACTCCGTACCGCCGGCAACGATGATGAACTTGTCGACGATTGTGTACTCTGTTGTTTCGTGCTTTGGGCCCTATCCGATGAGTGGCTGGAGGACGAGACTGGGGTTGTTGGGCTAGGCAATCCTGCAGGTGATGTCTCCGTGGGGAGAGGATTGAAAGTGCCACCGCCAGAAGACGCAGGTTGAACAAAGGGTTCTCGAATGGACATACGAATGAATGGGAACGAGGATGCGAAAGCCACTTTCATATCAGCCCATTCACGGGATAATATCCACTTTTGCAAGCGACATAGCGAGTGCGGTGTAGGCTGTCTGTGTTACCCCTTGATGACGAGCGGTAACGTTTCGGAAGATCAATGGGCTAGCCCACGGGAAGAACCAGTGTCGGCTCGTTCGTACAACGTGATACCGCCAAGATGTCTGACAGTCAACATTTTTGTTCGAAGGGAGAAGCCTGAGGCATGGATTGCTGGCCGGAACGCTCGAGAATTGCATGCGAATAAAGTTGCGGCAGTGATTCGGATTGTAATCAACATCATGATGCATATGTTACAGCAGGACAGCAATACATCACCGTTCAAGGACGATCCAGGGAACAATCCACAACGAACACTACGAAGAACATGTGTCATGCAACAGCTTATTCCTTATTTCTGCTTGCCAAAGACGAGACATGCGCTTGTCTTCAAAATGCTAAAGTAGAGTAAGAAACTTGGGAAGGTGTTGTCATCGTTTATGATTATCGAAAAGTTGTTCCTTTCGTAGACAGTTGTCAGCTGAGGTTGACCAAATGAGATCTTCGAATACCCACAGAAAAAAGCCGCAACATCCACACGAAGGAAAGAATGAACTAAAATAAGAGTCCAACCAAAGATTGCATAAGTGCCGTGTATTAATGAAGCTCTATGCCGGAGCTAGTGATTGATCAAGTTCGCGAAGAACGGTCTTCCATGCAAACTAGTAGACAAAAGTGCACCCCGATTGAGCCTAGCCCGCGAGGCCCTTTGTAGTGTTTTGGAATGGCCCGGGTTCAATCATTATCGATTGATATATGGGAGCGTCGATTGCAGTGCTATACTAGTGCGTGAAGTCGTTCTACTGTAGAAGGATGCGAGTGGGCGAGCGCGTGCGGGTTGGTGTGGGCGGTCCTAAGGTTTTTACATTGGGTTCAAGCGGCGCCAAGGCAGTCGCTAGTGTCGTCCCCCTAGAAGGCAACGATAAGTTATCGATATAGAGAGAAGATACTTGGGATGGTTCTAAAGATACCAAGAATGGCTCCCTGAACCATAGAAGTAGCGGATGGAATGTGTCCTTCGTTCGGCAGGAGGCTTTTCCCATGAACAGTAGACGAATGATCATCTTGCTCGCCAAATGGAAAGCGTAAAGTACATGTCGGGGAGTTTTGAAGAAACCGACGTGTGACAGACTTGACATCGGCGGTCGGACATTTCCAGTGCATATGTAACATGACAATCCTCCCGAGTCTAGTCTAGTAGCGATCCGCGGCGTACTAAAAGGCGTTGGCCTGGCTCCGAGTCGATGTTTTTACTTAATATCGCTCAGGAAGCAAAGCTAAAGGCAACCGTATATATAGCGGCGTGACAAGACAAAATAAAATAAAAGAAATTCAGAAAAAATATCCACGTGCGAACCTTCTTTTGGAAGCGCTTGTCGTCGCGACCTAGCCTCTTGTTAGCTTTGTTGCACTTATAAAAGCCATTTCTCAAGCACAATTACGTTTTCGGCTTTCTCTTTAGACCATCCTTGTCTCTTTGCCCGTCTTGTGGTAGTCCACGACAATGGCTCGGCCTCTGGAGCCAAACCGACGCCGATCCTTTTCCGATCCACTGGCTGCTGCGCTCATGCCCCCTCCAAACGAGAGTGCTGCAGATCGTGAAAGGAGATTAGAAGCAGAGTCAGAGGCCAAGCGGGTCAGCGATGGAATTGATGAAATGCTCCGTGCAGAGAAGAAAGAGAAGAGGGCCAAACCTGAAGTTAAGGTCTTGATTCTGGGCCAGAGCGAGAGTGGCAAGAGTACGACTTTGAAACGTGAGTCTTCGTCATCTATATCGTTTCTTTATTGTTTTGTGCGAAAACGAGCTGCTAACATAATAAACCGTCGCTACGGTTTGGGGATATGTTGTTGGTTTCACTACATCATGTCTAGACCTTATACACTACCGGGTGGAAATCCATTGGCACGAATGTGTACTTGGTCAGAAGAACCTTCATTTTGGTTTTCGTTCGCGCAATACTATACATTTCATGAAACTGCACTCTTCAGCATTTACGCGTTGGGATGTCTGGGCCGCACTGACTTATTTCATCCAGAATTTCAATTAATGCATGCGACTGCTGCCTTCCATGCTGACCGAATCGCATGGAGAGCTGTAATATATCTTAACCTCGTGCGATCCGTCCGCCGGTGAGTCCCGTCAATACTTCAAATTTAGCAGCATGTGTGATAACAACATCTAATTCCAGCATCCTTGATGCCGTTTCCCCTGACTCAGACGAAGCAGAGGATCAGGAGACTGTATCTGGTCGTGCAATCTCCCTTACTAGTCAGTCTTCCGTGATTTCTGCGACTAGGGTCCTCAAATACCCCCAATATCGTCATGCATTGGAACCTCTGAGGGAGTTGGAGGAACGTTTGATCAGAATGTTATCATCTCCGAATGAAGACGAGCCTACCCACACTGCCCCAAGGCCTGATTGGAGTATCTATGCAAACGGTAACTCTAATACCCAAGTTACTGTTGGCAAGAACGGACGACCCGCGCCATTCATTACCATACCCCCCTCACGGACATCCTCCCCACTTTCGCCCTCAACGAGCCTCCCTTCTCCTGGTGGGTCAAGCAACAGCTCGTCTAAATCAAAGAATGTGGAAGTTAGCGTTCATCATACCTCGAACTGGAAAAAGGCCTTTTCCCTTGGCAATAGGATCAAGAGTCCTAAGAGTGCACATACGAATGAGATTGAGGGCTGGTGGGACGATCCAAGCGACCCTGTTCATGTGCTCAATTCTTGCGCTCAGCCGATGCTGGCATTATGGAAGGACCCCAGTGTCAAGCAACGCCTACGGGAGAAACGGATCAGAGTAGAAGAGGGCAGTGGCTTGTGGGTGTTTTGTATCTGATATCAGATTTCTCTTGACAACAAACAGCTTTTTGGACGAAATATCCCGTATCACCGCTCTACGGTATTTTCCGAGCGACCGTAGGTCAATTGGCTATATAAAAACATGCCATTTTTGATATTTGTTTAGAGGATGTCTTGAAAGCCCGGCTCAAGACCACGGGCGTCGTAGAGCACTCCTTTTCAATTGCTGATTCCCAGCGCCGGTTAATCCCATGGAAGATTTATGACGTAGGGGGTGCCCGAAATCAACGGCACGCTTGGGCGCCTTACTTTGAAGATGGTAACTATGAGTCGTTTTTATGACGATCATTCATTGATATCACGATGCAGTAAATGCTATTATTTTTCTGGCACCTATCTCTGCTTTCGATCAGGTATTAGTAGAGGTCAGCGGGTGATTGCTCATCTCTACGTGACATACTGATACATTATGCAGGATCCAGAGGTGAACAGACTAGAAGACTCCGTGATGTTATGGAAATCTGTCGTATCAAACAAACTACTTGCGCACGTCAGCATCATTCTTTTCCTGAACAAGGTCGATCTTTTGCAGGTCTGTTGTTCATTGTTTACAAAGCAAGGTAATGATGCTGATGATACTTAAGGCAAAGCTCAAGAGCGGTGTCCGACTCAGCCATCATATGCCACGTTATGGTGACAGGCCAAATGATTACGAAAATGTATCTTCATGTAGGTGGTGACGGTTTTTGCCATGGGAGTACTTCTCAAGTGATTGATTCTATACAGACTTTTATAACAAATTCGGGAGCATTCACCAGACATTCTCGTCGAACAAAGATAGGGAATTCAAGAGTAGGCAAACCTTTACACCAGATGATTCGCTTCTTACGCCCCATGACAGTTCATCTTACGTCAGTCACTGACACCAGGCGGACAGCCACGATCATACAGAATGGTTCGTGATGTTTTGTCTTCAAGGGCTGATTACTTACTACTTTGCTACAGTACGAGATATCATCATTACTGTAAACTTGAAAAACATTCATTTGATGTAACGCCTTTTGCCGCTCTTTTCCCGAGGCGTCTAAAATCTTCCTTTGACGGATTTCTACATTATCCGCGTACTATTATGCCCTCTCTTTATTCATCTGTTATTCGCAATTGTTCGTTCCAAGCATCCCCCCATGAGTTCTAATACTGTTCTTCTATCTCATATTCAGACCTTTCAGATTGTATACCATGCGTCCCAGCATTACGATTGTTGACTTAGTATTACAGATTTACCATACCTTTCCGCTAATTAGATCTTTCATACCAGTATTAACAACGTTCGACTACTCTTACCCTTCACCCAAATGCCAAATGCGACGAGACGCCAAGAATGGCGTTGATATTGTCATCTATCTCACACGTTACACGTCAGTTTTCCCATTCAGACGCTGTCCAAGTCACATCTTCTGCGCACCTATGCGCGGCGACCGGGCTGGGCCGTCCCCAACTTACAGACCAGACATTGCTTATGACGAGGCTTTTGGATCTCGTTCAAACTTGAGGTAATCAGACATTCTGATTGTGTACCGATGTAATGCGAAATTGCATTGAAATTATGATAGTACAAAGCAGTCAAGTACATTCGAGCGTATTTATCCGAGCCTATGATTTCTGCGTGCAGATCACTGATCGTGTTGTCGTCGAATTTGTCGATTACCAGGTCCATGTTTCTTAAACCAAAGCATGATATTGCATGAATACGATATGAGGACAAGTACCGTAAACATAGCTACAAGTACAGCATGGTACTTGTCCACGACACCGCCGTATGCGCCAGGAATAAGATTGCGTATAGTGGTGAACATAAGCATCAAGAGCATGAGATCCTCCAATGTATGCACAATTTGTCCGAGCCCTCTAGTTGGATGCTGCCACCAAATGTTCGCAGCTTTCGGAATGTGAACGGGTCAAGGTCGGGAGGCCAGCATTTCGAAAGGTGATACGAAGAATGCAGAAGCGATTTTCACAAACACAGGGAGGGACTCTTGAATATCTTCAACCCTGAGGGAAAAACAATCACTAGCGGCACAATTGATCGAGGCAACGACATACTCATGAAAGTAGTCCCTTAGTATTGATGTAGTTGACCTCTAGTACCTGGGTAAGGGCATTATACATTGAGAGGCTTATTCCGCCACGTAGGCTAGGATATGAGGGATTTGAGAAGCGCGAAAGTGAGTGTCGGTCCGGTTCGACCAGATTTCCGTTGAACTCGAACTCGAACCTAGTAGTGATATGCTTCCTCATGAGTTCGCCAATGGACCGGTGGAGTGGGTACCTCTCCAGCGGGGGGTGGCACAGACGGGTATTTGACACCATTTGCGTAGAGCCTTCGGGTGTTGTCGTAGGTAGCATTATCATTAGGTTCGGGCCATACCAGGTTCCGTTTGCCAGAGGCAGGCACATTGCCAGTCGCACCAGTCCACCGGTTAAGTGCCATAGGTTGTGTTCGAGTTTGAACTAGATATCTAGCGGAAGTTCAATTTCGATTGCACTCAACTCAGACGTTTTCCCCGCTTCCCTAAATCCCTGACTTGAATCCCAACGCTATGATCATCATCCGCGGCACCTGGCAGGTTGGTGTTGTTTCAGACTGCCTCGGAATGTCCAAATTCTGCCGCATCGGATTTACACAGTGCTAGGTACTTCTTAGAGTTGCCTTACACATGTTATCTCAGGATCCGCATTTCCGCAGTGATTTTTGCCAGTTCTGCCTCACTAGGTGATGTCGGGACAATGGTGGGGATAGTTTCAATTTTTTGTTTTGTTTTTGAAAACGAGAATATGGTTTGTGACTATTTATCATGACGGTGTTCAGTGGGTTACTCTCAGGTCTGGATTGTCATCATCCACATGGTTAGGACTTCATTTCCAATGTTATCCCAACAGGCGTCAACCTCCCACACCCTGGTATCGTACCTCAGGGCCTCAGCTGCAACTCAAAGTGGTTTAGCTGAAAATTTGAATACCACAGGGAATACACTCTGCCGGATGCAAGATTGCCATGATCTGCTTTGAATGAAAAGCCGCTCCGCGGTACTAGGAATAATAGACAAAAGACAATACAGCCGCCAGCCTCCGGCCAGGTAAGACATGAAATCTTGCACAAAAATAGACCGTATGTTTTTAATGTGAAAACGGTATAGCAACGTTTTTCGCGTTGTACGCTACTTGATCACATGTGTTGACGATCAGATGAGCACTGTCATGGCCGGAGTATTCATCACTGTGTATGTGTATGTGAAGTAGGCTGATTCTGACCTGGGCAAGTATATAAGTTCTGCTGGAAGCTCTGGACTGGATCAGCAGCAATTCGTCCCTCTTTCAACTTTCGTACTCTTCATCAGAAACTATATTTCGGACGCTATGGATGCTCGCCCGGAGGTGGTATGCCTCCCAGACGCTATGGTTAACTGGCCCTGGCCTCGTACCATCAATCCTCATCACGAAGATATTATAGCCCTGAATTCTGACGATGATTAACACATTTTTATAGCCGCCAATCAGCACTGACTCATCCCAACGCACCAAGAGGTTCGTCATACTCTGGCAATTAACTCACCACAGAACCCTGATTCCATTCCTGAACAAAATAGAACACCTTCGAAGCGGTTGTGACTTGATGAATTTATTCTTCACTGTGCAGTACACCGACATCGAGAATGAAGCAGTCACGAACGAAATAGTGAATATCGTGCTCGATGCCCTACACAATCCCCATGAGATGCGACCAGAAGGCGAATGTATTCTCGGTGAAATCACGCGACAGTAAGTGCTTCTGAAATGTTTAATGATCATCTGAAGCCCAAGGGGTTTTTGCATAGAGCAATTGCGGATTTCTAGGGATTTGTGCCAGACTGTGGAAGACAGTGAACCGAAGTAGAGTTTTCCTCGCTAGATAAACCAAGGTGCATAGATTGGGATACGAAAATGATCCAACGTGATGCATATCGACCCGCTGCATGTTAATGGATACTTGACTTGGCATTCTTGGAAAAATAGTTCGTAAAACACAACGACAGGTCGTAATATTACCAGACGAAAGTGCAACAGCGTCGTACACATACACGAGCCAAAGGTGATCGGTGATGACGGAGGAGATGCCGGTAGCCTGACGACCAAACACCAACGTCGAGGCTATGAGCAGCTTACCACGGGAAAGACACAGGCAATTGTAAAGACATGAACACCGGCGAGCTAGGATAACATTCACATCACCAAACGCAAGCTCTCCCTGCAGATCCAGAGGCATTCGGACCTACCATAGTAAAGTGTCCATCGACACTTCAATTCATTAGCTATGATGTGTATTGTCACATCCCATATGGAGATGGAGATGCGCATGTGGAATCTATAGTATGGGTTAGTAAGGGAAGGGGGAGGAATGAACGGGTACATACACTTCTCTACAAAGCAGGCACCATGACGGTAGTTGGGAGATAGGTCCAAGGTCAAAAAAGGACTCAGTGCATGACAACAGTGTCAGGATTGTCAGTCACGGTGCAGAAGACTGGGTCTGCCTGAGGTGCGCTATCGTATTCACACCAATTTTAGTCACGTCCATAGATACAGCGAGACGCAGCGTGTACTGTTTACCATAGGGCTACACCCCGGAACAATGGCTCACAAAAAACGATCTAATAGATTCACATGGCTTTGCGATCAAGCCTTGGCAACAACGGGACAAGCCTGGTTTTCTGTATTTCCGGGCCCATGGTAGCAAAGTACCTGCAATTCCAATCGGGTTCAGTGATGCGGTTACCAATGAGAAATTCGTATTACCTCTGAGTTTCGTAACTCCAAGAATGGTTTCCTCGAGCCAACAATGCTGTCTTGTCAAGATACTCTTTGACTAGGGCGTCGACGGAAGGCCCCCATGAAGGAACTTTCGCAAGACCGTCGACGAATCGTTTCTGAACTTCGGTGTGATAGTGCGCTGCCCAGGCCATTGCACCGCTTACGTCAAGGCCGAGGTCAAACATGATGGTACTGATAATGTTATGGGCATCGTTCCCATTTGCTTGCTCTTCGTTGTACGATAACATGTCCTGTTGATGATCGTGAGCATATTACAAACCAAGACATTCTCAATACCGATTTACATTGTCGATCAGAACGAAGTCTATGATGCATTCAGCAAGATCCGTGATCACGGGATGGTTGAATACTTCATCAGGAAGGTTGATTCCCATCAGCAATATTAGGAAAGAAGGTTGTACACCAATAGTTTTGCGCCGGAGCTTGAGGTAGTCATCGAGGCTGCGCCTATGATCTTGCCCACGGTCAAAAGCCTCGTCAACCACTGCATAGAGGTATACAGGAAAGGTTTCGAGGAAGTGACGTTGAGAAGACAAGCTTGCGGATTGTATAGCGCGAGCCCAAAATCTATTCAAAACCCCTTGAAGTTCAAATAATCATCAAACAATTCAGAAGCACTTACTGTCGCGTAATTTCACCCAGAGTGCATTCATCCTCTGGTCGTTTCTTATGAGGATTGTGTAGGGCATCGAACACGATGTCCGCCATTTCCTTTGTGAGTGCCTCATTTTTGAAGTCGGTGTACTCGTCGAAAATGAAAAATAAATTCATCAAATCACAGCCAACTCGAAAGTGTTCTATTTTTCAGAAGCGGGATCAGGGCCATGTGGTGCGTTAATTGCAAGAGTACGAACCTCTTGGTGCCTTGGGATAAAACAGTGCTGTTAGGAGGGCTATAAGAAAAATGTGTTAAATCATCGTCTGAATCTAGGGCTCGTGGCATAGGTCGAACCAAGATCACATTTGTCAAATGCTTCTTGCAACTCAGGACTCAGTGCCTTGAAATCACGGAATGAAGCATCGACTTCAGCTTTCACATCTTCGTAATGAGGATTGACGGTACGAGGCCAGGGCCAGTTGACCATGGTGTCTGGGAGGTATATTGTCCTTGGACGAGCATCCATGACTTCCGAAATATAGTTTCTGATGAGGAGTGCAAAAGTTGGAAGAGGGGTGAATTGTTGCAAGAGAACTTATATACGTGCCCAGGTCAGAATCGGCCCACTTCACATATACATCCGGAATAAATGAATGCAGTATGTTGTGCTTATGGATCCGACGACGGCAGCTGTGTGATCATGATTTTGTCAGCGTCAGGCCGTAAATGTAGGGTCAGCGCTCGGCCTTGTGAAAAATGAGGGAAGGCCAGGTGGCGCGAACTACAAGCGACGAAAACAAACTAGAAGCGCGCACTAACCAAGTACAACTTGAGGTGGGAGCCTCGAAGGATACTCAAAAGTCCGTTTTTTGTACAGGTGCCGGAACGCAGCCTGCGGAGTTTCCCGGCACCACACTTCCAGCTGAGCGTTAGCGTAATCTTCCTTCATTCGTTTTTCGACCTACCTGCGACGACGAGCTACTACGCATCCTTCATCCTCTCGCTCATTATACTTATCGTTCCTTGCTCCCACCCACCACTCCCTCTTAATTAGACTTTGAACCGTCACTGCTCCGTATTTCAATACTATCTTAATCGTTAGAGTATATAAGAAACGCTTACCATCTTGATCACACTGCACAAGAGTTAAAGCACGACCGAATTCGTAAGCAGGTTTCCCGTCCACCCAGCGGCTCCACCTGCTTGCGTCCCCCGAGCTAACGCTCGGACCAGCCCAACACAAATAGGTCGTGTCCCAACTCTTTCCGAGCCTGACGGAGCTGGAAAGTTTTTCAACTTTCAGACTAGATTTACATTTTACTAATTTGGATAACTTTGTTCAACCAATCGCGTTGCTCCATCACTAGCGCCTACTACGGTAAGCACTCGTAAGCATCAAACTTCTTTTTAACAAACGGGAATTATGGGTCTCTTGCTGATGGGCCTATGAGCACAAATCTGCTAATACTAGTGGGTGGTTCGGCAAATCTGAAACTCCGCTACGGCAGACTCGGTTTGGTGACAGCAGACGTGATATTTGGCTCTGTCACACCAGTCTGTCCCATGGCGAGGCTTAAGTATTTTCCTCTATCACCGGTCGTCCTTACGACGTCAGCGTGGCCTCCGAGTCTTACTCCACGGACACTATCTCACTCGCGACCCGGGATAACAAGCATTCTTTGTTTCTCCGTCGCCACCAAGGGCACTTACTAGCTCGCACCTCTAAAATGGTTGTACGGCACTCGCATGCTATATAACATTCCCCAGGTCATGGAATACTGGTACGTACGTCGGCTGTGACCGCAGCAGCGTAGTCTAATCTCGAGGAGTCTATCGGCTTATCAATGTGTGTCAGCTTCGGGACCGAGGTTTGTAGGTCAAACAACCAATGGTCACTGGTTTTATTCAAGCTCTACGTCATACGCCTAAAAACATAGACCCGTGGAGGTCCCATCTCGGGGCGAATTTCTGCAAATTATGACGAACGATTGGCGGATGCGGTACGCCTGGCAGTTGACCGAAGTTGTGATAACCGATAGTATTGGCTGACCTCTGACTAACCAATTTTTCTCCTTTTTTACAAGGCCTCGGATCCTACTTTTACGGTCTAGCATCGTGGTCACACATGCCGTTGTCAGATAAGTACAACGTATTGTATCCATTTATTCCGGATGTATATGTGAAATGGGCCGATTCTGACCTGGGCACGTATATAATTTCTGCAGGAAGCTCTGGACTGGACCAGCAACAATTCGCCCCTCTTTCAACTTTTGCACTCCTCATCAGAAACTATATTTCACAAGTCATGGATGCTCGCCCAAAGACCATATATCTCCCAGACACCATGGTCAACTGGCCCTGGCCTCGTACCATCAATCCTCATTACGAAGATGTGAAAGCTGAAGTCGATGCTTCATTCCGTGATTTCAAGGCACTGAGTCCTGAGTTGCAAGAAGCATTTGACAAATGTGATAATGGTTCGGCCTATCTCACGACCCTCAATTCTGACGATGATAAACACATTTTTATAGCCCGCCTATCAGCACTGGCTTATCCCAACGCACCAAGAGGTTCGTCGTACTCTGGCAATCATTAACTCACCACAGAACCCTGATTTCGTTCCTGAACAAAATAGAACACCTTCGAAGCGGTTGTGACTTGTTGAATTTATTCTTCATTGTGGATGAGTACACCGACATCGAGAATGAAGCAGTCACGAAGGAAATGGTGGACATCGTGCTTGATGCCTTAAACAATCCCCATAAGATACGACCAGAAGGCGAATGCATTCTTGGCGAAATTACGCGACAGTAGGTGCTTCTGAATTATTTGACGATCATCTGAAGCCCAAGGGGTTTTTGGATAGATTTTGGGCTCGCGCGATCAAATCCGCAAGCCTGCCTTCTCAACGTCACTTCCTTGAAACCTTTGATGAATACATTAATTCAGTAATTGTCGAGGCCCTCGACCGTGAGCAAGGCCGGAAGCGCAGTCTCGATGACTACCTCAAGCTCCGGCGCAAAACTATTGGCGCAAAGCCTTGTTTCTTAATAACAGAGATGGGGATGGACCTTCCTGATGAAGTGTTCTACCATCCCGTCATCATGGATCTTGCTGATTGCATCACAGAGCTCATGATCATCGATAATGTAAAGCGATATTGCGAACGTCATAATTTGCGGTTTGCTAACATCTTTCACAGGACATGATGTCGTACAACAAGGAGCAAGCGGCTGGGCACGAATTCCATAATTTGATCAACATTGTCATGTTGGAACTGAACCTCGACAGAGGCAGCGCGATGGCTTGGGCAGCACATTATCATGCTAAATTCCAGAAACGATTTATCGACGGTCTTGCGAAGGTTCCTTCGTGGGGGCCTTCCGTCGACCTCCTAGTCAAGGATTACCTTAACGGAACAGCAAACTGGGCTCTAGCAAACTATTCTTGGAGTTATGAGAGTCAAAGGTAATGAGACTTTCTCGTTGGTATGAACGATCACTTAACCCGATTGAAAATGTAGGTACTTCGCCACCAAGGGCCCGGAAATACAACACACTAGGCTTATCCCGTTGTTGTCAAAGGTCAGCGCCGGGCGCTCACAACTACTATGTGCAGCTCCTTCCGCATGAGCTGGTCCTAATTCTTCTTGCACTTCGTTGTGATAAAGCTACCATATATATGCTTTCGCACTGCCGCTCGCAGGTGTTACTCTCGTCTTGTCATTTTTCTACCTTCCAGTTGATTAGAAAGTTGAAGTGATATGCCGTTCCCATTCGTATAATAATAGCTCAGTTCTCTGAACATTGACCAGGTTTTGCAATCACTAAATGTTAGCAAAGACACGTCTCGAGGTTGTTTGATTAATACCGTCATCTACCTGAAACATTACATGGCGTCAATAATTTCCTTCAGTTGTACTTCATCTAGTATCGCAAATCCTTTCTGTGGCGTGACCTGTGGCGAAGTTGGTTACGAATATTTGAGAGAGAAAGTAGGGAGACACATGCCTGTGCCAATTGGACGTTGTGGTGGTCTAGCTTCTCCTCCATGACTTGCTTTAGAACTCGCAGCGTCAGTTTTTGTGCCTCGAGCAACGTCATTTGCTGTTCAGTTGTGTGTTGAATACCAAAAAAACACGTTCAAGAAATGAGAATTATACCTTATGCCACTTGTCTTGTAGCTCGCTTTGTGCTGCTTCTGAGCCTGACCCTATGGCTTTTGCATTATACCGCATGAAGGTGCCCGAGGGATCCGTGTGGTATCTACCAAGGGTCCGTATAGGATCAGGTTGAACAAGACTATCCGCTCGATTGCACTCACAGTTGTGGTCCCAGTTCGTCCACACCAGCAATAAGCAGCGCAACACCAAACGGCCGACTCATCATCGCCTCTTCGTCATGCACACTCTCACCAAATCGCAATGCCAGATCACACACAGCCTGAGTGACACTCTCCACTTTAATCTTCTCGTCATAAGTAAAAGCGTGGTTCTGGGCGGTGACGCGTGCGTGGTCAATCATTGTGCGAGCGTCAGCTGTGAGGCCTGACATTGCGCATCCTAGATGGGTATCAATTTCCATAATCTTTTCTATGGAGCTTGATTCTAGCAGTGGAGATTGGACGCGCTTCTCAACTGCGAGGACCACGCCGTCGGGAGTGCGTACGCCAACTGTTGTCGATCCGAGCTTAGGAAGATGAGATATACGTTGACATGTTGCACGATGTCATGCGTACCTTGATAGCTTCGATAGCATATTCGACTATATCCTTTCAATAACAATTTCAGAATGTCAGGCTATCTAACACACCTTGGAACAGTCGACCTTCTGGGGAGAATGTGTTGACACCACGATCTGCAAATACGATGAGATCTATCATATAATAGCGTTGGGCCCTCAGAATTAACATACCGTACTCGGAACGCGTCAAGAACATGGTTTACAGGTAGCAGAGGAGTGGAAGTATGAGGAGTTCTGCTTTAAGTGCACTTGTCGACGCGCGTCGATCAAGCTGGCTGGCGTGTGGAAAACAGTTTCCATTTGCGGATTTGTGTGATACTTCAAGCCTCCAGCGCTTTTGGTTTGTACTCTAGCCTACATCTCGAAAAAATGATTGAGAGATTCCGGACTGCCCCTTTCTATGCTTTACTGTCCAGTCTAGTAGCGTTGACAACTATTGGGTATCCAAAAGGCTTCATTTCAGCTCGGCTGAACGTTATCGTAACATCATCGACAGATTCAGATGGCAACTGACAGCGCTGATACCTCAACCCAACCCAGCTCCCACAATCCATAACTTGTTACGAGAGGCGTGTATCTCTGATGGTGACCACTCTTGGTCCTCGTAAGTCTGGATCTCACCTTGCGCTGTATGTTCCATACAGCATATGAGAAGGTACGCACGCCCATCTACAAACCGTGTTATTTATCATCTTCTACTTATCCCCAGATACGTTGATCATAGCACCCTCTTCGTCCATGATTACCACATTCAATGACTCTGGTCCCTTCATCCCTTTTAGAAGAGTGTTTAGGATCGCGAGTTTGAATACGTCGTTGCTAGCAAAGACCTTGGCATGTTTTTAGTGGCGTGGTCACGTCAGCTAGTCTCAACACCAGTCGCTGCAGAGATGATATATATGCATCTAGATGCTAGTTAATTACAAGCTCAGTGATATCAATAGATCTTTTAGAGGTAACGCTCTCGGCCCTCGCAAATCGGCTAGCTAGTGGACTTAGCTCAGCTCAGCTCAATTACTCCACTTACTTTCGACCACTATGTCAGCCAATACACAAACATTGAAGCCCGTCGACCTGCGCTCTATATTGACTTTCACTGTCAAGCTCGCGCGTACTGCCGGTACATTGATTCTCGAAGGCTCGCAAGCCATTCAGTCAACTTCGGATGTCAATGAAAAGAAGAATTCCGTTGATTTGGTTACTGAATACGATGTTGCTGTCGAGGAGCTCGTGAAGAGCGAAATCACAAAAGCTTACCCCAGCTTCAAATTGTGAGTCCATAATACGCGCAGAAACGGGATGATGCTGATCGATCGATCCATGTCTTCAGCATCGGAGAGGAATCGTACTCCTCTGGAACACGCAACGAGCTTACAGATGACCCGACATTCTGTGTTGATCCGATCGGTGGGCCACGATCTGCTATTGAGTTAGTTGAGATCTAACAGTGACTTTCAGACGGCACCACGAACTTTGTCCACGGCTTCCCATTCGTTTGTATTTCTCTCGGGCTGATCTACCAGAAGCGGCCTGTTCTGGGTGTCATATACAACCCCTTCCTAGATCACCTTGTGCGCAGTATAATACTATCACATTGAACGCAACCACTGACTCTTACACAAAGTACACCGGAATCGAAGGTCAAGGATCATTCCTTACCCGTGGTAATGGCCAACCTCTAAAATTACCCCTTACCAACCCTAAGCCCCTCCCCTCCTTGCAGAAGGCTCTTCTGGGTACGTCACACGTCATGCATGAGAATATCCAAACTTACTTTCCCAGCTGTCGAATGGGGCTCTGACCGTGGCAAAAAGACCCTGGTACCAAAATCTGATTCATTCTTGCGTCTCGCGGGCGATCCTGCAGATGGCATTGCAGGGGGACGGATGGCTCATTCCATACGGTCCCTAGGTAGTGCAGCGCTTAATATCTCAATGGTTGCTCAAGGTGGCCTAGATTTGTTTTGGTGAGCCGTATCATTGCACATATTACACTTCATGACACAAACGTGTTTCCTTGACGCAACGTGGATAGGGAAATTGGTTGCTGGTAAGTGTGCTACACTTTTATGTCGATCATCACATTGATTCCCGACAAGGGCATGGGATGTCTGCGTAAGTAGACCTGTTGTATATGTTCGATTTCTTCACCTCACCTGTTTCTACAAGGCCGGTATCGTTATTGCCCAAGAAGCGGGTGGTGCAGTAGTTGGGTCTCATGCAGCTCTGGCCGCTGCAACATCTGCTGGCTCTAGCATTGATCCTTTCAAGGTCACGCCAGAGGTCTTGACAGGTCGCAAGTATTTGATCATCCGTGCTATTCCGGACACCCCCAACGAAACGGGTAGAGAGGCGCAATTGCGGATTGCTAGGGATTTGTACCAGACTGTGGAAGATAGTGAACCGAAGTAGAGTTTTCCTCGCTGGATAATCCAAGATGCATAGATTGGGATACGAAAATGATCCAACGTGATGTATATCGACCCGGTGCATGTTATTGGATACTTAACTTAGCATTCTTGGAGAAATAGCTCGTAAAACACGACGGCAGGTCGCGATATTACCAGACGAATAGTGCAACAGCGTCGTACACATACATGAGCCAAAGGTGATCAGTGATGTCGGAAGAGATGTCGGCAGCCTGACGACCAAACACCATCAATGTCGAGGCTATGAGCAGCTTACAAGGGAATACCGGCGGGCTAGGATAACATTTACATCACCAAACGCGAGTTCTCCCTACAGACTCCAGAGGCATTTGGACCTACCATAGTAACGTGTCTGTCGACACTTCAATTTCTTAGCTAAGAGGTGCATTGACTGGACTCACTCGCGGTTCACCTTGAATGCCACTGGCCCATCAAGCAGCTTGATGTGAAGTTCGTGGGTTATTTTGGGCTATGTAGTACTAACTATAGATCATTTTGTCATCGACATACGTGGGACTCTGTGATCGGAGCTCGGCTGTTACAGACCTGACAACCAAGTCACACCGACCCGTCATGGCAGATCTAACACGACAGCTTTGCGATGCAAATCGCAAAGTTTGGCTGTGGTTTTCTGGTTAACTACGAGTTTGGCGTCGACATTCTCCAGACGAAGCCTTGCTTCAATCCCTGAAAATGTGGTCGCGAACTCTTTCGCCGACGCGGAAGATCCAGTTTGTTCACAATTTCGACGTGGTCTCACTGGCATCGTTTCAGCTCAATCCTATTTTGGGACCAAGTCAGCGCCTTGTTGTGAGCAGGCTAAGGGCTGTGACTGCAGTGCTTGATATAGCTCTTCTGGGGACGCCAGTCACGTCCCGTGGAAAATAACGACTGCGGCAGAGTCTAAAACAAGCCCTGCATGGGACCAGGACGCATTCCGTGTGACAAAGTCATGCTCTCTCAAGGTGCACGGTTGCACTACTAGCTGCTCTCTCCATTCCACACTCCTTCCGCTAGTCGTCGTCCCGCCTACCTCACAGAAGCTCTTCCTTTGAGCACAACAAGCCATGGATCGTCAGCTTGATCTGCAGCGCAGACAACAGAATGGAAACGCTTCAGTTTCAGCTTCCCCTTCAGCATCAATCTCTGGCTCGGCATCCCTCGTAAATGGGAGTACCCCATTACCAACAGTCCCGACAGGAGCTCAAGCTGGATCAATCACTATAACCATGCCTCCCATTCAATCTAACTCCTACTACAAAATTGCCCCCAGTGAATATGTTACGTTTGGGTGGAACTTTTCGAGCATCATTGTGACACCCACCGCCCTCACTGTTGCAGCAGTTGCAAACGGGAACACATACCCTATAGGCCCCACCGATGGTGTCATTTCTGGGACCGCTCAGAGCGTGGTCTGGTATCCATATGGCTATCAGACCGCAAACCCTAGCCTTCCACTGGTTCAGGCAAGCTACACGCTTCATATTTGGGCCCAAGGTGGCCCTAGCGCATTCCCCACGCCTGGTTATCTGGAGCCAAACAGCGAGCTTGTGTTCGCTATGTATACGCCACAGGGATACACACCTTTATCTAGTGGTAAGTCTAGGTTCGCCCATGCTGGCCGTGTATCTTATTTTTGAATACACTTAGGGTGGCAATGTGCCGGATGCTCAGGAGCGTTACCCCAGCTCAAAATGAATTCGGCTCTTCCCGGTGTTGTCGCAATGATTATTATAATGCTGCTCTCTGGGTTCACTACCCTTCGCCGCGTTTGGGATTGATTGGAGTTGACCTATGATTCCCTAGGTCTGGTTTCTGGGGTTCGTAGAGGATGTTCCCATTTGATTGACATTTAATGGATTATTATGGTTTGTAATTGGACTGGACATTTACATCACATGTAGACTTTATACTCATTGTTTGGCACGATATATGGACAGGTAATGATGTCACATTTAGGTTAGTATCGGAACTTTTTGCTGATGTTGTTATACACAGTACTACTGTCATTGATCGAAGCCTATTTTACCTGCGGAGCTTGAACACTAATGGCATGTTCGTGTATTGCTTGGCCTATCGCGCTGTTTCTTGAATGAAACTGGAAGCCTATTCCCGGTGCATTACCAGTACCCTGACCCAACCACATACTACTACCGAACTTTCAGCGCGATTTGCACCAGACTGACCTATTGGTGTCCAAAGGCGTGTCCGCAGGTGGGGTTTTTCCCTTGAGTGCTACCCTATGTTCGTAATATGATCTGGGAGGGAGCTGTTCATTCTCCTACGTCAGCAGTTCAACGACATCTCTGGAGGACTTCAGTCGGTGACTCAATCCGCTTATCGGTATGACCGCCGAGGCGTCTGGTTCGGATAACTAAAGGCATAGTTTACAACCTTGATTCTTAGGAGAGCATGGGTTCGTGGCCGTCCATCATTATATTCTCATTCGTTCTCTTGATTGCTTGTTATCGTTATCAGGGTTCTCACCTGATCCCTGGCAATCTACGAGTCATGGAACTCTGATTCCATTTATTAAAATACAACATTTCCAGCTCAAAATCCGTTGTGGCATCAACACTTCTACCGGCGCATTGCACGCAATGGAAAGCTGTGACGGAGCGGGCGCTACGGATAAGAATAGATAAGTATAGTCACCACAGCCCTCACAAATATTTTCCTGAGGACATCATAGAAACGTGCCGGTTCTATCTGGTGATACTGATCTATCTACCTTCTTGACACCATGGCCAGTGTGGCTACGTAGTACCGACCGACGGTCGGCCGGTGTTGGGTTCCAGGATTTGCCCGGGGTAGATAACAGTTTTAGAGAGCTCTCGGAAAGTCCAATCTGGGTTGCGCCACAGCCAGCATCCGTCTAACGAAGGTTTCGGTTCGCAAGAATTAGTTGATCACGTTCACGTTCACGTTCACAGTCCGGTAAGCATATGTGCCGGCCTATCACCCCATTTTAATGCTCATTGAAATTAATTAGAAGTCCATAGGTTGGCTAACCTCTGACTGACAAAATTTTGACATTTTGACAAGGCTGGCCCTACCTTTATAGCCTGACGCCGACAGAATCATGGTCACACCCGCCGCCGTCGGATAAGCACAATATACTGCATTCGTTTATTGCGGATGTATATGTGAAGTCAGCCGATTTTGACGTGGGCACGTATATAAGTTCTGCTGAAAGCTCTTGACTGGACCAGCAACAATTCGCCCCTCTTTCAACTTTCGCACTCCTCATCAGAAACTATATTTCACAAGTCATGGATGCTCACCCAAAGACCATATACCTCCCAGACACCATGGTCAACTGGCCCTGGCCTCGTACCATCAATCCTCATTACGAAGATGTGAAAGCTGAAGTCGATGCTTCATTCCGTGATTTCAAGGCACTGAGTTCTAAGTCGCAAGAAGCATTTGACAAATGTGATCTTGGTTCGGCCTATGTCACGAGCCCTAGATTCAGACAATGATGAACACATATTTTTCTTATAGCCCGCCTATCAGCACTGGCTTATCCCAACATACCAAGAGGTTCGTACTCTGGCAATTAACGCACCACAAAATCCTGATTCCATTCCTGAAAAATAGAACACTTTCGAATCGCCTGTGATTTGATGAATTTATTCTTCTTTTACGACGACTACACCGACTTCAAAGACGAGGCAGCCACAAAGCAACTGAGGGACATCGTGCTCGATGCCCTACACAATCCCCATAAGATACGACCAGAAGGCGAATGCATTATCGGCGAAATTGCGCGACAGTAAGTGCTTCTGAATTGTTTAACAGTTATCTGAAGCCCAAGGGGTTTTTTGCATAGATTTTGGGCTCGCGCGATCAAATCCGCAAGCCTGTCTTCTCAACGTCACTTCCTTGAAACCTTCGATGAATACCTTCATTCAGTAGTTGTCGAGGCCCAAGACCGTGAGCAAAGCCGTAGGCGCAGTCTGGATGACTACCTGAAGCTCCGGCGGTATACGGCTGGTTTAAAACCATGCCTCTTCATATGTGAAATGGGGGTGAACCTTCCTGATGAAGTGTTCTACCATCCCGTTATCATGGATCTTGCTGAATGCATCTCATACTTAATTGCGATCGACAATGTAAGTCAGTATTGGGAACGTTTTGGTTTGCGGTACGCTCATGATCTTCACAGGACATGGTCTCGTACAATAAAGAGCAAGCGGTTGGGAACGAAGGTCATAGCATGATCAGTATTGTCATGTTTGAACTTGGCCTCGACATAAGCGGTGCAATGGCCTGGGCAGCGCACTATCACACCGAAGTTCAGAAACGATTCATCGAAGGTCTTGCGAAAGTTCCTTCATGGGGACCTTCTGTCGACGTCCTAGTCAAAGAGTATCTTGATATGACAGCAATGTGGGCTCGAGCAAACCATTCTTGGAGTTACGAATCTCAGAGGTAAGTAATATGAATTTCTCATTGATAGCCGCATCACTTAACCCGATTGAAATTGCAGGTACCTTGCCACCATGGGCCCGAAAATACAGCAAACTAGGCTTGTGCCGTTGTTACCAAGGCCCGATCATAAAGCCATGTGAATATATTAAATCTGTTCAGATACAAATCTCTTTTCACAGAATCTGGCGCTAGCATTCCTTGTGCCTTGCAAATTTCGTTGTGATATGTTACTACCAAGCTTTTCGCTCGGTCTCTGATATATACCACTCTTGTCGTCCCATTTATCTAGCTTTCAGCTGACTAGTACTTTTCATACATGAGTTTTGTAACCTCACTGGCAGTCGCAGTTACTGTAATGATGTTACACTTAGGTCGATATGAGAACTTCTTGCTGATATTATAAACAATACTACTGTCATTGATCGAAGCCTATTTTACCTGCGCGCAGCTTGGACACTATAGCTAATGTGGCCTACTGCGCTGGAATGAAATTGGAGGCCTACCCCCGATGTTATCGGACCTTGACCCGTTACACTGGGGCCAGGTGAAATTGACGCGAAGTCCTGCCGCGGTCGTGACGCGCCTGTGACGCGACATATGTGACGCGGCACTGTATAGATCATGTGTTATATTTTGAGTAAGAGTGAGGCACGTGCACAAGATTGGGTCTATGTAGGGACTGAGCCTAAGTTAGAAGGACCGCTTCGCTCCTCTCGCTACCACCAACTTGGCGCAAGCACCCACATATCAATTTGAATCAACTCTTATCCACTCGTCCTTCTAACCACTCAAAATCTTGCCTTTCTGGCTCATACCATGCTGCGTCTCGACGTTGATCCGAATCTCGAACGCTGCCCCGATTTCGCCTCACCAACTTTCCAAGATAGTCGTAACCTCCTTCTCAGTCCTTCCGTTGACGACTCTCAAGCCGCCATCACTTTACGCACCATATGGTTGGCCAACAATGCGTCTCTCAAAACTCAGTGGCAACTTCAA
This sequence comes from Suillus hirtellus, assembly GCA_016695485.1. Lineage (NCBI taxonomy): Eukaryota > Fungi > Basidiomycota > Agaricomycetes > Boletales > Suillaceae > Suillus > Suillus hirtellus. Next base: position 104,228 of record MU172357.1, read on the forward strand.
CTTGACGTGGACGCTGTGGTTTCCGCGGAAAGGGAACCCTCACCAATTTTTCTCTGAGGACATCATAAAAACGTGCCGGTTCTATCCAGTGATACTGATCTACCTTCCTGACACCATGGCCAGTGTGGCTACGTAGTACCGACCGACGGTCAGCCGGTGTCTGGGTTTCGGGATTTGACCGGCGTAGATATCTCGTAACCGTTCCGGAGAGCTCTCAGAAAGTCCAATCTGGGTTGTGCCACAGTCAGCATCTGTCCAACGAAGGTTTCGGCTCAGCAACAATTCACCTCTCTTTCAACTCATCAGAAACTATATTTCAGAAGTTATGGATGCTCGCCCAAAGACCATATACCTCCCAGACACCATGGTCAACTGGCCCTGGCCTCGTACCATCAATCCTCATTACGAAGATGTGAAAGCTGAAGTTGATGCTTCATTCCGTGATTTCAAGGCCCTGAGTCCTGAGTTACAAGAAGCATTCGACAAATGTGATTTTGGTGCGACCTATGTCACGAACCCTAGATTCAGACGATGATTTCACATATTTTTCTTATAGCCCTCCTTACAGCACTACTTTATCCCAAGGCACCAAGAGGTTCGTCGTACTCTGACACTTAATTCACCACAGAACCCTGATTCCGTTCCTGAACAAAATAGAACACCTTCGAAGCGGCTGTGACTTGATAAATTTATTCTCCATCGTGGAGGAGTACACCGACATGGAGAATGAAGCAGTCACGAAGGAAAGGGTGGACATCGTGCTCGATGCCCTACACAATCCCCATAAGATACGACCAGAAGGCGAATGCATTCTCGGCGAAATTGCCCGACAGTAAGTGTAAGAGCTTCTGACTTGTTTGACCATCATCTGAATCCCAAGGGTTTTTTGCATAGATTCTGGGCTCGCGCGATCCAATCCGCAAGCCTGCCTTCTCAACGTCACTTCCTTGAAACCTTTGATGAATACATTAATTCGGTAGTTGTCGAGGCCCTTGATCGTGAGAAAGGCCATAGGCGCAGTCTCGATGACTACCTGAAGCTCCGGCGCAAAACTGTTGGCGTAAAACCTTCTTTCACAACATTGGAGATGGGGATAGACCTTCCTGATGAAGTGTTCTACCATCCCGTCATCATGAATCTTGCTGATTGCATCACAGAGCTCATCCTTATTGACAATGTAAAGTGATATTGAGGACGTTGTAGTTTGCAGTCTGCTAACATCTTTCACAGGACATGATGTCGTACAACAAGGAGCAAGCGGCTGGGAACGCATTCCATAATTTGATCAGCATTGTCATGTTGGAACTGGACTTCGACAGAGGCAGCGCGATGGCCTGGGCAGCACATTATCACACTGAAGTTCAGAATCGATTTATCGACGGTCTTGCGAAGGTTCCCTCATGGGGGCCTTCCGTCGATGTACTAGTCAAGGAGTACCTCAACGGGGTAGCAAACTCGGCTCGAGCATGCCATTCTTGGAGTTATGAGGGTCAAAGGTAATAAGACTTTCTTGTTGGTACGAACCATCACTCAACTCGATTGGAATTGCAGGTACTTTGCCACCAAGGGCCTGGAAATACAACTAACTAGGCTTATACCATTGTTACCAAGGCCCGATCGCAAGGTCATGTGAATCTACCAAATTTGTTCAGATACAAATCTCTTTCCACACAATCTAGCGCTAGCTTTTCTTGTACCTCGTAAATTTCGTTTCGATATGTTACTACCATGACTCTCACTCGGTCTCTCATATATACCACTCTTGTTCTCCAGTTTCTCTGGCTTTCAGCCGACCAGTACTTTTCATATATGACTTTTGTAACTCCACTTGCAGTCGCAGTTACTTCAAATTTACGGTCAGGTCTATTGATCATCGTTGCAGTAGGGGTTCCGCAGGCAGGGACTGCGCATTCGGGTACGTAGGTTTGTTTCCGGGTTTCAACGTTTTCAACCGTGCCGATGGTACTCAATCGCACTTATCATGTCCCACCTTTGTTGTGTGCTACTCTGAAGAAGCCCTCAGTCCCACGATATAAACAAGACCTGATCTTATCTTGTTATCGTTATCAGGGTTCGTACCTGACCCTTAGTGAGTCATGGAACTCTTGTTCCATTCATATACTCAAAATCTGTTGTGGTGTCGAACTCTCTACCGGCGCATTGCATGTAATGTAAAGCTGTGACGGAGCGGGTGCTACGGAACCGAGTAGATAAGTATAGTCACTACAGCCTTCACAAATATTTTACTGAGGATATCATAGAAATGTGCCGGTTCTATCCAGTGATACTGATCTACCTTCCTGACACCATGGCCAGTGTGGCTACGTAGTACCGACTGATGGTCGGCCGGTGCCTGGGTTTGGGATTTGATCAGCGTAGATATCTCGTAACCGTTCCAGAGAGCTCTCGGAAAGTCCAATCTGGGTTGCACCACAGTCAGGCCATCTGTCCGACGAAGGCCTCGGTTCGCAAGACTGACCCGGGCCTTACCCCCATGGGGAACTTATGTGACACAATGACTTAGTTGATCATGTTGACAGTCCGGTAAGCATATGTGCCGGCCTATCGACTCGTTTCAATGCTCATTGAAATCAGAAGTCCATTCAGGCCTATTCCAGATAACATCAAATAGGGAAGACATGTTGGCTAACCCCTGATTAACAAGATTTTTACATTGTTCACAAACCTGACACTAACAAAATCATGGTCACACCTGCCCTCATCGGATAAGCACAATATACCCCATTCATTTATTACGGATGTATATGTGAAGTAGGTCGATTCTGACCTGAGCATGTATATAAGTGCTGCTGCCAAAAAGCTCTTGATTGGACCAGCAACAATTTGCCCCTCTTTCGGCTTTTGCACTCCTCATCAGCAACTATATTTCGGAAGTCATGGATGCTTGCCCAAAGACCATATACCTCCCAGACACCATGGTCAACTGGCCCTGGCCTTGTGCCATCAATCCTCATTATGAAGATGTGAAAGCTGAAGTCGATGCTTCATTCCGTGATTTCAAGGCCCTGAGTCCCAAGTCACAAGAAGCATTCGACAAGTGTGATTTTGGTTCGACTTATATCACGAGCCCTATATTCTGACAATGATTAACGCATATTCATAGCCCGCCTAGCAGCACTGGGTTATCCCAACCCACCGAGAGGTTCGTACTCTGGTAATTAATGCACCATAGAACCCTGATTCTGTTCCTGAACAAAATAGAGCACCTTCGAAGTGGTTGTGACCTGATGAATTTATTCTTCATTGTGGAGGAGTACACTGACATGGAGAATGAAGCAGTCACGAAGGAAAGGGTGGACATTGTGTTTGATGCCCTAACAAATCCCCATAAGATACGACCAGAAGGCAAATGCATTCTCGGCGAAATTGCCCAACAGTAAGTGCTTCTGGATTGTTCGACGATCATCTGAGGCCCAAGGAGTTTTTGCATAGATTTTGGGCTCGTGCGATCCAATCTGCAAGCCTGCCTTCTCAACATCACTTCCTCAAAACATTCGATGAATACCTTAATTCAGTAGTTGTCGAGGCTCTCGACCGTGAGCAAGGCCTAATGCGCAGTCTGGATGACTACGTCAAGCTCCGGTGCGCAACTATTGGGTTAAAACCTTGTTTACCATTATTGGAGATGAGGATGGACCTTCCTAAAGTGTTACACCATCCCGTCATCATGGATCTTGCAAAATGCATCGCAGAGATCGTATTTATCGATAATGTAAAGTGATAATGAGGACATCGTAGTTTGCGGTCTGCTTACATTCTTCACAGGACATGACGTCGTACAACAAGGAGCAGGCGACTGGGAACGATTCCATAATTTGATCAGCATTGTCATGTTGGAATTGGACTTCGACAGAGGTAGCGCGATGGCTTGGGCAGCACATTACCACACTGAAGTTCAGAATCGATTTATCGACGGTCTTGTGAAGGTTCCCTCATGGGGGCCTTCCGTCGATGTACTAGTCAAGGAGTACCTTAACGGAATAGCAAACTGGGCTCGAGCATGCCATTCTTGGAATTTTGAGAGTCAAAGGTAAACTTTCTTGTTGGTATGAACCATCACTTAACCCGATTGGAATTGCAGGTACTTTGGCACAATGGGCCCAGAAATACAACAAGCTAAGCTTGTGTAAGGATTCCATATCCTCTACACCCCGACTACCACTTCATAGTAAAACTTAAGGACTTACGTCCTAACATCCGCATGACTCACTGACGCGAAGAAGCGTTACGCTTCGCGTCCGAGTTGCGCGGACACATTCTCTGTTCTTACCCTCACTATCTCGTTATTCTCAACGACCAGCTCGGTCTTTCACCCTCATTCATACTATACCCTGGACTTATCACCAAACTCTTTCTCGTCACTCTCTTTTAGTTTCATTCCTTTCCCCCAAAAACAGTCAAGTGCCCAACGGCTCTCGTCATTCCTGTGCACGGCGAGCTGCCTATTACCATCTTTTATTCAAAACTAACATACTCTCACTCATTTCCGTTACTCCTACCCTGTCAGGCTCAGTGCCACCACTCTCCGTCTCACTAAACCTTCACTTTCATAATAACCAAGGACCCTTACTCTCTCGTAGATAAAATACGGCCTTGTAGACTCATTTTGAACGTTGGTTGATTTCCCCACTACGAGCTCGCGCCAGATCCTAAGCCAGTCGACCTTTCCCTTGAGCCAAGCAATTCCCTCATCGAACTCAAACACACGCCTTATACTTGTCGCGTTGTTGCCAGGGCCCGATCGCAAAGCCATGTGAATCTAATATCTATTAGATCTTTCCAGATACAGCTCTTTCCACAGAATGTGGCGCTAGCTTCTCTTGTACCCTCGCAAATTCGTTTTGATATGTCATTACCATACTTCTCACTCGGTCTCTCATATATGCCACTCTTGTCCTCCTATTTCTCTACCTTTCAGCTGACTAGTATTTTTCAGTGTTCATACATGACTTTTGTAACCCCACTGGCAGTCGCAGCGACTGTAATGATATTACACTTAGGTTAGTATGAGAACTTTTTTCTGATGTCATTATAAACTGTCATTGATCGAAGCCTATAAGTTTACCTGCGCAGCTTGGACACTAGCGAATGGCATGTTTGTGCATTGCTTGGCTTATTGCGCTGTTACTGGGAGGCCTACTCGAGCGATGTTACCTAACCCTGACCCAGCCACATGGCTACATACTACTAGTACCAAACTTTGAACTTTGAACATAACATAATTTGCGCTTGATCTGCGCTAAACTGACCTATTGGCATCCAAAGGCGTATCCCGAGGTAAATGGGGTCACTAGCAATATTCAGTCGGCGGCTAAATTCACTTAATATATCGGTGTGGGATGTGCGGATAACTATAGTAGGCACAGTTTCCAACCTTGATTCTTGAAAAATATGGTTCGTGGCCGCCCATCATTATGTCCTGATTCGTTCTCTTGATTGATCTTATCTTCCTTGTTATCGTTAGTAGGGCTTGTATTTGACCTTAGCGTTCCACAAATCGCGGAACTCTGATTTCATTCGTGCAAAACACAACATGTTCGACTCAGAATTGGTTGTGGGTGCACAGTAGTATCCACACTTCTACTGATATAAAGCTGTGGCGGCGCGGGCGTCACGGATATTAAGACTAGATATGTATAGTCACCTCAGCCTTCACAAGGATCTTTCTGAAGACATTATAACAACACGACGATCCTCTCCAGTGATTTCCTAACACCATCATGATGGCTAGTATGGCTATGTAGTACCGACCGTCAGCCGGTGTCTGGTTCCAGGATTTGAACGGTGTAGGTATCTCGTCCCAGTCCCAGCGGGCGCTTGGAAAGTCCAATCTGGGTTGCACTATAGTCAGCATCTGACCAACGAAGCTTCCAGTTTGTAAGGCTGAAACTGACTCCAGAACTTACGTGACACTAATGATTTTGTTGATCACGCTGGCATTCCGGTAAGCATATGTTCCGGCCTATCACCCCATTTCAACGTTCATTCAGGCCTATCAAAGCAGAAGCCGTTAGTTCAAAAAGAAGCCTTGCGATAAAGACGTTTTAGCTAACCTCTGACTAACCAATTTTTCTGATGTTTCATCAGGCCGATCCTACTACCTTTGCAGTCTGACGCTGACAGAATCGTGGTCATATACCACATTCATTTATTGCAGACGGATATGTGAAGTGGGCCGATTCCGACCTGGGCACGTACTATATAAGTTCTGCGGGAAGCTCTGGACTGGACCAGCGACAATCCGCCCCTCTTTCAACTTTTGCATTCCTCATCACAAACTATATTTCGGAAGTCATGGACGCTCGCCCAAGGACGATATATCTCCCAGACGCTATGGTCAACTGGCCCTGGCCTCGTACCATCAATCCTCACTACGAAGATGTGAAAGCTGAAGTCGATGCTTCATTCCGTGATTTCAAGGCCCTGAGTCCTAAGTCACAACAAGCATTCGACAAATGTGATTTTGGTGCGACCTATGTCACAAACCCTAGATTCTGACGATGATTAATACATTCTTATAGCCCGCCTATCAGCACTGGCTTATCCCAACGCACCAAGAGGTTCGTACTGTGGCAATTAACGTATCACAGAACCCTGATTTCGTTACTGAACAAAATAGAACACCTCCAAAGCAGCTGTGACTTGATGAATTTATTCTTCATTTTGGAGGAGTACACCGACATGGAGAATGAAGCAGTCACGAAGGAAAGGGTGGACATCGTGCTCGATGCCCTACACAATCCCCATAAGATACGACCAGAAGGCGAATGCATTCTCGGCGAAATTGCTCGACAGTAAGTGCAAGTTCTTCTGACTTGTTTGACGATCATCTGAAGCCCAAGGGTTTTTTGCATAGATTCTGGGCTCGTGCGATCCAATTCGCAAGCCTGCCTTCTCAACGTCACTTCCTTGAAACATTCGATGAATACCTTAATTCAGTAGTTGTCGAGGCTCTCGACCGTGAGCAAAGCCGTAGGCGCGGTCTTGATGACTACATCAAGCTCCGGTGCGCAACTGTTGGGTTAAAACCTTCTTTAACAATATTGGAGATGGGGATGGACCTTCCCGATGAAGTGTTCTACCATCCCATCATCATGGATCTTACTAATTACATCACAGAGCTCATATTTATCGATAATGTAAAGTGATATCGAGAGCGTCATAATTTGCGGTCTGCTAACATCCTTCACAGGACATGACGTCGTACAGCAAGGAGCAAGCGGCTGGAAACGAGTTCCATAATTTGATCAGCATTGTCATGTTGGAATTGGACCTCGACAGTGGCAGCGCGATGGCTTGGGCAGCACATTATCACACTGAAGTTCAGAATCGATTTATCGACGGTCTTGCGAAGGTTCCCTCATGGGGGCCTTCCGTCGACGTCCTAGTCAAGGAGTACCTTAACGGGGCAGCAAACTGGGTTCGAGCAAGCCATTCTTGGGGTTTTGAAAGTCAAAGGTAATAAGACTTTCTCGTTGGTATGAACCATCACTTGACTCGATTGGTATTGCAGGTACTTTGGCACCATGGGCCCGAAAATACGCCAAACTAGGCTTGTCCCGTTGTTGCCAGGGCCTGATCGCAATGGCATGTGAATCCATTAGATCTTCCCAGATACAAAGCACTTTTCACAGAACCTGGCGCTAGCTTTTCTTGTACCTCGTAAATTTCGTTTTGATACATATGTCACTACCATGCTTCTCACTCGGTTTCTTATATATGCCACTCCTCCCGTTTCTCTAGCTTTCAGCCGACTACGACTTTTCATATAACTTTTATCACCCTACTGGGAGTCGCAGTTACTTCAAATTTGCGGTCATTTTTTGTTGATTATCATTGGAGTCGGGGTTCCGCGGGCATTGTGTGCTGCTCTAGAAGCCATCGACAATCTACCAGTGACACTTACAGTAAACTCTTCAAATTGAAGCTTTCGCTCGAACTTCATTTCAAACACCGCGCTTCGCCTGCCAAATCTATATCAAACCCAGATGACTACTACGTAGCTTATAATTAACTTGAAGCACGTCACTAGACCATGTTCGTACTTAGCCGTCATCATCGCAGCCTGCCTGCTTTGCTTTGGGCTTAGGCCGGCTGCTGGTTCCTGTCCCACCGTCATCTTGGAATTTTTCAAGGTTTAGGTCACCGACCTTGCAGGCAGACTTTAGTATGCATGAGGACTACTTCCAAAATAACTCGTAGACGCTTTTCCCGAATTGCGATGGAGGGCGTACATAGCACATGGGGCATTGATCATGATGCTCCTGGACTTTATCACGACCCAGATTTCTCCTGTTTCACCTTCGAGCTAATCTGATCCTGACGTTTCTCAAAGTCGATTTGCAAGCGCTTTTATATTCACCGATGTTTCTGCTGCGTCTGTAGACGCCTCGAATCGGTGAAACTTTCTGTGCAGTCCAGTATGAAGTTGGTACTATGAGCACTTTCTAAATCTGATCGTTCTGGTCGATCACTAGTAGGCGTCGCAAACAACGTGAATCCCAGCTTGTAAGTGGATCCGGATGGTGCACGTCCTACTTCGCAGTTGTAGGTCTACAGTTGTCGCCATGCCTTATTATGATTGATACCTGCCTCATTCTATGCTGTCTTCCCTCATCGGAAATAAAGTCTGTGAAAAAAACATAACTTACTCATCGTTTAGAATAACATGGTCAGCGTACAAGTACATGGGCACTATCATATCAATACGTAGTATTGCGATGCAAATATATCTTCAAGGTTTCTCTACCAAGTCCGAAGTTCCTTTCTCATGCACTTCGTGATGATGCTTCTCACTCGGTCGCCAGCCTACTGATCGCCAGGGCGGAATGCCAGAGCGGTACAACTCGTCCACCTAGTTGTTCATTAGATGAGCAGATATTTAGAACGTGCAATGAATTATTACCTCTTCTAAAGTTAAACCTTTGGTCTCAGGAATGGCAAAATACACGTAGATGTATCCAAAGACAAGCATGCCGAAGAAGACCATCATTATCATTGGACCAATCCTAGTGAAGTGTTCAGACACCGAGAAAAAATTTCAGAACCTTTGGCTGTAGTTTAGACTCACCGATCGACAATCCTTGGAGAAAAGAATGAAAGCATGAAGTTCCAGAACCAGTCTTAGACAAGCGTGAGTAACGGATTCAAATAGTGAAAATGGAGCAATCGTACTTGTCGCGCTGCCGAGAGCAATTGACTTGGGGCGCACTCGAAGAGGGAAAGACTCCCCAAGGTACACCCACGGAGTAGGTCCCCAAGTCGTACCGAAGCTGAACACCTGAAATACTGCAAAAGCGATAACGACGTCGCCCCCAGCTCTATTGCGAGCAGTGAGTGCCGAAGTTGGTGTTCCGGTAGGCGCAAGGGTGGTATACCCAACCACAGCAACCTAGTGGAAGTATCAGTCCAACACTGTTTGTCAACGGATAGTGTGCACGAACTATGAGCGCACAGACAGCTTGCGCAGCTGCGCCAAGTAGAAGGGACTAGAGGAAAAAGTAAATCTCTCCTCCCACCGTTCGACGGAAGAAGGAATACCTTTCGGCGACCCCAAGCCTCGATAAAGTACAGTGCGGGGAGAGTTCCAAAAACCGACACAGCTCCAAGAACCGTCTGGATGATGTAAGGTGAAAGCCTGACATTACATGAGCTAAATTGGATTAAGTAGAGAAATTCAAGACTCGCCCTGCACCTGCACTCTGAAAGAAGGTGTCGCCATAGTAGTCTGTCGACAATAGTCATTATTGATGAAAAATAAATCAGCATTAGGGATCTTACAGTAAAAGTTCTGGCCATTAAGCTGCTGAATAAATTGAAGCATCATGCCATTGATTGTCCGACGCCACAGTGCATTTCTCGAGGAAAAGCATTCTAACCAAGTCGCTTTGCCACCCTCATTCTCTGCTCTGATAGCAAAGTCGAGTTCCTCGACAATTTCAATGACAAGAGGGTCGTCCTCAGGAACTCCGTTGAGTTCTGCGACTACCTTGCGCGCTTCGTTACCTCGCCCGGTTCCTAGAAGGTGTCGGCTAGTAAAGGTCAAATTCGTCAGTTTGAAATGAGGAATTTTCAGCATTGCACGTACGGAGATTCTGGAAGGAAAAACATTCCAGACAAAAGTATGACGCCCCAGACCATTTGCAATCCGATAGGGAATCGCCAAGACGCGGAGTTATTGATTGTGTGGCTTCCGAGCTCAAGCACGTAACTCAAAAATATGCTAGATAGCAACCGTTAGCGAGCGTTCTGATGGAGGATGGAGACTTCACGGACCCCGAGATAATTTGGACTTGATAGATGACCAAGATCGTACCACGAATAGCCTTCGGTGCCGTTTCTCCGTTGTACAGGGGTACAATAGCTGAATATATGGAATTAGATTTACAGAGTCTTCTCCTGACATCAGCACCAACCTGATAATGAACCAACACCTAAACCTGCGATATAACGCCCTATTACCAACTGAACAAGAGAGTATGTCGTGCCAGTTTGGATAGCCACGCCAACAGTAAAGATAGCCGACCAGAATAAAATGGATCCACGGCGTCCAAGCCGATCAGATGTGAATGCTTGAGCGATTGCTCCACTTTAAGCATCGTCAGATTATTATAAGAGTAACAATATATAGTTCCCCACCAGAACGTGCTACGACGGGTATGAGTGTCAGCACAGAATAGAATCGAATATCGTAGTCTTACCCAGCCGACAGAAGAGAGACAATGATCGATTGTCTCGAACTTGATAGGTAGTACTGACCATCCATTCCTTCTTGGCCGAATCGGCGAATAAAGTCTGGCATAATCAAACATCCCTAGAGTAGACGAACAGTTTAGACTCGGATGTGCCAAGGACTGAGGAAGTATGAGAGTACATACGGAAATGACACCCATATCATACCCAAACAGGAAGCCTGTATCACCGTATGTGTATCAATCTATTGCCCATGTAAGCAAAGAAGTGCTTTGCAGTGCTATTGAACGACGTACGTTTTATAGTGTGTATATGAAAACCGCGCACCTCCTGCAAGGAAGAGTTCGATGAGCACAGGATGGCAGTGACGAGAATGGACTCACCAAACGCGATGAAAATGGCAAGCAGAACCGCTCTACGGCTCGTTGGAACATCTCTTGCCATGATCTAGTAGGACAAACGTCTAAGAAAAGGCGGTTGGAGAGTGCTCCTGCTGAGCAGGTAGGCTTAAGTACAAGTTCTGAATAAGCGAAGTGAATATTCATCCATCGTGACGTATGACAGGATCATGCGGTCCGGGATCAAAGCGAAGGAATTCTTCGATCCCCAAAGGTACAGGCTTGACACCCCGTACACAAATGAGCCAAAGGGAACCGTTTTGTAGGTATGAAATAGCCAATGCATAGATTGTTCCAAGGCCTTCGCTGCGCACACAAGTAACCACTTATCTAGCGAGTCATTCCGAGCATCATCATTCAGAAGCAGATTGGTCTACAATACCCGCGCGAAGTTTGTGCGTCGGTCGGACCTCGGTATATTTTGAGGGTCGGTTTTTATCCCTGACTCAACGCGTGACCTGAGAGCCTGATGCCACAGCCCACAAGCGCGTGAAATAGGGTCACTGGGCAAGATCACTGCTGAACAAGCACACCAGTATGTTAAGGCGGTCAAGGTATACTAGCCTGGAGTGAAAGAGTGCCAGTGCACACGTGAGTGAACGACAAGGCACGTGTTCTCAGCTTAGAAATAGGTGTGCCCCTGTAGCAACTACACTTGGCATCACTTGGTCTGGCGTCGCTCCTCTTCCCGGGGAGTGCTACACGCAAGGGGGCTGCACGCCGGAGCACCGTGGAGCATTTCTAGCAAGACATTCCCGACAAGACGGACACCTCGTATTTCAATATATATTTCCAAACAGAGCGACCCACGTAACTATGTGGGTGGCATTTTGGCTCATTGGTTCATGGAATCAAGCACTCACAATCAGAAAAACAAATCAAGATCAAAGGCATCGATCGCTTTGACATCGCATCCCTACATTATATTCCTGTGGAGCCTAGCCAACTCTCCCACTCTCTAACTATGAAAGACAGCTCACGTTTACCTTTTTCGCCTACAACGGGGTCTCCAGCTTCGTCACCAACAGATTGACGATCATTGAGTGAGGCACTGAAAACACCCTCCACAATAGCGCGTTGCAGCCAAGGAACAAGAACTCGGGTATATGCTGCCCCAGCTGCTTGCAGAATCTGTATCTCTTTCGCATCCCCACCTCGCCAGTCCTTGGCATATTGTAGTAGACCGTGGCCTGTATTTGCAAGACACTCTTCGGCACCATCCACGACGCCCCACAACGCATCGACAGGCGCAAGCATGCGTAGCCTGTTCAGCGCACGAATATATGCGTTCAACATTTTCGCAAGCGGCGGGAAGGCGGTTAGCACTTGCGGCGGAGAATGCGAAGCATTGGATGGCGAGAGAGCGAGCGTCTTGAACGCAGGCACACTGTTAGGCGTAGCAACCAGCCAGACGGAAGGAGTAGAGGCCTTAGGTTTGTTCGTCACGTGCTTGGTGAGCACGCCAGACCATTCGTGCTCCGCACCGAGTCGTACGTCTCGTACAAACCCGCTGATGACTGATCGTGAAATCAGTGGTGATAATAGCGCACGAAAATCCTGTATGCGCACCAATTTAATGCGAGATGAATTAAAAATGTATGACACTTACCATCCCTACGCGTGCTAAAGCAGAACTACAATAGGCAAGCTGTGTCGCAAGTGGTGCGAGGTGAGGATAAGCACGTTCAAGGTACGATCGGAGAGTCGGAAGGAGCAGCTCCAGAAGTGTGGAAGGCAACGTTTGTCTGATGATATAAGAGGATGTCGAGGCATCCTGATCTGTAGGTGGTGCTATCCGTGCTCCAGCATGCGAGCGGTCGAGGAATATCGTCGTATATTGCGTGACAAGATCGTACGCGCCTTCCCTCCAAATGTCGATGTACTTCTTTAAGAACCGGGCGACGTCATCAGCCTCTCTATCAATCTCCCGCTCTCTTTCCTCTACAGTGCTTCCAGCTGGGAACTTGAACTCCAGACTCCCAGCATCGGAAGGTATACCAGCATCCCTTTCAATACCATCCAAGGTATCACGAAGGCATCCAATCCGGGCGCTGATGAACACGAGGGCTAGTTCGTCCTCGTGTATGGCCTTCATTCGACGAAGAAATTGTACCGCTTTCCAGAACGCTGGTAGCTTGCGAGCGGGTTCATATAACGTGTTCAGGAGGATGAGTTGCATGGAATGCAGCGAAGAAGCTATCTCAGCTTGCAAGGAATCTGCAAGTTGAAGCGGCAAACCGTGCGTGGCTTCTTCGTCACCGCTGGAACTCTTCCTACTTTGAGCGATTAGAGAGGACAATGCAGATGACGCGTGGGCAGCTAGTGAGAGAGCTTCTGCATAGAGCCCGTTGCGGACGCATGTGTCGATGAGAACTGGAACATCAAGCAAGTCACATAGTTTGTCGTGCTGCTCCAGTACAACGCGTGCCTTCTGCCTTCCCTCGATAACCTCTGGACCAGTCTTCTCCCGAAAAACGCGTGCGGCGTCATCAAGAGCTGGTAGAGCAGTGTTGATTAGAGAATTGAGTGATGTGTCAAACGAAGAGAGTGATGTCAGCAGCGCTGTTGATGTGTGGTGAAGGGAGAGAAAGGTTGGATAAGATGTATGTGTCAAAGCGGTGAGTGAAGAAGTCAATGTATGAGATTGCGTCGTGAGCGCGGTCGGCGTTGAGAGTAAATCTGAGAGCGCATTGGTAGGTAATTCGGCGAGAAAATGAAGATTGGATGGGCTTGACGCGAGCAGCGAGCCAGAGAGAACGTCTGGAAGGCTCGACAACTCGCTGGATGTCGAGACCGCCGTAGTCATCGTCGACTGCTACTCGCTTACATAGTTCATTACTGTTCCAGGACCAATAAAATGAAGAGCGCACCTCGCGGGGGTCGAAGACTCGAAGCTAGCGTGTGTATCAAGAATTCAAGCACAATGATAACCACTCAAACTGGAATTATCTTGGGCGTTTATGACCGTAACCGGTTGACCCTTAGAACAAGACCATAACCAAAAAGATAATTATTGCATAAATCACAATGGTCGAGCCCTCGTTATGTGCAGTAGAGTAATAATTCTGTCATATTGATTTATGTATAGGCTGATACGTATTCCGACAGCTACAATAGAAATGTTCATGAATGAATAGGGTGTGATTAGAAGATGATCATGATAATGCAAAAGCCGACATAGAATCGGGGTCGTGTCACAGTATTGACAAATATATTGGTACTCGTAGGTAATGGGATTCTTCAAGTGTCACGGTGGAATCACAATCGTCGGATTATGCCACAAAAACAGGGCAGATAGCAGGTTGCAAGCTGTCGAGAGTCTGAGTGCGCGGGTACGTCGGTGGCACAACTGGATCCCCGCGCTATTCGGTCGATCAATGTCGATTTTACAGCAGGAAAGAAGGCTGTTTACTCACTACCAACAAGCGCATCCTTCGCACATCCCGCGTTAGACGGAGATCAACACCGTGGTATGCGCACGCCATCTGGAGAAATGCGAACTGCGGATGACGGTGACCGTCGCGCCAAAGGTTAACTGTTATTGCTCGTAGGTCGTCCCGAGTCTTGACGAGATCAACGATAGGATTGAGAAGGGTATCCAGGTCCAGCCCGAATGCTAGGTGTTGTATAGTCTCTGGCATTTGACGGCAAATGACAGGAGAAGACCATGAGCTCTCAGTGCGAAGCTCACGAAGAGAGCGGCATCGCATCGCCGCATGTGCGTGCTCATGAGTGGCAAAAGATGGAATGGCTAGCGAGTGCAACGTTTCGCCGTGCTTCTCGACGAGGAAGTCTAAAAATTCGGGACTTGGCTGACGTTCTAGGTCAATGACTCGTAAACTCTTTTCTTCCGCGGAGCGATGCAAGAGCCAGTCAAGAAATTCCTTGGCAGGTTCTCTTTGGCAGTTCAGGCGCAGTTCTTCCAGAGCGCAGGGGAATGGTGGATACGTCATGCCAGGCGATAGAACGGGAGATGTTCCAGTGATGGAGAGTGATTTCAAAGAAGGCCAAACTTCAAGAAGTTGGAGAAGGGACTGAGTGTTCTCCGACCAATTGCTGAAGTTCAAAGCCGTGATGTGCGGGCCAGCAATAAGTAATGCTAGGGAACGCTCGTCAAAAGACGGGGCGGGACGCCGCATGCGTTCTTGGGCAGGACTTCCAACGACATCTTTACCAGCAGCCACGTACCCGTACTGAGCAAGGTCAAGCTCGTACAAATTGGGGCAGTTAACCACTGCAACAGCGAGTGACGATTGATTGAGGCAACCAGGCTGGTTATAATCAAGGACAGCACGCATTTGAACAACGGCGTCACCGAGTATTCGCCCGCGCGGAGAATTCCGGTTGACAGCGTGAGTAAATGAAGCAAACGCCGAGTGCGAGTGGAGGCGGACTCGTCGAAACAAGAGCTTTTGAGCATGGAGCGACCATGCTTTGCAAACAAGTGTGCACTTGCTTAAGAGGTCGATGTCAGGACCACCTCTATCATCGAAGTACGCGGTCTCCAAGATGGTCAACACAATTTCAATAGGGATGCCGCTAGCAGGCACGCGCGGTGTTTGAATGTTGTCGTAAACTTCCGAGTCATGAGGAGGACTAGACGTGAATTTGAGTGATATTTCGTGTTCCACAACCTGCAGATATGTCAACCGTGCGCCTCGACGACCTGCATCGAACTACTCACCATTGGAGGCCCGGAATATGGTAAGTATCCGCAGAAAGTCATGATATTAGATCACTGATTAAGATACGCGATGTATAGAGCAAGATTGGCCCAGTGCTATTCAGCACTTGGTCAGCTTTGGCAGGCTGAATATTGGTTTCAACGCATTCCGTGGAAGCATATTTATATGAACGCGGTGAAATGAAATGACCACAGCTCATAACAAATATCTGACACTGCCGCCGGAGCATGATGACGAGACGCGCTGTTCCGAACCTTGCAATGATGGTAAGCAAATGGGCTAATTACCTCCGTCTACACGGTTCACACCTTCCATTTTCATATCTCAATAAATCGAAACGTTAACGAAGCTTATACGTTTACTGAAACGAGACCCTACGAAGAGCCCACAAATTCTCCGATGACGGTCTGTACACATCATCGATTGGGAAGTCTTCCTTCAATTAGGAGGGAAATAGTAGGGACATGTAGTTCCCTATGCCTCCAGGCGACTCGGATTTATCGATATTCCCCTGATTCCAGTGCCATTGGATTACATCCCACGACTTACGGTCACCGTCCGTCATTGTGACTCATTTTCATGTCTTCCGTTCTGTCAAAAACCTTCTTCCACTGCTAGGGGCAACCCACTGTCGGTTGTTGCCGCGCGGACGGCCCTCAAGCTTCTAGCGCTCAGACAAAAGTAATCCACCACAATCGATAGACTAAATCCCCCACAACCCCGCTCGATGCCGCGATGACAATGTATAAATTAATCGCAGACGGCACATTGATTCAAATCGAGTCGGACGCGAAATAATGTTCTACCCAAGGGGTTCTGGATTCTGCTTCAGTGAGTCGGATGCGAAATAGTATTTTCTCAAAAATTTTGATTTTTCCCCTGATTTACTAAGGCACCCACGAGCTTACACAGGTTTACACGCGACGGTTGTGTTCTCACAAGTAATAGATTGTAATGAAAGCTCATGAAGGGCCGCGGTTGCACTCGCTCGTTGAAGGGGGTTAGGGAACGTTTATTGGTGGCCGATCGGCAATTACGTTCTTGCCTGGACTGAGATCGTGATTCCAGCAAGAGGCCGCGCGTTGAGATTATCTCACTTGATCAGAACGGAGTGATGGAACAGGGGGGATTGTGCCACATGTGACAACTCTCAAAGAGATTACAGGTACTAGGGAGCTGATCGCTGATACTGACTGATCTCGGTGAGGTTGATCACAGAGTGCATCAGCCGCTTTAACGTTACTGACGTCAGCGATAAGGGGACGTACACTGAGTCTGGGGTATATCGTCGATTGCTCATGACGCTTTGAGACACGTATGACCTTCCATGACTGAGTACAAACCTTGCTATTGTATCGGATCGAGCAGGACCGATAAACAAAAAGGCCTTGGAGTTGAACGTTGAATTACCATAGAACTCTATAAGTCGATGAGTCGATCCGCGGAGTTCCCCTGAGCATGCCATGCGTCGTCTACGGAGAAACAATCACGCGAGACTTACACGAGACAAAGACCTTCTCGTACTTGGCCGAGTCTTTTATTTTCGTCAAGTACTTAATAAGAGTCGACTTAACAGATCAGGCGGTATGTGATCGAGCCGACGCCTGCGGAAAGTTTGATTTCGGAAGTGACAAGTCTCAAAATATTTGCCATGTCGTACTTGGGTCAATTGAAGTTCGCTCGCCTGTGAAGATGCATCCGAGAGCGAGTTATGATCCGCACCTAGGTCGCCGACGGACCGGGAGCCACAATAAGCCAAACAATGACAAATATAGCTGTGGGATTCAGATTGCCGAACACTCAGAGGGACGTTGTCAAACATGTCCAAGTCGTCGCTATCCTCCGTCGTTTCAAACCTCGTCCGGGCGTCCATGGGGACAGCCGTTTCTCCGTCCATCACTGACGACGACCTTGACAGACACGTTGCAGAACTCATATTGAGGGAAGCCAAACAGAAGGCCGAAAGCTACGGCACCGTAGGAATTAGGGCATATCTTCCACCTGCGTGAGTCTACCATCCAAAGAAATCAAACCATCAACTCACCAAAGAATTCTTCAGGCCTGACCCAAATGTGCCTCGCCCGAACAAGCGTTTCCTCAGTTCAATAATTAAGAGCACAGATGATCATAACAAGACTATACTTCGCGCACAGGCGCTTGCTGCACAGGAAATTAAAAGGGAGAAGAATGAGCAAGAGCGCAGAGATAGGAAAGCTCGTGCAGAAGAGGCTGTCGCTGCCGAACGCATGAGGAGACGGAGACCTGACCATGATGAACATGGTTGGGGTATTCGAAGGGAACGTGACCGACGGAGGGATAAAGACCAAAACAAGGGGAAAGAAAAGAGTCCTGGGAGGCATTACAAAGATGATAAAGATGATGACAGTCACTACAGGAACAGGCCCAGCAAAAGGAGACATCAATCACGTTCACCATCAAAGGAACGGAATAATGATACGAAGCACAGGACAAGTAGTCGGAGATCACCATCTTCCGAGAGAGCTAATTCTTTCGATCACCGTCCACATACAAGACGTAGACGACATGATGACGACAATTCCAGAAGGAAAAGACGCCATACGAGCCGTTCTACTTCTCCATGGCGCACCGACTCGCTAGCACAGCCTGTTCCAGGGATCCCGGTCTCCAAGACAAGGAGGCGATCAGTATCTCTATCTGATGATGATCATAGAAAGACCACCAAGCGACATTTGAGTCGTCGTACCACTCGGTCCCCTTCCCGGTCATCCCAAACATCTCCAGACGATGAAGCTGTGGAATCCACAGGGGAAATTCCATCTTCTTTCAAGAGTCAAGCGGGAGTTCCCAACGAATTTCCCAAACCGCCCCCTCGTACCCTTTCACCTTCCCCTCCACCACGCCGACCCCAACACGCAGTCACTTCGTCAGCTTCATACCACAGCGTTCGGTCACCGTCTTCGTCACCCCCTCCTTTACCGCCCGCGCGGCTTCCCTCAAAGATGGACAAATACTTTCAAGAGTCTTACGACCCCCGACTTGATGTCACAACACTCCCTGTCCCCAACGTACCCGCTACTGGCTTGGTCAGTGACGCAGAGTTCGAGGGTTGGGACGCCATGCTTGAACTCATTCGGCAACGGCGAGAAGATAAAGCTGAAAAGAAACGTCTTGAACGTCTCGGGATATCAAAAGACAAGGTCAACAAGAAAGGCGCAGACAGTGAAGTTGCTGATCGTTGGGCTAGTGGGGGGGATAACATTATGGATATCGAGTACAAGAAAAGGGGGACTGTTCGAGAATGGGACTTGGGGAAGGAGGGTTTTTAAGAGTTGCTTGTCAGCAATACTAATTTGTATCTACGGGACAGAATACCATCATCACATAACGCTCCTGCTTTCATGTACAATATGTTTTTGTAGTAGGGAACAGACCATCCAAACTCAGTGATCAATAGCGTGGCGCACAACCATAATCTCCTCAGCTGACAATTGTTCCATGTTTGCTGAAAAGTTGTTGACATCGTGTGATGCGCATTCTTTGAAGAATGTCACTAAGTGCGCCTGAAATATCTGTCAGGCACGTACGAGTCGCCGTTAAACCAGAAACACCCACCTGCATGTCAATCTGAGAGATGGCGTCGTTTCTAAGGTCTTCATCATCCGTCTCTTCGAGAATGTCGTCATTGTCAAAGTTGACGCCGCGGGGACCGAGCATCTCAGAAAGGAAGGCAAATTCTTCTTGCTTGAAGCCCTGATTCTGTTGCTCTTCTTCTGTCCATTCTTCATCCTGTTTATCGCTTAGCAGGACATATAAAGGAGCCTGCAAACAGTACGTACACCATCATCCGAGTCCACATCAAACTCGGCTTTGGGGATCGTCGCAGAGTCGCCCCCAGCTCTGAGATCGTGCACGAGGAGTTTAAGCGCCTTCACAGGGAAAGGCACTGATGTAAATTCATGTGGTGCTGCGCCGCCAAAAGTCAGTACCAAACGGAGCAAAAAGAACAAGAGATAGGCAAATGATGCATACTCGTCTTCGTTCGCGACCGGGTCATGATCACTGTCCCGGAAGCACAAGCAGAAACCGTTGAATATCCAGAAAAGAGTAATTCTTTACGCAGAATGAAGACTCACCATTCTTCGTCTCCGGCTTCAAGATAATATCGCCCTTGACCATCAATGATTGCAGGCTTGGACGACCAGAGGCGTACAATTTTGTAAGCGCCAGTGTGCTAACACGCGATTGCCAGAAGCCCTGGAACGTCTCTGCGTTCTCACACCATGTCTGGATGAGGATATCGAGACCGTTCCTGCCATTCGTCGTAGTAGATTCCAGCAAATACAACACTGTGTCCTGCTGGTTATAAGCGAGGAACGCGAATGGAATGACGAGGCTCTGGATGAATGTGGCCGTCTTGGCCGATAGCATCCGCAATACCATAGCTTGAAGAAGCTCTGGAAGTACTGGGAGAACAGCTTCGCCTGCATGACGCAGCAAGTGGATGATGAGATCACCAATGACCAAACCACCGGATTCATCGTCGTTTTGCAGGAGCTTCGCAATAACTTTCAGAATATGATCGAGACCGGATTGACCGGATTGGCCCCGCCATTCTAGGATCTGCCTGCAGTCTTTGCGGACTATTAAAGCAAGACACGCCATGCCGTTTTGTAGAACATCACGATCTTCTGCTTCACTAAGACAGCTAAACAAGCTAGGTGCTAGGAGAGCAAAGAAGCCGTCTCCAAGGCCGCCTTCGGGTGCACCACGAACGAGGCTTGAGATCAAGTCAATGGCAGACCCTGCTATCCAGGCTTCTTGAGGTTTGGAATTCGCGATGGCAGTACAAAGAGTGGGAAGCGCCTGTTTGACAACCGTTTCGTACACTCCTGTGCCAATCGAGGAGGCCAGCGAGGTGAATATTTCGGTGAAAATTGATAGGAAGATAGGATCTATGATCCCCGATTAGTTTGTTGAAAGGTGGAGGTGAGGTCTATTCTACCTTTGTTGTTCTTCGCCCAGACTTCCAGGACGGCCAATACGAGAGAATTGGACAAGTCAGTGGTGAGCCACTGAGCCCTGTTGACATCTAGAACAACTGACATCGTCTCGAGAACCAAGGATAACGTGTCCTCAGTCGTTACCAGTAGGAATGGCCCCAGGTCCTGTGCAATCCGCGATACAAAGGGCGTAATAGCCGACTCCTCCGCGCCTTCACAGAAGCTGCTGAGGTATTAGATGGGTGTCATTTGAAGTACACAACACATACTTGTGAATGGCTTTGACAGCAGATATTTTCACGGGAATCCCAGCAGCATTCGATTCAATGACATGCATAGCAGCTTCCAAATACTGACCAGCCATCTGTAACGGCAATAGCCTGGCAAACTGGCTCGCGAATACGAAACCTCTGCCTTGCAAGAATGGAAAGTCTGGAGAAATATCAAATAACGTGAACCCCACGTGAAGATGCGTGATGCATACCAGACTGGTTTAAGACAGACGGAACAACATTGGCAAGCAAATCCTCCACATCAATAGGTTTTGCTCGGCCAGAATCCTGTTCATTTTCAATGCACTCGAGGACATCTTCGGATTGAGAGCCAATCGCAGCCAAGGAAGCTTCAAGTGGTTTCCACCTGTGCTTGACCGATTACAGGTTGAACGCAATCGATTTTCAGCAACTTACCAAGCAGTTGACCCATTTTCTCGTGCTCTCTGTGATGTTGCAATGACCTGATGAATCGTAGTCTGGAAGGTAGCACAAATTTGAGCGGGAGAACGGTTGAGAATAGTCTGCGGAAGACATGAGTCTTCTTTTGAATGTGTCTAGCCCAGCACGCACATATAGCAACTCGAAGCCAGCGACTCTGACGCCATAGGCCTGTGTGTCATCTTCCTCATGTGCCACAAAAGCATTGGCATTTGTCGCCCATGTCTCTTCCTGTAGTCAATCAATCAACATCCAAAAGCAAAGACGGGGGTGGGACGAACATCATCCGCCGTCATCCGTGAATAATTGAAAATCGCGGCGACCAAATTGTTCAGGTTCTCCATCTGGAGCCATTCCTTCGCTTTTCCCCCTCTGACAACATTCGAAACAAAGTCGAACAAAGGGCAGATGAGGTGTGGTATTTCTACTGTTTCCTCCTCTGATGACCCAGGGGCACTTCCGGATCCTGAGACGTAGAATATATCATATGTTTCGGACATCACCTGAAGGTGACGCAAGGATGCATCTAGATAACCACGAACGTACGAAGTCATGGCACGAGGGAATGATGTGTGAATGACGTCCAGTGTCTGGAATTGCATGCATCAGGAAGCCCGTCGGATCGTGTATTTAATCAAATACCTTGAAGACCTGTATTCTGACGGCTAATCCATCCCAGTTATCCTCGTTGGATACATCCTTCAGAGGGTCAAGGTTAAGAAGCACTTTGAATGCCTCCAACCAAACTGGCAGGATGGTTGCAGTAGCTTCCTTCACAGCTTGTGGGTGTTGATCTTTGACCATGTAGAGTGCTGTCACGCATTGACGAAAAACGGACACAGTTCGCGCCCGAGTCAAAGGTGTATGTTGCTATTCTCAGAATTTCCATCACAAACAAAACTTCAGAACAGAATTTGGATCGCACCTCCGTGGATCCAAGGATAGTAAGCAAGACGGGAAGAAGCTGTCGCAATACAGGTAAAATTTGATCTTCGGTGAGGTCCGATTTTATAAATTCGGTGAACACCTGCATCGCGCCATGCACAGCGTCAGAAGAACTTGAAGAAATCAAGGAAATAAGGGAATTGAGTAGTTCAGGGTATTCATCCGGCCAATCGCAGTTCCCGATATATGACATTGTATGAGCCTTCGCATAAAAATTGAGATATAAGTGTGCCAATGGCTCGAGTTGGGTTGGGACTCACGCATAAAGACCGAATTTTCCGATTCGAGTCTGATAAGCCTTGGAAGACAGCATGGCGTATTCGGGATTTGATCTGTAGAAGATCGATACGATGAACCCAGATAATGTCGAGAAGCATACCTCTACTGAAGGTGCATTGCCCTTAAACGATTCAAAGTATGGAGACCATCGTTCCTTTACATATTTTCTGAGGACAATGCTTGCTGAGTGCTAGGTAAGATCCAAGATAAAGAGGCAAACATCGCAGCAAGAAGGGAAAGAACTTATCTGCCGGAGCGGGATATCAACGTCCTGTGCTAAAATAAGCTGGGCTAGAGCTAGAGCCGCCTCTGATAAACGCGTTCTAAACATCAGATTTGCAGTCAATGGTCGCGATTTTGAAAACCAGCCTTGATGGAGCAGAACCTCAGAAAGCTTGAGTTCAGCAGCGATCCTAGTATTTGCATCTGCGCTTAAAGTATCTGCCAGTATCTGAGAGACATTCACCGCCGCCATCGTCAGTGATGATGATATACTCAGAATAGAGCAGGAATGATATGCTAGGGTGCACCTCACGTGCAGACGCGACGCGTTTGAAGAGCGGAAATTGCCGTTTATTAGAAAACTCAGTGAGCCCAAGACGATGGAAATTGGGTTCCGATCGAATCCTACCGTCTCTTGTTTCTTGTTTCTTTCCACCGTCATCACAGTAACTTTTCTGTCATAATTCTTGTTTGATTGGCAGCATACTAGCAGTTCGTTGACAATGCGACCACGAAACTCGGTTGCACAAGCGCCCGTCGATAACGGCAAGAAGCCCCGCAGACCCCCCAAAAAGCGTATGCGTGGGTCTGACGTCGACGGAAATCAGCCAAATGTCGAAGTCATCAAAGTCGGCGCAAGGAGAGCTAAATGGCAGCCCAAGCCGGGAAAACTTGCCGCCCTGATGAATTTACCTCTGGACGTCTTATTCGAGGTTTGCCCCTTTTGCTACTGTCGCTATGTGTCTAGTATCTAAATATGCTTCAGGTCTTTGGCCACTTGAATCCTTTAGATATACTTCGTCTGGCTCGTACGACGAAAGAATTTAGACGCGTGCTCATGCATCGTTCTTCAATGTCCGTATGGAAAAACGCTAGAGACAACGTACCAAACATGCCAGATTGTCCCCCTTTCTGGACGGAACCCCACTATGCCAACCTAGCTTTTGATCCGCATTGTCACGTAGGCCCCCAATTTTAATCATAATATGCTTTCTTACATCTAGAAAAAGGAATGCGGTGCCCCTGGTGTGCGCAACGTCGACTGGCGCATCGGCAGGCGTATCTGCGCAAAGTGCTCCAAGACTTGGTGTGTATATCGTTTCGAACACTCGACTTTGCTCATCGAGTCGACAGCATGGTAGATGCCTATCACGGGGAGTCCGTAATTAGCGGCCTTGTTCCGAGTAAATATGGCAGTCTGTATCATTTATCCGTCATCTAAGAATGATTTTGAGTTGATATTTACAGAACGGGGTCGTCTTCTATTCTACCGCAAG
Source organism: Suillus hirtellus (assembly GCA_016695485.1). NCBI lineage: Eukaryota > Fungi > Basidiomycota > Agaricomycetes > Boletales > Suillaceae > Suillus > Suillus hirtellus. Next base: position 128,442 of record MU172357.1, read on the forward strand.
GATGTCGAAGAGGTCCAGAAGAATTTGCATCTCCTCACAGGTTCAGATGGGCTTGAAGCCTATCGCGAAGAGCGAAGGGCATTCGTCAAGGAAATGGAAACGGTGAGTAATCTTTTCCCTGTGATATCAGCACTGTAAACATCTCTGTACAGCAAGCGAAAGCGTTAGAAGCATGGGCAGCGTCTCAAGCTAAAGACCGTTCCGATCAACTAGAGGATGCTAGGCGGGACAGGAAAACTGCGTACGATACAAAGTTCGTGATTGCCCCAACATTTAACCTGACACTTCCTAGGATCATCGAAAGGCTTACTGAAATTGGTTGGGGTGATGAAATCGAACATATCCCATACACAGACGATTTGAGCCATCACAAGTTAGTCAAGCAACCCACCCGCCTGACGGATCGCAGTTGGTTTTTTCCATTGATGATTCCGACCCAAATTCTTACCAGTTATTCAGTCTGGAATAACATCAAGAACGACATGATCAAGTACATGGAAGAAATGAAAACACGACGTCTTGAGCGCGAGCGCAAGGCCCTGCTTATTGCCAGAAAGCGTACCGCCATTGGGGCTCTGCGTCGCTATAAAATCGCTCACCTCCCATTCACCGGTGTTATGCCAGAGGCAGTGGACTTCTGCTCTTTCCCCGAGGTCAAGACAATTGTTGAAATGCCCACAGAGACAGAAGTTACGGAAGCGTCCTTTGCGGACGTTTCTTCCCGAATGCACGACTTAGTCAACTCCTGGCGCACTCACATCCACTCCCAGCTCAGGGCTAGAGTCAAAGATAATCTGCTTTTTGCCGGCAAGCGGCGTGCGTCTGCGGAGCGAGTGACATCGGATCCATTATACCAGGAGTACGTGGAAAGCCTTGGTGCTACTATAGACGTCAAAGGCAAGAAAAAGGAGGTATCGCTACCAGTGCCCAGTGACGCTGAGATCGATCAGATGATTCCCTTAGCGACGACTGTGTTTCGCTGCAAAACATGCACTCCATCCATTGGACTCCCAGGCGATTCGTCCGATAGTGAATATGACGATTTCCTTGATATTCTCGGCGGACGTCGGTCCAGATCCGTTCCCCTCTTCTATCCCAAAGTCATGGGACATTGTTGCCTAACCAGATCGAGAACGCTGCCTTGGGACTATTTTGCCACGGATGACCCCAACTTCCGTATTGATTTTCCAATGAGTACCCGCACAAATTGGAACGCCCACCTCCTGCAGGTGGATGAACAGGCAAGCAAGGCTGCTCGTACCGTTGTGGAGGCATGCGGTGAAGATCCGCTCATCACCACTGCGACCAAAATGGATGAGTTAGATCCCCACTTGGCCTGCCTGGACTGCATGAGGTGGTCCAAGCATGAGGTGAATCAAGGCGAGGTACCCGTCTTCACTTGGCGTTCAGCGGTCTGTGCTTTACCATTCTGTGTCTCTGATTTCACGGCTTCTAACTTGTTTGTAGGTTCAGCACAGAATACGAGAGCATCGCCCTGACCGACAGCCACCTAAATGGAAAAGACTCGAGGGTGAATTACTCGAGGAGTCCAACCAAAATGCTCGCAATATGCATATACACATTTTCGATTTTCCACCTTTCGCAGATATCACCCAACCCGCTGCAGGCGTCATCTGGCTTTGCGTCCACTGCATGGATTTGCCACAGGAGAGAGAATGCCATGAACTTGGCAAGATGAAGAATCACCTTTCTACAATGCACGTTCTGCGCTTTTTCTCGCACTGAAGATATTGTCGCTTACTAATTCGTAACATTAGTCATGGCATCGAAGAGCCTGTGGAAGATCAAGATTATTACAAGGATTATGAAGCACCGCAGGGCCGGAGACCAGACTTCAAACTTTCTGATTCCGTAGTTACTTTGCAAATGGAAAGGCCACCTCATGTTCCTCTACCTGGGCATGGTTTCTTCAACTTTGAAGATGACGAGGATGATGAAGATGATTATGGAGACTACGATGATGAGGATGACTTTTATTTGGGTAACTCTTTTTTCCCTATCTTCTGATTAGAACAATAACATTCACCTTAATTGCTACCCCTACAAATACATACTTAGCTCGAGTCTTAATACTACTGGACACATTTCTTGATGCAACAAATTTTAACACATTCTACATACATATACGTCCTCTTCTCCAGGTTCATACCAATGAAAGAGTTTTAATTATTGATGTCATTCAAACAAGAGCGACTCCCTTGCCGAAGTATATTAAGTGAGTTAATTCTGTAGATGATGATCAAACTACCAGCTCTCCTTCTATACTCGCAGCGTCGAGCCCAAGTCGAGGAAGAATAGCTTCATATCGGTCACGGTCGAGTTTCCTCAAATATTTGAGTATCTTGGCCCGCTTGTGCACAAGCTGACGAAGGCCCCTGCGATTATCTATGTCCTTGCGGAAAGCCAAAAGGTGCTTCCATAGCCCACGTATTTGGATTGTCAGCAAGGCAGCTACATCCAAAAGGCTTCAGCATAAGTCGGCGGTGGAAAATTTTTGTGGTAAGCACCTTGTACTTCAGGGCGACCAGTATCAAATGGATTTCCCGGCGGCGAAAATAAGCTGATGCAACGGCGGCGGTTCTCGAATGCGAGACCTTTCGCATTTGCATTACGCAAATCAATAACCTTTGCGAACATGTTCGCTTTGGCCTTTTCGTTTTCCATCGCTTCCTGCATTTCGCTAACCACGTTCTCGCTGAACTTGGTCACGCCCTCCTGAGCTGACAACGAAGGTAACACTTTGAAAAGTAGCTCCTTGGACCTCTCATTAATGCCAAAGCTTAGATGCGGCGGAAGCTCGATGTCGCCTTCGGGACTGTGAATGATCTCAGGGACAGAATCCGAGTATAGCGCGTCCTGAGTGATGATGGCCTTTGCAAGGGCACTGTTCTGCCATTTGTGATCTTGCCCTGGACGGTGACCGAGAACAGCATATTCGCGTTGTGCATCAAATGCGAGCTTGTGATTTATGCGTGCCTGCACCTTGGAGACCTTCTCATGTCGAGCTTGTTTGCTTGACAAGCGGGCATTGCGAACTGCTGAAGTATGGAGTGATGAACGGCTGGACGACGCGACGGATTGTGATACTACACTCTGTCAGAAATAGTCAGAACATCATGGAACTGAACACACCGTTAATTAGACAGGATTTCAACATAGCAAACCCAACGCGCCTCGTCCAAAAACTTAAGTTGGCAAGAAAGACTAATAAGCCGTGGGAATTTTTGTGTACATTTCTTGAGGTTTTGAAGATCAAGCTCAAGTCTTCGAGTGTCACGGCCGTATAGCACAGTGCACGATGGCGCCCATCAAAAAGACCAAGGCTTCACCCAAGGTCCGCTCTTCTGGATCCAAGGAACCATCACTCAAAAAAGTGAAAGGCGAGAACTTTTACCGCAATGCGAAACAAGTCTCCCGTCTCAAGATGCTGTCTGGGGGGAAGGCCATCCGGGACAAGGATGGCAAGATAATCCAGGCTGCTGCTTTTCAGAAGGGAGAAGATGAGACAAAACCTGGCCGAGTCCAGCCCGATCGTAGATGGTTTGGTGAGTTGCGTCGGGATATGTGTAGGCCCATTACTTATGAAAAATAATAGGCAATACGCGAGTGATCTCACAGACAGCTCTTGATCATTTCAGAACGAGTCTTTCGACGAAGAAAGATGACCCATACTCGGTGCTACTTCGCCGGAATAAATTACCTATGGCACTCTTGGACGATGCGTCTAATCCTAACACTCGAAAAGTAGGTTTTGGCAAATTTTATATTGTTTGTGGGCTGATATTATACAGCGATCCCACATCGTAGAAACGGAACCTTTCAGTGAAACCTTCGGACCTAAGGCTCAGCGCAAGAAGGCCAGGATTGACGTGGGCACTTTTGAGGAACTAAGTAAATTAGGCGCAGCCGCGGCGGAAGACGCAGAACAAGCGGCCGATGCTCTAGAATTAGGTGCTTCATCACATGCCAATTCTCCCCAATAAATCACGTTCTGACGTTGTGGTAGCGCAATCTTACGAAGTCCCCGAACTGCAAACTCACGCAGACTATATTGAACCCATTTTCGCCAAAGGAACGTCAAGACGCATCTATGGGGAGCTGTACAAGGTTATCGACTCTTCAGACGTTATCCTGCATATCCTTGATGCTCGAGACCCCCTTGGCACCATGTGCGAATCCGTACTCGAGTATATGAAAAAAGAGAAAGCGCACAAACAAGTTGTTCTTGTCATCAACAAGTGTGACTTGGTTCCCAATTGGGTTACCGTAAGCCTCTAATGATTTTGTGTATATCCCCCTGCTGAATGTGCCACAGGCAAGGTATATTCAACATCTAACACCACGATACCCTACTATTGCTTTTCACGCATCGCCAAATCACTCGTTCGGCAAGGGCTCTTTGATTCAACTCCTTCGCCAATTCTCCCAGCTTCATTCAGATAAGAAGCAAATTTCCGTTGGATTTGTTGGATACCCAAACGTGGGCAAGAGCAGCGTTATCAATACGTTGAAGAGTGGTAAGGTGTGCCGCGTTGCCCCTGTGCCAGGAGAAACTAAGGTACGCGTCAAGAATGACTGTTACACTGCCTAACTCAACATGTTTCACTTTATGAGTTTAGGTTTGGCAGTATATCACATTAACCCGGCGGATATATCTCATTGACTGTCCCGGGGTAGTCCCCACGTCCGCACATGATTCCCAGACGTCCACTGTGCTCAAAGGTGTTCTACGTGTGGAGGCCCTTCCCGTACCATCTGAGCACATCCCCGCTCTCATGTCACGCGTCAAGCCTTTGTACCTCTCACGAACATATGGTGTCGCCCTTCCGGACCCCGACGACCCCTCTCGCTCGTGGGATCCGGAACAGTTCTTGGACACTCTTGCGCGGATGAAGGGCCGACTACTAAAAGGCGGCGAGCCAGATGTAAATGGTGTTGCTAAAATCATACTGAGCGACTGGGTGAGAGGCCGAATACCATTCTTCGTGCCTCCACCTGAGCGGTCGGAGGAGCTCAACAAAACTGAAGCCAAAGTGAAGGCGAGAAGTAAGGGCAAAGCGAAGGCTGTTGACGGCGGGACCGAGGTTCTGGCGGTCAAGCAGAACTTGAAAACCATTACACAGAAAAATACGTTCCTTGCTGAGGACGTGCAACCGTTGGACGAAGATGACAGCGAGGATGATGAAATTTCCAGCGCCCCAGGAGACCATGCATCAGACCCGGACGAAGAGGATGAAGGTAGCGAACTCGGTAGCGACGAAAACAACGAAGACGAGGTTGAAGAATTATCTTGGAACGATGTCTTTAACGATGGGAAGGAACCGGCCAGCGAAGCTGTTGAAAACGATTTGTCTTCGGCCGAGCAAGGTATGGTGTCATTTTGTCGCAATATCTGTAGGCTAATCACGTCTACAGGTGACGCATCCGATATACCGGCCACTGCCCCGACAAAGAACCCACGCATGAAGACGAACAAGGTATGGCCATTTCTCATTGCTGTTCGTTTCCTGCGCTAACCAAGTACGTAGAAAAAGGCAGAGAATTTCTACACTAACACTAATGTGAAGAACAAAAGTCGAAACAAGGCGGCTGTGATGAAGTCTCTTCCTGTGGGCAAAAAGGGTGAAGGACGTAAACGGCGCTGATACCTGACTAGATTATATGTTGCTGTACAAAGCGGTGTTGGTACCCTGTTATCATCCGGAGCTTTCTCGGTTCGTTTGAACGACTTGAAACCCTGAGCACACAAAGTCCGGACACCCTGTGAGGCCCACGTCACAACGAAAAGACCCCAGACTCGCTTCAGCTATGTCGTAGCTGCATCAGTATATAAGGGCTTCAACATATCCTCACTCCCCCACATGCTTCCCTTCCCTCCTCTTATAAACTTCAACTTTGTCGGTTCGATCTCTTCGACATGTTGACTTCTCGCGTTTGAGCAATGTATTGGCTCTCCTTTATTAAGCTAGTAACACTTTGCAACGCCTGTGTAGTAACCCTGTTACCTGTTACCGAAGTCATGGCAGCTCCGGGTGAGCCCCTGAATGGCATCGAATTGATTACATCAGCGGTAAAGACCTCGACCACTCGGTACTCAGTAAGTATATCATTTCCGAACTTAAGTCAGAGTTCCTACCCTCGTGCGTTCCTATTCTGCGCTATTCTGCCACGTTCGCTCCACTCCCTTTAACCACCACCGAGCTAGCTGCTCCTAATTATGCGCTCAACCCCTATGTACGCTTTCGCTTCCTACGGCCTATGGACATACATAAGCACCGACGGACGGACCTCGATTGGAGTCACCAAGTCAACTTGAACACTTCCTTACACACCACTATTTGTCTTCTTCATCCTCGTGTGTGCTACCCTCTCCCATGCGGAACTTTGGTGTGTGGTGTAGTAGTACGCTATCTCCTTGACAGTGTTTTGTCCTTGCATATGATGAAATTTTAATCATGAACCAACTTTTCAAAATTCCCGTGTCTTTGGTTTGCTAGGTGAGAAGAACGTGCTTCCCGGTCTTGATATGCTGTTCCGAAAAAATCGACTGGTGAAGGTGAGATAGCTAGGCTGCAGTAGGAAGGGGCGGGAGCTCAAGCGCTCACGGTTGGTAGAGGAATCAGGATGCTGTGCGCAAACTTTGGCCGCGAGCAGAATATTTGAAGATAGAAAATAAAAGCTTCGTATCTTTCTCCGATACAGTTTCCGGGGTCCGACCTTACTAAATAACGTCAGTTGAATGGTGACATGGTTTCTGTAAAGATCTTGAGAGCCAATCTATAACAGGTCACAATCCCAACGTTCATCATAGCATTGGCAGGCACGCCGCTTGTAAGGACACTAGCTCTAACGCGTAACGTGTAAGCCGGATTTGTGATAATGGCCGAAATCTGGTACGAGGACTGCGTGGGAAAGCACAGAAGCTGATTATCTATAAACCTTCGACTGAGATTTCACAGAATCGCCCCATCTTGACTTTTGTCCTTCATGTCTGTTACCAAAGTCCACGCTCGCCAGGTAAGTCAGTCATGTCTTCGCTGCAAACTTGACTCGAATGCTTGCAGATCTTTGACTCTCGTGGCAACCCCACTGTTGAGGTCGACCTTTACACCGATAAAGGTACGAGATCGAACGCGATCTAACTTTGGGTTCTGCTCTTACACGTATTTCTTAGGTCGTTTCCGTGCTGCTGTCCCCTCTGGTGCATCCACTGGTGTCCACGAAGCTGTCGAGCTTCGCGATGGCGACAAGGCCAACTACGTGGGAAAGGGTATATATCCTGTTTCATGAGTACTAGTCACGTCCACTGAACATCACTCAGGTGTCTCCAAGGCTGTCAACAACGTGAACACTGTTCTTGGTCCAGAGCTGATCAAGTCTGGCCTTAAGGTCACTCAGCAGAAGGAGATAGATGACCTTCTGATCAAGCTTGATGGCACTCCTAACAAGGGCAAGCTCGGTGCCAACGCTATTCTCGGCGTTTCTATTGCCGCTGTGGAGGCTGGTGCTGCTGAGAAAGGTGTTCCTGTATACCAGCATCTCGCTGAGCTGGCTGGTGTCAAGCCCCCCTATATTATGCCTTGTCCTGCGTTCAACGTCATCAACGGTGGTTCGCACGCAGGTAACAAGCTGGCATTCCAGGAGTTTATGCTTCTTCCTACCGGTGCTACTTCATTCACTGAAGCGATGAAAATCGGTACGGAGACCTACCACACGCTGAAGAAGGTCATCAGCGCAAAATACGGTATTGATGGTGAGTAATGTGTTCTGTTATCCCGCTTGGGGCTGAATTATTTGCTCCAGCCGTCAACGTCGGTGATGAAGGTGGATTTGCTCCCAATGTCTCGGGAGCTGAGGAGTCTCTGGAACTGCTCACTGAGGCTATCAGTAAGGCCGGATACGAAGGCAAGATCAAGATTGCTCTTGATGTTGCTTCATCCGAGTTTTACAAGGACGGCAAATATGACCTTGACTTTAAGAACCCCAACTCTGACCCTCAAAAGTGGATTTCAGGCACTGAGCTCGCAGACCTCTACCTCAGCTACGTCAAGAACTACCCCATCGTCTCCATCGAAGATCCTTTCGACCAAGATGATTGGGAGGCATGGACTCACTTCACCAAGAATAGCTCAGTCCAGATTGTTGGTGATGACTTGACTGTTACCAACCCTCTTCGCATCAAGACGGCCATTGAGAAGAAGGCATGCAATGGTCTCCTCTTGAAGGTCGGTGTTCGTAATATTTCAGGCAGTCATATCGTTTGACACTGGCACTTCTTAGATCAACCAAATTGGTACCATTTCGGAATCCATCCAGGCGTACGTTACTACTACCATGAACGTGCGTATGAACCTCGGCTGACGATGTTTTAGTGCACAACTTGCTCAGTCTGATGGCTGGGGAGTCATGGTGTCACACCGCTCTGGTGAGACGGAGAACACCATCATTGCCGACTTGGTCGTTGCCCTTGGAACCGGTCAGATCAAGACCGGTGCGCCCGCCCGTAGCGAGCGTGTCGCAAAATACAATGCATTGCTGCGCATTGAGTGAGTTTCTGTTTTGCACTGAAAAAAACACTGTTGATCATTTGTCAGGGGCGAGATCCAAGACGGAGTTTATGCTGGCGACAAAGGTCTTTCCGCTGGTTTGGCGGCACCTGCTCTGCTCAAAAAGTAGATCGAGAGATGCATGGACCAGTGACGGGAAGCTCAACTGTATGATTCATAATCTAGGTAACTGCCACGTTGACAAGTGTACGTTCGATTATGACGATAACCCAAACATTTTCAAATGCCTGAATGCACGTCATATGTAACTACGTCGCGATATGTTGAGATGAAAGATATAGTATTCTTGTCGTTGTATCCTGTAATCGATTTGATTGCGATTACAGGGATCGAAGACAAGAATACCATTTCCCAGCAGAGCCCCCTGAGAGCATTCGATATTCATCTCCGGTACTCCAATGGATGCATCAATATGGTGGAGCTAGTTCCTACATCATCCGTGTCACTCCAGCGGGCTTACAAGAGACGAGGGGCACGCGCATCAAAGGAACATTTCTTCATCCAGACCTTCGATAAAGGAATAGAACAGCTTAGGCTGGCACGAGCCATAAATAATAAGTATCAGCCCGAAGTACTAAGTCGAGAAATAGCCGTTCGTGAGCAACGTATAAAAGAAACAATCTAACTGTCCCTCGATGGCTTAAGAACCTCGAAACTCGGTCTTGACGAAGTTGAGGTCCGGTATTATCTTACCACACTTAATTCTATATCAAAGTAATACTCACACACCGGCGGTTTCGGAGTTTTGACTCGAGCAAGATTTGAATCAAAATGCGGTTGATAAATTAAAGATTTTCACTTGAAATTTAGAATTGAGAAAATCAAGAAATTTGGATGAACGATGAAATGACTATGCAAAGTGAGACATTTTGACAAAAATTTCGAGTCATGTGAATATTTGAGGTTTTCAGTCAGGAAATATATATGAAATTTTGGTAATGATAGGTAAATTCCAACTTTTGAGCGCAAAAATAAGTTGCGCAAAATATTATATAATGATGGACATTTCCCTGCAGGAGTAAACATCGAATTTTCCTTGCGTCGAAAGTCAGAGGGAAAATGGTATGGGCGATGAGTGCACATTCGGCGGGCATTCGGCGGGCATTGCTCGCGCAGGATCATTTCATTTTGGACATGCTTGCATTTCAGTATGGTATAGTAATGTGGTAATGACAATGGTAACAACTGGTAAGGAGAACACGCATGAGGGTACTGGAAATGCGGAATCGAGATTCTAGGGTAGTCTGGCCATAATGCAAATGTCAATAATTAAAATCAGAGTTCAGGGACGAGAGTTCATCCAGGCTAGTCACTGAGGACGTCTCGCCACCATCATGTGATCCGCTGTCATTGTCTGACACGATGTCCTCTAACCTACGTCTCTTGCCAGTTGGGGTGATTTCTACCCGTGAAGTCACCATTGACTTCGTGACCATGCGAACAGCTGGTTTGTTCTGCAATACTGGTTGTTCCACAGCAGGGTCTTCAGGCCAGCCTGGTTCTTGAAGATACTTGTCGTAAATGCCGATAACGGAGTCGTGTGAGGATAGGAGCTTGATCGCCATCTTGTTCTTGTAGGCCAGAGATTTTTCCATGTAATCTTGTACAGCCATATACAGCGGCCCTTCTTTGTGTTACAGTCACTGTACTGCCCCATCATTTTCTCTTCTATTCACCTTGCAGGACTACACGCTCTATTCATTTCCGTTTCCTTCTCTTCTCGACTCTTCACAGAATGCCTGGCACATTATGCATGTTTCCTCTTCTCTTCCTTTTGATCCCCAGTTAGCTTCTAGACTCCCTCATGTCGACCATGAGGATCTTCTTATCTCTGACTGCCTTTCTTGTACTTTTACCAACGATTCTCGGACTGGTCTGTGCACAGTTTCTTACCTATTTAAACCCTAGCTACTCCTGTACTTTTTCCTTAACTTGAATCTACTCAGTTCTCCTCGATTCACTCTTAGGACCCAGGGATCCTACTGATCTAGCTTCTTGCGAGAAGACTAGCCATTCACTTGATCACTTCGACAAGAGTTCTACCTCTAGTCGAAGCTCCCGTTGGACGCCGTACATCTGATCTTCCTTTATTGGAACTGTACGGAAGAACTATCTGAGTTCGTAACACTTTGTGCATCTGCAACACGGACCGGAGAGTTGCAAGTGAAACCCTCTCTTCCTCTGGGATCTTGTGGTACCGATGCGAGAAAAACATGCAAAGTTCGACGACCAGATTGTCGAGCGATTTGCGATCGACAAACACATCAGGTGGAAGGTGGGTTCTTGTCATGAGCCAACCTTCTTTCGAGGTTCCTCCATCGAAAACCTGCATCAAAAGTTTTGTGCGGTCTTCAATATTCATATAAGTGACGCTGTACTTCAAAACCATCCACAGAAGAACGTAAAGACTGGATTCGAGGTCGTCCTGAACACGATGAATGGCATCTGAATGTGCGACGAGGTAGGCAGACAAAAATTGCCAGGTTCCCTTGGTGAAAGAAAAATATTACAAAAATGTCAAGCTTAGGAATGCAATGGACATACCGTGCGGTTATGTTGTCGAGGACCCTGGATAGTAATTAGCTTAGCTAGGTCCCAATCGATGAGAATGCCAATGTTCCCGTGTATGACGATGTTTCCCACACTGAGGTCTCGATGTAACAGCTTTGCAAGGTCATGTGCGTCCTTGTGAGCTGTGAATGTAAACATAAATAAGATGTCGCTTTGAGATTCCAACGTATGTACCAATCAGCGCATCACGAATGGACTGGACAAGTTGATGAGAACTCTCAAACTTAGTCAACTTCCAACCCACGATGTCAAGAACCAAGTGATGAAGAATGTGAGGAGTGATGACCGTGTTGGGACGTGCCCATATGGCAATTGAAAACTTAACAGTCTGGTTACGTTGCTGAGGGGTGGGGAAGGGTACGTCATGGTATGCGATACATCTTGCGACATTGCGAACATTGTGTGACTTCAACAATTTATAAGTCTCGCCTTCCAGGAGGACATCTGGTAATGATATGTGCCAAGAGTCCTTGAACATGACGACCTTCTTATTGACAAGGTCAAATGCAGGACACGTGCGCGTCCCACGGCCGGCGGGCGGAAAACCGAGTGCAGTAGGTTGGGGAATGATAAGTGTCAACACACCAGGGGTATCAACACAGGGGACGGAAACTTTGAACATGCGCGTGATATTCGAAAGGTTTAACCATGCCCTTGCGAGGGCAGCCTCCCTGGCGCTAGTGGGGGATACGGAAGTATCGATGCCACGCAGTTTGGGCGATGCTCCTGCATAGCGCTGGAAGAAGTCAGCTAAATGTGGCTCGGTGTTATACTTGATGGCGCTAGTAACGATAGCACCCTCCCTATCCCATCGTATGATGCGAGCACGATCACACACGATCAAGACAGAAAAAGCATGAGAACGGTATTGGGCGCCAAGCTGAGCTGCAGCATAGCTCGTGATTTGTCCCAGAGTGTCCATGCTGTTTTCGGTGGAAGATACGATGCTGTCGCCGTCTTGAAGGAATGGGTCGTGGCAATATCCCCACTTGAATTCAATGATGATTTCTGCCTTGGAAATATTGGTACCGCGTAATGTTGGATCAGAGTATACACAGACATCTGGCTTAACATTGAATGTGAATGATGAACAATTGACCATGTCTGGGTTATTATGAGAGTCGATGAACGATAATTGAGGAGCGAAAGACTTCATGGTGTTAATCTATTTTTGGACTGTCAAGAATCTCAATGTTACAAATGCGGGGACACTCACGAATGGTCTATAAGCATTCTGTTCACCAGCAGCAGAGAGGGTGTTGTTGAACACGCCAGGCGTGAAGGCCGAAGTGAAGCTCGAAGCGTCATAATCGGGTATTTGTGAAGACGGCAGGAATTGCTCGAGGAATTGCTCGGCTGGCATCAGGCCAATGATTTTGTCTTTCATCTTGTAGCCCATGGCGTTGACAGTTTCAAGTCGGAATCGTGTGTGAGTTGTGAACGGCAACATCGTGGAACTAGCTAATTTGATAGGGGTGTCTCCGATAGAGGGAGGGGAAACCGAAGGACTAGGCAGAGGTACAACCAATGGCGCAGCAGCCACCTCCACACTGTCAGGTGCCAGAAGCATGGTATTTCTGAATACAGTAATCTAACTATGTACAACGGTATCAGAATCAGCTATGGGTATCAGTAGTATGAGGTAACAAATGCTATGGCATGTGATTTCGTAAGTCCGATGAGGGAAAGAAGAGAAAAAGCTAGTCATCAATTCGAGCTTATATAGTGAATGACTCGTTTGCCGGATGTTCCCGAAATTGCAGGCACCAATAGGCAAATGCCAGCAGACTCTAAAATTAGCTCAGTTAGATGAGCGAACTACTTCGAGCTTGCCATTTCTGAAGTACTTCGTGCACCCAAATATCGTAACAAGCGGCCTTTTGTGAATAGATATCTAGTCAATATGAAGCTATGTGAGAGAAATTTTCGACATATAACATACAGTACAGAATTTAACACTCAGCGCCCACTTCACTCGGTGCCCACTCAAGTATACAATGTCACAGATAGTTCGACATCAGCAGCAACAACTTTGCGCACAATATCAACAAGATCTCCGGTAGTGACGGCGGAGTAACCTCGCATACTAACACGTTTGACTTCAGGGAAGGCTTGTATCCACTGCGCTGATAATGCCTGTGGCCACAATGAGTATTGAAACAGTGCTCAAACAAACAAATACATACCAGTGCATCTTCTGCAAAGGGATAGGATGATCTTACAATGTCTGAAGAGTCGATCGCCAAGTGTTTGACACGCACTGCTGAATGGGTGCCTGGCCAAATCATTGCCGAATGGGAGTGAGTCTGTGAAGGTAGAGAAATGGAGAGATATCCGACACTGTCACAACGGTCCACACATTGTAAAATGGAGCTAAGATAGTCAGGCAATGCGTCATGAGCTTGCAATGAAAGTGCAAGGCAAGTGAGGGTGGGCAGTGCATGGAGACTCCGAAGGACTGGAAGGACATGGGACAGAGGTCCATCTAGGTTAGATATAGAGAGCATCAAACGAGCTGCGATTCGATTAGTCCTCCAGGTACCACAAGGTCGCGGAACGATACTGAGTGTATGGATAGCAGGGTGGCGGGCCAGAAAATGAATAAGCGTAGACGGTGCACAATCAGCATCAACTCAGAGTTTGACAAGCGCTAGGATGGACAAGTACCGCATAAGTTTCTCCCAGTGTGCAGAGCTGAGTTTGATGTAGCTAAGCCGAAGCTTCTCCAAATTGGAAGAAGAGATAGTCTGGATCATGAAAGGAAAGAACTTTGGGGAAAATAACACCCCCGAGGATGCCTCAAAGGCTTTGAGGTGATTGAGGTGATTCACACGGATGTGCCCGTGCATTCGGGGGAGTCTAGTGACACCCGATGAGCCAACAAAATGGTAAAACCCCATGCACGTCAGTTCTTTGCAGCCAGAGGCACGGATGTTCTTGAGGAATGTAAGGATCTGGGGGAGAATTGGCGAAGCGAGGATGTTGAAATTCCAGAAAAGTGTGATGTATTGTATCGATTTATGAGGGACGGACTGGAGGAAGTGCAAAAACGCAGATAGCTGCGAAGCTTGCAAATCGGAATTCAACCAACATAACATCATACGCAGGGGACGGAAGGCATCCATCCATATCCAAGTAGATAAAATGTCAAAGCTGGGAGAATCTACACAGATGTGAAACAGGTCCTTTGGGGAAGTTGGAAAGTTCCGGTTGGAGAAGAAGAGCGGTGCGGCAATTTCTCTCAACAGAGAACAAACTTGTGCTACACAGCGCATATCTTGTGCTCCCAGAAGAGCAACAATAAGAACAAGAATTTCCGCAGGCAGGGACCAAATGAACGCCGTGGTGTTGCAAGGTTCATAAAGTTTTACGCACTTCATTGAGAAGGGATCGAGTTGAGTATCCGCTTTACGTTTCAAGAAAACGTCAGACTGCAATCGAGATCAGTAGAGCACAATATATATAGCAGGTCTTTCCATACCGCCTCCCTGTACAAACACTTGGCTACGGGGTTCGTAAAGTCGGTGTGACAACGATATATAGTTCTGGGTAGTAGCTGTGTAGCAATAACCTGGTGTATGTCGCCCGTGGAATAGGATTCCAGGAGACATCGCTTTCAAGGGGATACCGAATCATCAAACTCAATCTTCTGCTTCAAGGATTGCGCCTTGCTTTCGCAGGCAGTATCCTGCGGACCAGTGCTAACGTTCTGCCAAACAGGAGTCAGTGGGAGCCTATAAGCCTACATATTTTTGAAAAGCCTCACCATGCCAGATTGTTGACCAGAGATGTGACTCATTGAGTTTCCCATTGTAAAATGTTCGAAGGCAATCTACGCCTGCTTCCTGCTTTTAAACGACTCGAAGTCTGAGCGCAGAGGTTTATTGTTTGGACCCAAAAAGGGCGAACGTAATGATTGACCCATGTAGAGGGGTAGAGGGATAAAACAGAAAGACTTTGTTAAAAAAGAGGGGATATACCAGAGATTTAATCACTTGCAAAGGGAATAACCAGAAGGTTCTGATAATAATCAATCATGATCACGATCGTTACCTTGTAAAAGTACGACTACTTACGGAAGCGAGTAGGAGCACAATTGAAACTCATACAGATGATATGGCCCAGAAACTGTAACGACTGTCAGGGTTAAGAGCGACACAAAAGTTGTATCTGACAACTCACTATGTCGTCCACATCACCTCGCAGCAAAACCATTGCAGCCCATCACAAGCGCTTCAATCCCTACATTCGACCCTCGCGAGACATGGGTACATCAAGAAGCCCAAATACAACCACAGCACCTCTAGTGAGGAGACTTGCTATGTACATCGAGAACTGCGAGGTTCACCTAGAAGATGCAGTAAGTGTAGATGAAAGATATGAAAGTTCGTCATCGAACACTTACATGAACCTTCCCAGGTGTGGATGGATCCGCCATGGTCATCGACGAAACTCCACCCAACGGGACGTCCGACAGTGCGCATCTTATAGATGTTCCCAATACAAGACTTGAGATAGTCAATAACATTAGTAATATGGTTATATGCTAACAAGCTCATGGACTAACATTACGGTGTTTCAGGCACCAATCACGACCAATGCTGCCAATGACATCAATGACCGTCAAGCTGTGGGACATGTGTCTGCGAAAAAAAGCAAACTTATGCGCAGTCTAGAGAAGGTCATCAGCAAATGTATCGAACATCACTGTAAGGTGGGTCATCCGACTACTGACCTCTTGCGCGAGCGTATCAGTGCAGCGTTGGAGGGTGTATTGGAGGGCATAGAGATCGACAATATTATATCGCATGGCTCCAAAGGCGGAGAGAAATGCAAAAGGCACGACAGCAAACACGATGTGAGGCAATAAATTAAGATCGCAGTAATGTTGATTGATTGTGTTAGTTAGAAGACTGACAATGATCCATGCAGCATAACACGTACAATTTGCGGATTGTTTTCCCTCGGAGCAGTTCTAAGGGAGAAATCAGAACCTTTGGGATTAAGATATAGGCCAGGTGCGTCGACAAACCTTGATGTACTGCAATCTCCCATGAACACACATTAGGTTCCTTTGTTGGAATGCCAGGAGGATATCCAACTGCATAGTGAGATGTTGACAACTTAAGTGACTGCACAAGCTTGCTGTATCATATACATGTCGTGCTAAGGAACTACAAAATCTACGTATGAATACTAAGCGCAAAATCTAAGTGCAGAGTCTTCATACAGGCGAGTAGTGGAAAGAAAACCATCAAGTCTGCAATTGGTATTTGTAGTGAATGACTAATTTGCAAGCGTGGAAACTGTGGATAACAAATGGAAACCGAAAATAATGATAAAAATTAGTGCGGGTTGCACCACATATGACTAGATGACTTACATATATTTTAATGAGAGGGAACGCCCACTATATCAAAGCCATGTCACAAGGATGATAGTTCATAGTACATAGTACAGGTGCGGTACAAGGTTGATACAGGGGGTACAAGGTACAAGATAACGGACAGCAGTTACGGTACATACAGGGGGTATGAAATCATGAACAGCAGTGCAGTACAAGAAAGGGAAATGATGAGGAATCACCTGCATGAAACCATAATTTTAATCCTCTGAAACTTTTCATTAGATACCTTGAACGACAGACATTGGTCGCTCAACCATGATATATTGTAGAATGCTCTAGGCAGACCTGCAACTGCTGGCCAAACAGACTCCCGCTTGGCATTGTGAAGACGCTTTGAGGGCTTACTTCCCCTGGGAGTGAAGACAGCTGCACCCGCTAAACGCTGTTTGTCAATGATTTTCATTTCATGACTGAAATCAGCTCTCCACGGCATCGTCTTGAGCTGAAAGACTGGGAGCCTGTAGTCTTCGGTCTCACTCTCATCAGAGCTCATTCCATCTTTATCCAGAGTCTCCACGATGGAGTTCAAATATACCCACACAGGTAAATCGTCCTTTCTGCTCACTTTCCGGTCGTTGAGCAGGGCTGACATGACCTTCCAGTGGGTTTCAAATTTCTAAGGAACAAGTTAGAATTTATCCATTCTACAAGGGATACAACAAACGACTTACTGTTGTTCTACGAGATAGGACCCTAGCCAACCGTAACCGCTTGTTCGTGTGATCCACCAGGCGATCTCCCACTTGTTGCATAGTCTCATGAGTGCCATCACTAAAGACCTGAGGATGGGCTTTTCTCCAGCACTTGCGGCATTGATCGAATTTATGTATGATATCAGTCCTGATCGACTGCTGAGATTGCCCGGTCCAGTGGTTGCTGTCCTGCATGGTCATATACAGGGAACAGAGGTGATCGATGACCTTTTGATTCCAATCCGACTTGTGCGTGGTCGTCATATCCCACTGCAATGCAAGCAGGTCAGGACCGGGGCCAATGCTGCCTTCAAAAAGTGATACAGCTTCGCGCGCTGCTCCCTTGTGAAGCATGTACTCATCATCTTTCACAAGATGGAATGCATCTTTGAATAAGTCTTGCACATTTGCCTGATGTTTTATTAGCAAAGCCGTTTCAAATGGCGAGTTGCACACCTTGTTTTCTCGATGCTGATCATTGGTAAAATATTCCACAGAGCGTTCAGGGATTTTACATCTCAAGCGAGGTCTACTAGGGGATGTTGTTTGTTGACACTGGAGAGCCTTTGCAAGCGCCTTGGCGAGCATTCCGACCATGGCGTCTTCGATCGGAACAGCCAAAATTGAAGTCAAGAGAGGCCCATCCTTACTACTATTATCAGTGATGATAGGCTCGTCAACAAGCGATTCCGAGAGTACATCAGGAATCTGGAAAACGATGAGTAGGAAGATACAGAGGTGTAATACAGACCTTGACTTACTGGCAAAAACCCGACGATGTTAGTACATGTAGCAACTGCTCTTTTGCCTACGAGATGAGCCCATGAAGGAGGCAACACAGGCGTGATAGTGTTTGCCTGTCGGATTTGATTCTACGGAAATCATTAGAGTTCTTTGTGCCAACACTCTCGAGACGTACATTTAAAGAAGCGATTTTGGAATCATAACCGGCGGTCAGGCGGGCTAATTCCCTTTCACTCTCAATCAACTGCTTCTCTCTTGCTAGAATCTCGCGTTGATGTAAGGCATCTTTCTCTGCTAATAAGATATCTCGTTCTGCGTGTGTGGCATGTTGCACCTCTTCAACGTTAACTGCCATTCGGTTCTGTCAATAGAAATCATGACAAGTCCAACTTGTAATACTATGGATGTCCTACCTGGATTGATGAAACTTCACCACGGTGCTGTTCCAATGAGGCGAGGGCCTTGGCTTTCTTGAGCTCAAGATATCCATTCTTGTCACGATACTGGTCAACGACTGATCACATCTCCAGTTCACGACAATGAGCATTGGTCTGGAGACGAGTGAGACTTGAACATATTATGCAAAATAATGCCTTACCTGCATGTTGCGCTTTCGGACCAAAAGCTCATGGTGGTTATAACGTAGCTCATGTACATCATCATGCAGCTTGGATGACTGATCAATTTCCTTGAGAACAACTTTGGTGGGCTAAGTAAACATTAGCTCAGAGATATGAACTGAGGTACCAAAAGGCTGACACGCTGATCATCCTCCTCTCTCATCCTACAGCGCACCAAAGGGCTGTCATGCAGATCCTCCTCTCCCTCCTCCTCCTCTTCTTCTTCTCTCATCCGTACCGAAAAGCTGACACCCTGATCTTCCTCCTCCTCCTCCTCCTCCTCCTCCTCCTCCTCCTCTCTCATACTCATCCTGAAGTCCTCATGGGGCAGGGTGGGCTCGGGTGGGTAAGTGTGGATTGTCGCAGAGGTAGTAGGCTGAGATGCAGGTGGATATGTGTGCATGGGGCATAATTCCTGGAGCGGGTGAAATTCGACATCGGTCGAATCCCTATCAGAATGTGGGGAAAACAAAGCTATCAAACGGGACATCTTGTCAAGTCTCACTCAGCGTTTGAACAATTTATCTAAAAAGAATACTCGCCTCAATGAGGGATCACCCAATGTCCAGTATCACGGAGGTTGTAGGTGTGAAAGAGGTTACTACCTTGTTAACAGAAGTTTGGACTCATTCGATTGATTAAATTAAACTAATTGAGATACACGTTCCATGGAACACTCAATTGTGATGCTCGGTCTACTTGTGACTATTCTTCTTCGCATGCTTTTGTCGCTCCTTAGCAGAAACATTTTTCAATTGCATTTGTATAAGATCTCCCACTGGCCAGCGCCCCATATAGTCATTCAATTCCGGAAATTGAACTATGGCCTGAATAGAAGTCAGTAAATACAATTGTAGAACCTACGGACGTACCTCTGTCTCAACAGAATTCAATGCTGCAGGCTTTTGGCTTGACTTGCTCTTGCTAGTGTCGCAATGATTGTCAATCGATCAGTGGACATAATCCTATCGTGGGTATGAATATGAGATTGGTTCGAAAGCAAAGATCTCACCCTTAACATCTTGAAGCGATGAGAATCCCAGTTGAGTGCCCTTTGCAGGTTGTATCCCCCATGAGCTGGGCGCCCTGCTTCACCCTCTGGTTTGGGAATTTTGGTGTCGTTGGAGTCCGTTAATAAAATGGAAGAGTACATTGACATCTTTACTGAGTCATCATTCCCGGAAATTTGGTCTGCTGAAAAAGAGACTGCCTTGGTGAATTTGGGAGTAGAGGAGCGAGAGATGACGTGTTTGGGAGTAGGGGGGCCAGTGAGGACGGATGGGGTTGAAGTTGTGAAGACTCGCGATGGGGTTCGAATGCGTCCACAGAGTGTATGGGTAGAGAATGCTATCTCTTCTTGTGGAGAGATCAAGACGAATGATGCTGTTGAATAGAACATCTCTGTGTGATATGTCAATAATGGAAGTTGCTGTGGAGGACCATCCGCCTGATAGAATGGAGGGACGGGTACACAGGTATGAGGCATGCTGGACTGGCTCAAACTTACACGAGCGAATTATCTTATCACTGCCGTTTGTAAGCATCCTGAATCGGGAAATCAGTGCTCAGTGCCCGCCACTCGATCTAGTTCGCTTCGCTTTGAGATATCCACTTCCATTTTACCAGGAAGACATTGTCATGGATTACCTGTTGTCGTCAAGTGTTTGCTATTATGTAGATATACAGTCCAACTATTGTATACGGTCACCCATTAAAGACGTCCAAAAAATAGAGATCAACTTACATCGTAACCACCAATGTTTTTTATGCCTGCCAAAGCTTGCAAGGAATATCGTCTTGAAGGGCGCCTGATTGGGCACAAGAATGCCATCAATTGCTTGACTATCTCGAGCAATGGCAGTCTGTTGGCAAGCAGTGGTAAGTTCTTGTATATGCGACAATCTCATACATAGACCTACTAGGAAATAGGCTCAGATGGCATGAGAATATGGGACCTCAAACAGCGACTTCAACTCCCGTCTCCACGCCAAAACATGGGTCTTCAAAATCCAGTCGATCCCGTGACATGTGCATGCTGGATCTCCCGCCAAGAGGCGGTATGCGAGACATTGTGCTATGGCACAGGACTAGGATTCATCGGAATTTGGCAGCAGCAAGGCGAAGGTATAGAGGACTTTGATGCCAAAGTGTCAAGAAGAATCGGCACAGGTAAAGAAATTATGTGCATTACCTATGATCATGCTGGCGATGACACTCGCATTGCTACCGGAACATGGGACAGATGTGTTCAAGTTTGGTCATTTGATTTCAAAGGACCATTGATTCCGGTCTTCAGCATTGAGCTGAATAGCACGATTTCACTCATGATAAACTTCAACCGCACTGCAAGTCGAAATTTATTAGTCTTCGGGATGTATGACAGAGAGGTGTAGGTCGATACAGCGATCCCCATGATGATTCTAACATACCTTGCTTATAGGCATGCGCTTCGGGGCACAGACGGAGTCTTTATTGCTATGAACAATGCCGGACCCCTAATGTGAGTGATATCATCAGATAAAAAATGGCATTCCTTAACATTTCACCAAAGCGGGCACGCTTCAGTGGACAATGCTCAAACACTGTTCCTCATTGACAATGTGACGAATGGATTTAGCCTGCATCGGCTGGACGATGCAGTGTGCATCCGAAGCTACAATACCAACCCAATCAAAATGTTCCCAAAACAAGTAGTGTTTGGGGAAAAGACTGACGTGGTGGTTGGTGGCAGCGACGCAGGCGTCATATACGTTTTCGATAAGAATGAAGGAACCCTTAAGCAAGTGTTGAAACATGCCGACAAGGCGAGAGTGCAGACTGTTACAGTGCGACAATATTTTTACTGATATGTTAGCGGTGCCTGACAGACTATAAGACTTATGACGGGACTCACCACAGTATGATTGTTGGGGCAACATCTCAAAATGATGCAGAGCCAGTCATCTCTATCTGGAGCCACCAATGGGAGAATCTTGAAACAGCACATCTACCACTGGGGAAGGCTCTCAAAAACTTTGTACGCGGAATCGTACAATTAACTATCGCAATAGCGCTGCTTGCATATGTAAGCCATGTCGTATGTCATATTTCGTATCAAACTGCGAAGGTGGTGACTTACTCAATTTGCAGTGTGTTACAATGAACACATCGATCTCATTCGAGTCATTGGGAGATATCTGGCAAAACTTGGCTCGACCATGTGACCCAACGAATGAAGATATTCGCGCCTGGGTGGAGCAATATATTGAGCACCGAGAGGAGACAATAGTTATCTCGAATGAAAATAACTTACCCACTAGGCGAGGAAAGACTGCATCAAACATGGAGATGGAGCATGGTGAGTCACAGGCCGTGATTCTTCTCGGTACCTAATACAGAGTTGCTGTATGAGCATATTGATCAATATAGGTAGATCAAGTTATGCATGCGGGCGCGAAATACCATTTTCATCATAATGCGATGTGGGGGCAAGCGCCAATACTTGCCTTCCTCGAAAGTGTTTTTGTGATTGCTTTAAGTTTAAGACATAATGACATCAAAAAAAACTCAAGTCATACGCTATACAAGACATTATACTATACAAGACGCTATACTACAATAGATACAGAGTGATCCAGATTCAACAGTTCAGAAAGGAGTCAAGTACAAACAAGGCAGCCATTATATAGTGAACGACTACATAATCAAACTCCGCTGGAGAATTCCCGATGCGCCCGACCCACACGTATGTTTACATAATAGCTGGGTTTCAATTGTAATAGTCATTCTCTATATCACAGTGGGCGTTTGCCAAAATGAAATCCTTTTCTGACTACTCACTCATACTTACAACTTGAGCATGAATAGATACTGTATATACATAGCGGGCGATGGACTAGTACTAGAACTTATCGCTTATTTCATTACATTCTGCATTAAATGTGCTTCTGTAGTTATCTGTTAGCGGGCGGGCGGGACTCACTCTGAGGAACAAAAACCGCTATGGGTCCACAACACCTCACACAATAGATTAGTCATATTGTTTCAAATCCACAATTCTGCAAATATTCACAGTTCCACACCTGCAATGGTAAGCTGGTCCACAATTAGTCGTTCACTACAAATACTGATCTTGCGCCTCAATGGTTTTCTTTCCATTACCACTACCTTGACACGACATAACAGACATGACATAACAAAACTTCGAACGATACATAGTGTAGACGTTTCATAGACACATACCTATTGAATACAGTGTGTAGCTTGTCAAGTTCGTTGTGTAATGCTGCTAAAATTATTGATTCTGTAGAACTACAAAACGATGTCCAAACGTGCTGCATCCAACGATGACACACCTTCCGCGAAGCGCATGAGAACCGATGAAGGTAAGTAATGATAAAATGTTGTCGATATTGTTGTTCATGCGTATCGCAGGGAGTCAGACAGCACCTCTGAAAGATGATCATGCGTGGAGAATTTTGGAGAACTTCCTCACTACCGACATGACATATCCTCAGATGGAGGAAGCCTTTATATTGTACCTGGGAGATCGATATGCTGAAGACGAATGGAAGGAAGCCCGAGATGCGTTATTCTCCAGTGACAGTGATGACAATGTTGCCTTAGAAAAGCTTCGCGCCGTAAAGGCAAAGCACATACCTCTGGCCTCTTGTGTGCCCAAAGATCATTCTGTTACGGACAGGCGATTGTCCCAGGCGTGCATTCGACCTACGCGCAGACCAGCCAGAGTAAGTGAAATGTTCTGATATCTTTATCCATATTCATATAACATTTGCAGTCAAAAAATCCCTACCTCAATTTGTATGCAGGAGAAGAAGAAGAAGAGGAGGAGGAGGAGGAGGAGGAGGAGGATGGTCACAACGAGTGTCACTCCAAATCACGGAGTGTTACATGCTTGCCAGGATCCTCATTGGCCACTAGGTTTGCCGCAGTTATCGATGGTCTCGCCAATAGAATTGAAGATACACAGCATAACACATCTCAAGATCACCAGCCTCTTCCCTCATTATCTGGCTTAAACACTTTGGCTCTATCACAAGATGGGAGGATGTATTTAGTTCATGTCCACCGTAAGTCTTCAGAAAGACGTAGTTTATCATTTGTCACTCATCAATCACAGGAAATGTCACAGACTTCATTGCTCAACACCTCCGGAAGAAGAACTTCCACGTTACAGTGTCAGCTTGGCTAGCAGGTCAGATTTACGTGGTGGCGGACAGCTCTAAGACCATCGCCGATGCCCTTCCTTTCTCACTTTACCTCGCCGTGAAAAAATATGTTATTGTATCGGATGAGGAACGTCAAGTGGTCGAGCGGTCCTGCAGAAAACTCCCCAACCCAGCATGGGTGAGATTCAAGCATGACAAGTACAAGGGCGACATAGCCCAAGTCTTCGATTCAAACTTACCGAACGATATGGTCGCAGTCTTGGTACCCCCACGAGAGTTCCCCTATCCCATGCCTCGGGGATCTCGGTCACTACTTGACCAATCTCGCCTTCCGAATGGGGACGCGGTCTCCAACATCAATCACGGCGAGGAAGTCATAGGATGCACATACAAGGGAGAGAAATATTACATGGGCCTCCTACTCAAAACTGTTCACTGTGATCGCCTAGAACTTGTCGTTTGTCCTCATGCTGATGACATTCGGCTCCACCTACAATCTGGGTGGGGCCAACTCTTCCTCAAGAAAACTGTGGTTATGTTCTCTATGCAGTTCTTGCGCACAGGCGATTGGGTTAGAATTGTCAGAGGAGACCTCAGTTCAGAGACCAGTCAGGTCGTCTCGACAGATCATTCTGCTAATTCTGCTACCTTAGAGTTGACCTTGAGTGGTCGCCGAAAGGAAGTCGACATCCGATTAGATGACATAGATCGCGTTTTTCGGGTCGGCGACACAGTTCAAGTCACAGCAGGTCCATACTTGGGTGTGGAAGGGCACATTATTCAGATGGCAGATAATACATTTTGTCTTTGTCAGCATGCCTCGAAGGAAGAGGTAAATGTCTTGTCATTCTCAAAAAAAACTTGTCTGACACAATGCACAGTTAGAAGTTTCCAAATACTACCTTGATTGTCGCCCTCTTAGTCACACCCTAACTCAGCAACCTCCCCCTGATATCGATGCGCCTATGAAAGATCTTAGCCAACAAGAGTGTGAGGCCATTCAAATTGGGGACTCCATAGATGTGCTTGTTGGGAAGCACATGGGGAAATCTGGCGTCGTGCGCTGGCTCTCCAAAGGAGGGAACTATTTGTGGTTCCAGGATGGATCGCTGATTATTCCAGTTCCCATTGTAGTTGCTCGGCGAATCCCCAACCTCCTCGAAAAAACTCTGCAGTTTACGCAAGAGAGAGGTTATGATGTCAAGCCTGGAGATCTTGTGAGAGTCCTCCGTGGTCCAGAGTATACGACAAAAGGCATTGTTCGAAGGGTTGACTTGATAAACGCTTGCTTAACCATACTCTCTGAGATTGATCACTCACTAGTTAGTAATTTTAATGATTCTCCTCGTGCATGTCTAACTGTGATTTCTGACAGGTTGATGTGCCCATTGGATTCGTGATCAAATTACAAAATGCCAGCTTAGATGCCTTCAAAAAGGACATTGGGAAAGAAGTTTTCATTATCAGCGGTGACTGTAAGGGCTACCGAGCCACGCTGTACAGTTTCACATCTGAGACTTGTACCATTGCCGTCCATGGGCAGCAGCGCACCACAATTCAACTCAAGGATGTTGTTACTAGGTAAGCAACACGTACATATATGTGCGAATTAATTCTGAGTCTATTTAGGTATGGGATGAGGTTGAACGGCATCATGCTGGAAGGAACCAAGATGTTATCTTTCTGCGAGATGCGGAGAAAATTGTACTTGGCCCCACCACCTCGAAGCGTCACCCCTCCCCCTGAAAAGATCCATTCCAGCTCGTCAGGTTCCACCATAGACAAGTCATCATCCGTGTGGACCACCTGGACCAGCAGCTCTGAGGATATTGTCACGGCCAGCAACCCTTCTAGCCTCAGTCCCTCACGGGCTGCTGCGCCCGACCCCTGGAGTGTCAATATCAATGACGTGCTGGATAGCACCAATGGAGGAAAGGAACCGAAAGAGAGTGAGTTCTTCAACTAAATCGTTACAGCATTCCCACTTATTTCATTCTAGCCCCACTAGCTTGGCTGATGAACAAGGAATATTCCTCTGTATTCACTACCTATCACGTGATGTTGAAAGTCTTGCCCTCTTTCATGCGAGGCAGGCTACACAATCGATTCGTGTCGACAGCTTGTCCTGACCCCTTTTTCGGTCCTAACAGACCCGCTCCTGAGGGTTGTGTTGCGGTATTCTACTCATCGAATGGTGCAGGTGCTGCAATTCAGCACTATCATATACCTGCTACAGATCTTAGCCCAGCCCCCCCACACAAAAAGAATCAACAGTGTATTGTTCTGGATGGCAGTCATTGCGGTTCTGTTTACAATGTAGCTAAGTGTCACCTCAAGAAGAACACAGTTGATATTGCAATTTCTCCTTCTACCGTTGTCAATATGCAGTTTGATCAGATTTGTCTCTTAGAACAGTCATGTCTTACCATGTAAACACCTTACCTGTTCCTTTCCTTTCTTTAACATCTTATTTTGCGAAATCACTATTACAACTGGCTCGATTGAGTTTGCAGTTTGCACTTGCACTCGTCATTGCACTGTGGCTGCTGAGCCTGAAATTTTGGCGGAGTTTAATTATGTAGTCATTCACTACATATGCATGCCTTCCACCTAATTTGGCTCCCTTTAGCTCTCTTCCTGACTACTCGTTACAATTCGCTACAGTTACAGTTGTATCTTTTTCATTAGAACATAGTAGACATAGTAGAAGGTAGTTTATATATAGATTTACAAACTCAATCAATGACAAATGTCATAGTCAGCACAGGGAAAAACTCCGAGAGAAAACCCAAGCTGGGGATGCTGAGCCCATGGCTTCGTCGTCCGCTATAATTGAATAGTCATAAGCACATTCTTAATATCATAATTTATATCTGTTCAACAACGCTTTGAACTCAACCGTGTTCTAGTTGTCTCGTTGTATCTATCGCTCAGAGATGAGTGCCACACAAGCGGGCGCTGAGCGGCATTATCAGATTATGAACAAAGTCTCCAAGGCGATCGAACATTGTATTTTGGCAAGTACACCCGGTGTCTTCTGATTCTAAGATTCTCACTCCTTTTTTCCAGTACATAACCCTTCGTCAACACATCTATCTTATCAAGAGGTAAGATCAGCCATGGCTTCAAACTTGATCATCATCTAATGTTCATATAGATGCCTAGCCAAACTTTTCTTTGCAAATGCGCACAATGTTGCGATGTCGGAGTGGATGGTGTGCCCAGAAATGTTGGTGGCAGAGACTTGCCCATCACCATAAAGCATGTACATCTAGTGCACGTGGCCAACACGGCGGCCTCGTCTGAACGTACAAGCTCCATACTTCATCTCGCCTGTCAAAATTTTCTCCAGCCCAGCGTAGACTGCGAAACACCATCTCCTCAATATTTCCAAAGCGAGCACCCAACACAACAGTCTGAGACGTCGATGCCGGTGGACGATCTTGCCGCTGAACTATTTGCTATGACCTTAACTGATAATGAAGCCAATTCAGATAGTCACCACAAACTGTGGGTTTCGCGTTCGGAAGTCCAATGAGGCAAGGCAAATGCCCACCTGGATGCTAAACTCACTGGCAACGACACGTGAGTCCGATACATATATCACACTTCACGTGTACTGACTTCATTTCAAAGACATATCACCCGTGTCCTGCAGGCTGCTGAGATGCAGCGCTGGTCAAGGGCTGAAGTGACTTTGGACGTAATGGAGTCACGGATGGAAAGGATTCGCATCCGGCTTTCCCGTTCAACATCTCATGATGTATTGCGCTCCATCCGTGATGAGCTGTCTGCGATGATCCGGGCCCTTGCGAAAGTGAAGAACAAGGTCTCCTCCACCATCTCTCGCAGGACTCAGCTAGAGACGTCGTGTGATGAAATGCAAAAAATTCTTCTCAGCAAGGAAGATGGGCTTCCCACGTTGTCTGAGCCAGTTGAATTTGATTCCTGTGAGTTTTGTTTATTCCCACATTCTGCTTGTCCCGCTAACATCAGACACAGCACATCATTACAATCCGCCCATTGATTACTGCGACGACATCGCCCAGGTATCCCTTTTTCTAGGAGCTGTGTCTGTCGTCATTTTCAGCATTGGTCGCAGACACGGGGAGTTTCTGATGGGCGTTCTTTTGCTCATCTTGAGCCTTGCCATGGATAGCCCAGACCCCCATTCAAGGTCTCGTCATCAAAACATACATTCTCAGATTCCCCGAACGATGGAGGCTGCCCTTTCACGCTTCAAGCTTGACGGCCAGACCACCACCTACGCGGTCTGTCCTTCGTGCAATTGCACCTTCAAACCGAAGGCCAATATTGACTCAAGTAGTGCGCGCTATCCCCTCAATTGTTCTAACAGACCGAAGCCAGAGGATGCTCCTTGTAACGAATCATTACTGCAGTGCTCCTCAAGTGGGCAACTGGAACCAATAAAATCATTCGTTTATCATCACTTCCATGACTACCTCGCTGGACTGCTGTCTCGTCCTGACCTGGAAGCTATAATGGATACACCATGTGATAATTTGCTGGCTTCAATTGGGAGCGTGCCGCCACATATCATTAAAGATGTCTGGGATGCAGACTTTTTCGCAATTTCAAGGGTCCAACGCAATCATTATTTATCGATAGAGGCATCGAAGGTCGATTTGCTTTCACCCTCAACATTGATTTCTTCAACATCGAAGGCAATCTTCAGCGGAGTGCATCGACTTCCACAGGAATAATCTCTTGCGCGTGCTTGAACCTCCCCCTCGATATCTGGTATAAGCCAGAAAACATGTACTTGGCCGGAATCATTCCGGGACCTTCGGAACCCTCAGGAGATCAGTTGAACCACTTCCTAGATCCCGTTGTTGACGACTTCATAAAAAGTTGGGAATGTGGAATACGTTTCTCCCACACAGCTCTCCAGGCGCATGGTCGGGTGATGCGCAGTGCCATAGCATGTCTAGTTTGCGACCTTCCAGCAGTGAGAAAGGCCGCTCAGCTAGCTGGTCCAACAAGCCATTTTTACTGCACTGCGTGTCATTGCTTTCACAGATCGACTTGTGGTCGAACAGATGTTCATTCTACAGATTGGGTTCTTCAGGACAAGAACGAAATGTGTCGCCTTGCTGAGCAGTGGAAGAACGCCAGCACTTCTGCTGAGCGCAACAAATTATTTTCATTACACAGGGTGCGATGGTCAACACTTTGGAGACTCTCGTACTGGGATCCCTCTCATCAAGTCGTTGTTGACACTATGCATTGTCTACTCGAGGGTCTCGCGCACGATCATTTCTGGGAATTTTTGGGTCTTACAGCTGATTCAGCGCAGCGAAAGACTGATTCCCTGCTTGCTTTTCATCATCCTTTTCCCGACGTCGATCTCCACAAGCCTGAAGATTTCTGTGAGAAAGATGTCAAGAATATCAAGTACATTCGCGGCCTCCTTACCGCAGCGATTCCTGACCTCGAGGGCAATGACACTGAACTCATTGAGGCTCACATGACTGAGTTGGAAAAGAAGCTTTCTTCAAAGAAGGTCGCATACCTTCAGTTCGTGGCAGCAGAACTGGGCATTGGGCCAGACGTTGCACACCCTGGAAAGAAGGTTTACAAGTTTCACTGGGTTAGGTCGCTTATTACTTGGGTATGTCGTTTTTCTAGTGTTCTTGCACACCTTCTCAAACTGCCGCTTCACTTGCCTTTATAGTGTCGAACAAAGCCTTTTACTACTGAATCGCCAAGATTGCACATCAGTACCCCTGAAGTCATGCAATGCATTGTTGATGTAATTCGAACGACAGATACACCATCTTCATTACGATCAGTCCCACACAACTTCAGAGAAGCCAGAGCTGGATCCCTGAAAGCAGATGAATGGCGCACGTTGACGACTGTGTACTTACCCATAGCGCTGGTCAGTTTATGGGGTGAAGGATCTCAACATCGAACCTCAGAAATTTCAGCCAATCGTCGTGCCGTCCTCGATCACACCATGTCCCTTGTCTCTGCTGTTCACATTGCATGTCTGCGATTTATGACAGCCGCTCGAGCACAAGCATATCACGAATACATTGTGGCATGGATACGAGACTTACGGGTTTTACATCCCCACACACCCCATCATACTAATGGTCACATGGCGTTGCATGTCTGGGACTATCTACAGCTCTTCGGTCCCATGCGGTCATGGTGGTGCTTCCCATATGAGCGCCTCATCGGACAGCTGCAGTGTTTGCCAATTAACCACATTTTTGGTAACAGTTTCACCTTTTTTTCGTGACGAACCTTCTAACACTGGTTCTGATAAAGGTCAGCAAGAATCAACACTGCTTTCCTCATACATCAAGGCTGTGAAGTTGAAGCACTGGCTGAACCGGCCTTCCTGCCCTCCAGTATTCAAAGATGTAAAATCCTTATTTGACAGATTTGTTTCTCCCACAGTCGACGCTATAGTTGAAGATTCCCTCGTACCTACTACACCAAACGAAGATATTCCGGCAGACCTCCGATCTCTCATTAAGCTCAAGCGAGCCGTCCTGCATGCCTGCGTAATTTACAAGGGATCGATCTTCACTCGTGAATCCACTCATGTGGGAAACAGCCTTATTCTCTACTATCCTGACGGCGTTACGCACACACAAATACCAGGAACCATTAGATATATCTTCAGGACCAAGGATGGATTGGGCTTCACTGTACAATGCCACCTCCTGCTGCACTCTTACCCAGACCCTTTTCGCCATTATCCTTACTTCCCAGCTCAGTTACACTCATCGTCACTCGCTGACCACCTTGAGGTTGTCAGGCCTGAGTGGGTAGTGTCACACTTCACACGGTGGAAATTTTCCCCACAGCACATCGTTGCCGTGTCTCTGTGTCCTGTGCGTGTCCCTTTCTCTCTGACATGTTTCAACGGTCTCACAAATCAATAGGATTGAGTTCTTGGCAGAACAAGCAAGACGAAAAGAAGTCAATGTACTCTATTAAATAGTCTTCCGAGGTGCAGATTATGTATGTGGTAGTATCATGAAATTCTTTGTGCTTAGTACGTGAGGCAGGATAGTTAAAATGAATTTTTCGGGCGGGAGATTAGTGGGCACTAGTATTGGGCGGGGAGGTTTTTAAATCACTTTTTTTATTACGAGCTTTGATGCATTTTGTTTAGTAGAGTACCCACTATACGACCCAGTATGACGCGCAGCCAGGCGCTTCGTCAACAACCCCGCATCTTACTCACTTGTAAATGCGACAGGACGCCTCAGGCAGACATTTGGTGAAGTCCCACTCCCTCGCAAGCCACCAGACTGACGCAACACCTCTGTAGTCTAAGGTCATTGCAGAACACAAAATCACAAATCGGTCTGTAATCTATACGACTTCCGCTCTCCCTGCTCTCCCTAAACATTCCCTAAACCCAACAGGCGCTCGATCTCGTTTAACTGCTCACATACATTCGTCTATACCGAATAACAGTGACACTGTTGGAGAGTAATGCGGCTAGTGATTCTTCTCCTCTACCGTAATCTGCGTTACGCAGTCCGGCCCTTCCTAGCCAGAGCGACGCTTATGCTCCGCGTCGAATAAGATAAGTAGTGCTATTGGATTTTCACTCAAATCTTTTCCCAGCCCACTAAACACCATGATCCCAGAAAACTCCATCATGAATGTCAATATATCATATACCGCTAGTATCATCGCAACCGTGGTGGTCTTTGCCAAGTTATACCAGAAGTCCTCATTAGCCTCTGGAAAGAACAGCATTATGCTTCCGCCTGGACCTCCCGCCCATTGGTTCTGGAGCAACACTTTACCTACTGTGAAGTGAGCTTTGATAATGTTCAAATTCATGATATTGGAAGCTGATGAAGATCGTCCACTCAGCATTGCCCATGTGCTGACTGACTTGGTCCAGGAGTATGGCCCAATCGTGTCGTTGCGACAAGGTAACCAAGTGATAGTTGTCATTGGCAGCATTGAGGTAACCCATTTCACAGCATAAGCTTCCTCTGATAATGACCCACATCGACCGCTTTACCAGGCAGCCACGGACATCATGGAGAAAGAGGGTGGATCACTGGTTGATCGACCTGGGTCCATTGCTGTGGGCGAGATGCTCTCAGAGGGAATGCGGATTCTCATGGCTCGTTCCGGAGATCATTTTTGGCGCCTCCGAAAAGCAGTACATACCCATTTACAACTGAAGGTGGCAGAGACATACCAAGATATGCAACGCGAGAATGCGATGATTTTCGTATTGGATATGCTGAATGATCCAAAGAACCCCCAGAAGCACGCACAGAGGTCCATCATTACCATGACTTTTTGCAATCCTTTCATAGATATGTACCTCAAGGTTTGCAGCATCAGTCATTCTTTGGGTGACTTATGGGAAGTCTGTGCCCACTGCCAACACTGATCCTGAAGTTGTCTGTATCCACAGAGTCATGGAGCATTTTCAGGTCGCAATGCGCCCAGGAGCTTATCTCGTCGATTGTGTGCCCTTTTGCGCTACTGGCCTGGTTACGGAAAACAACTTGCTAAGTGGCATCATGAGGAGCTAGAGTTATACAAGCATCAACTACAGCACGTCGAGAGTGAAATTGCAAGTGGCTTTCCATTTTGATAAATGTATTCATTTATATCTTGTTATACTTAGGATCAAAACACAGCCGGCCCCTCTTTTACCAAGACACTATTGGAGCACGCCAATGAATACAACTTTCCACAGATGAAATGGCATATCTTGCTGGATCACTCTTTGGGGCAGGATCTGATACGGCAAGTCATGCAACCAATTTATCTCCGTGAAGGTATTTATTTGTAGTTCAGACCGCTGTTGCAATGACTGTTGCTATTATGGCTGCGGCATGTTACCCAGCGGCTCAGGCAAAGGTGCATGAGGAGCTCAATATGGTCATCGGGTCAGACAGAGGTACTGCTAAAGGATACAAAGTATTTGATTTCTCGACTAATTTCTCGTGGTAGTGCCAACATTTGAAGACTCAAGCTCCCTCCCCCAATTGCACACATTCTTGTTGGAAAGTTTGAGATGGAGACCTGTCATCCGCATAGGTCAGTTTCAAATTCTGCACGCTCCTGCATGATGCTGATATGTGCCTCAGGATTTCCACACTGTGCAACAAAGGATATTTTTTGGGTTAGTATCTTAGATTCATCGTAACTTACATTCTCATTCTAGTCTGTGTGAGATCAGCAAGGATACTGCATTCCTGAGGGTGCAATAGTCTATGGGTGCCAATGGTAAGGTATCACCTGTCGACGTACATTGCTTCATTAAGTGCATGTTTCAGGGCTATTTCTCGCGATCCTATTGCCTTCCCAGATCCTGAAACATTCGATCCCCAGCGCTGGATTGACTCAGAAGGCTGCCTCAAAGACAACATCAAGTTCATCACTTACAGCTTTGGTAGACAGTAAGTTATGCCGACATCGTTTTTTGACACTGGTCGTTGAAGTTCACTTGTCATCAAAAGTGTGTGTCCTGGTCTGCACCTCGCAAACCACTCATTGTACATCAGCCTTGCACTTCTCTTGTGGTCTTTCCACATCATTCAACGACCTGACGCCCCGATCAATATGCATGCTTTCTTGGATGCTGTCATTGCCCATGCAATACCATTTGAAATCAATGTCATTCCCCAGATCGAAGTTGCGAGACTGAAAGAGCTTATGACTGACGGTGTATAGATTAAAGGTGAATCACTGCCTCGCACCTATCCTCCCTAAATGTTCTCTAAACCCAACAGATGCTCGATCTCGTCTAACTCCTCCCATAGCCAAATCACCGCCTCGCGCCTATCCTCCACCATCAACGCAAGCAGGCATTTGTCATGGCGCGACATCTGGATGGGCGGGTGAACGGGGCGTGGCGCCTGTGGATGAATATGCGCAAATTCCGTATTGTCTTGTGCGATCTCCTGTGCGTAGTCCCATAACATCTAGATATATCAGAATTTGCTAACGGAGATGAGCAACAGTTGGACTTACCACCACGGAT
Organism: Suillus hirtellus; assembly: GCA_016695485.1. Lineage (NCBI taxonomy): Eukaryota > Fungi > Basidiomycota > Agaricomycetes > Boletales > Suillaceae > Suillus > Suillus hirtellus. Next base: position 162,238 of record MU172357.1, read on the forward strand.
CGTGTTACAGCAAAGGTCTCGGCACGCTCTTCCTCTACCATACCCTGCTCCTCTACCATACCCTGCTCCTCTTCCCCAGCCTGCGCCTCCACCTCCCCAACCTCCCCATCTAAATTAGCTTACTCACTTACAATGCCATAGAACTCACATTATCATCTTGATTAATGTCAACTTCCTGCAAAAACGTGTCAGTTCTTGCATCTGATCAGCTACTGACAACTCACAGTTTCGTGCGCCTCAGCCATGATTGTCGTGGTAAGATGAAAGTGTTTGATTATGATAACTAAATCTCTGAAGTCAGCAAGATGAAAGTGTTACGCTTTCAATGAACGAATATCTGAAGTCACTTCGTAACGTGTCACACTCACACATCAACGCTGATCTATTCAACTTACAATCTATCTATACAGAGCTAATCAACGCGCCTTTCATCTATTTTTCAGTCTCAGGTCGTCCCTGTTCATAACAAAGATGCACATATCCGGTGAGCTGTTCAAGATTTGCGGCCAAAACATGGCCATGCATGGCTGCTTAGGCTACTCCAACAAATATTCAGTGCACTTGCCGTCCGGAAAGTAGGAATCGGATGAAACATTCCTCACCATGTATGATATTCTACGACCATTATTACATAAGTGTAGACTACTTTTTGGCACGGTTAATGCTCAGCGCTCAGTGAGCGCCCAATGAATGCGCAGTGAGCGCCCAATGAATGCCCATTAAATTTACCAATTAGATTAACTTTGCATTTTCCCGGCGCATTTAAATGTCGGGCAAATTCCAAATTTCCTGGGGCGGCAAAACACCAGCTATTATGTAATATTTTTCAGAACATTTTGCTGCGCATCAAAATTTTGGATTTATCTGTGGATAAATGTGGATAAATAAGTTCATATATCGACCAACATATTTCGAAAAGGGAAAAATTCGAGTATTCTATACACTTAAATTGGTGTCGAAATGGTGTGTTTTGCATTGGCATTTTGTCCTCAGTCGCAATTTGCTGTTTTCCCAGTAGTGAAATTCAAAGTGCAAATGGCTAATTAATCATTCTCATTTCGATTAAAATATTGCCCTAGGCGAAACCCTCAAACCGCCGGTGTGTCAGGCTAGAGTGGACTAGACGACATGCTAACTAACTAACCCTAACCTAACCTAAGTGTTCATGGACCCATACTTGTAAGGTAGACGACATTTAGATTCAACCACTGCGCTCATGTGATCATGTGACCATTCCCATGGCCAAATCTCAAAGCTTGAAAATTCAAAACCACTTATTTGCTTTGAAAATCACTTTGACAACACCAAAAAGAATGATATTTTCAATTGAATTGACTTTTTTCTCCCTGATAACACAACCACACTTGTAATAATGTATCTAGAGGCACATCACTGGCATCAAGACCACTGTCAGTTTTGTCAAACAGAGATTCACCCTTGGCACCACTTCAAAGACGTTCCCACAATCTTTCAGACCTGGTTTCTATGTTATGGGAAACTAGGCTGAAAGACCATTATCCCCAAGAGGGTCTCCACCAGATGCTACAATAGGCTCCCACTCTTGAGAGGGTATTTGACTCAAGTTCGCATGGAGCCTCTGATGGCAAGTATAGTCTGTGCCCTTTGCCCTCACTCACTGCCATGTATGGTAAGTATAGATCTGTGCCCTCCTTCGATGTGTACTAACTGTCTGCTCCCCTTGCTCACAGCCATCTAGCAACCATCAAACAATGAGTTCTTTCTAAACTGTTTTCTGATTGTACTCACTCTTCACGAACCTCAAGTGCATCTTGCTCAACTCAATGACTCGACCTTTCTGTTATTTAATGTTTGTTTTAAATGTTTTGTAAGCATATGAGCCTCAAGTGCATCCCTTTCTGTGACTCAACTTTTCCATTATTTGATGTTTGATTTCAATGTTCATTGTTCTCATGCTAGGCCAGGTTTGTTCTAAATGTTTCTGCACCATGAACCTTGGATGTATCTTCTTCAGTGGGACTTTGAATCTCACTTCACAAACATCTGAAGCATTTCATTCAACCAGAAACAATTGATTCATCAGCACATGAGGGTACATAAGGATAAACTATCATCGAAGTTAGTTGTACAACTGATCAGAGCAAGGATGAGATATTGATATACAAGACATCAAGAACACATGATCAAAGCAAGGAGTGAGGTATGGACATACAGAAATATCAAAAACATCATCAAAAGCAAGGATGATGGAAACATCAAGAGCACACAATGTAGGAAAGTGTTCCAAGAAACAAGAGGTGACATCTACTAGCTGCCTTCAGACTGAGGTGGTGATGATGAGTACCCCATAAGAGCAGGTAAAGGGCTCATCCTCTGACTAGAGGGGGGTGTTTGTGGCCCATAGTGAGGCTGCCAGTGTTCATCCAGGTTATATGCTACCCTGCTGTCCACATGTCCTTGTTGAGGAGCAGGCACACGAGTGTTGTATGTCCCTGTATGCTGTTGAGAGGTGGGTGATTGATGAGCTGGCACATGGGTATCATAAGTCTCCCTGTGCTGTTGAGGAGTAGGTGCACGAGAATGTGTGCAAGCAAGTGCGCAAGCAGGCACACAACCATAAATGTCTGAATATTGCTGCTGCTAAGAAAATACCAGCACAGGAGTACCATGGTTTTCTAGATGTTGTTGATGAGTAGGTGGATGAGTTATATAAGCTTCCATGTGCATAGCATTAGTATGATGGGATGCAAGGTGTGTATACACATCATCATGAGGAGCATACTGGGCATGGCTGTAACTGGCAGTCTTGACACCCAAATTCTGATTTGTGGCTAGAAGGAGTTGAGCAGTCTGTTGGTAGGTGATCTGATTACAGTGTGGGTCAGGATAGTTCTGACCTTGCAGCACATCAAGATGTTGCCCATATGAAGGTGCTGGAAGGGTCCTGCCATAACTGTAATTATATGGTGCATTTTGAAGGGCAGGGCTGTGCTGGTCATATGATGGTGGAATCAATGAGTGCAGAGGTTGCTGAAATTGAGGTGATGGAGACAAGGGGGCAGACAAGGGGGCAAATGAGAGGGCAGATGACTCTGGCAATACTCCTGTGCTTACTGCTCTTGATGATTCATGCACCTCTGATGCTCCTGATGGAGCTGCTGCTCATGAGGGTCCTGCTGCTCTTAATGATTTGTGTATGTCCGATGCTTCTGATGGTTCTGCTGCTCACAAGGGTCCTGCTGCTCTTTATGATTCATACATATTGAGCATCCCACCTTCATAGAAAGCAACTTGTTTAGCTGCTGCAGTTGAACTAGGAATAACCTTTTTTGGCTTTGGCCCAGGCTTCGAACATACTGGACTATTTTGGAGTCACAAAGGCACATCAACTATGAAACAGTGTTATTGTAAGCATGATATACAGGCAGCAGAGATGAACCTTATATACCTTCCTTCTTTTCCTCTTCAGAATCAGAGGTGAGCTCATGATAATGCACTCTTGCTCTCTCCTTCTGCAATACAGTCTCTTTTCCCTTTCCCTTGGGCTGCAGCTGCTCAATCAACTCAATGTCACTGGATGGCACATGGCACTTAAGTCTGCAAGTGCTGCCAATGGTCCTTGCCTTGCATCTGCGGGATGGAAGTTCTTCCTCATAGTCAGACTTGTCATCTTGTGGAAGGTCATTATATTCTGAGTGATCTCCCTTAGATCCTGAAGGTGCCTTCACAGGATCATTAAGAGTGATGACATCAGAAGGTACTGGTGTCACCTTTGATTTTGGTGGCCTGACTACCTTAAAGGGGTGTGCAAGAGGTATGTCAACCGAAACAATGATATTTTTCTGACAGACTATGGCAGAAGTGGGAGAATTGTTCTTGATGACTATGGGGGGAGTGATGGACACACTGCCATTTGACTTCCTGGCTTTGGTGGTCGCTGCACTTAGCTGGAGATGAGATGGACCTTCACAATCCATGATGCCATTGGCAAGCAACTGCTGGCTGCATAAGTGAATAGAGTGTAGTGGGGGAGCCTCCTCAATGATGACAGGTTGACTATTGTCTTTGACCTCTGGACCTAGTAAGAAATTAGCATAGGTTAAGAATATATACATGAATACCTACCTGTGGGCCTATGTTTGATCACCAGCATTCCAGATTTTAAGGCTTCTGCAAGGATAATCTGTTTCCGTTTGTCGAGGTCATTAATCCCCTTACTCCTTGTGTTGGTGCTATGTGTCTCTCCTGGCATAAGAATGTCCTCTGGATAGCCTTCAATGATGAACCCTTGATGGTCAAGGTCACTGCAGAGCTTCTTCCAAGGGAAATTGCCTGAGTGGACAGTGAGTTTCCCACCAAACTCCTCTTCAGAATGGTAAGTGAACATCAAGCAAAATACCACAAGGAATAGATACTTACTGAATAGTGCAGTTATGCCACCCTTGATGCATTGAAGAACATTAACCTACAGTTGCCAGTCACCAATGTCAGACACCTTCAGAGCATCCAGGTCGACTTTCATGGCATCTGGAGTGTCTGCTGACACTTTAGCTGATTTATGCTTGGGTGGTAGCTCATCCTCATTTATGCTCAGTGTGCCTTTAGAATATGTGTCCTCAACCACAGCGAGGGATGCAAGGTTGCTAAAACAGGGTGTGAGAATTCAAAAGCAGTCTACATTTGAGCCATGGACTTACTATACATGAGCTTTTAAATGTCCAATCATCGCATCTTCATCAGTTCAGTAGTGTGTTTGCCAAAACTAAGAGTGTTGAACATTGAGTAAGGACTTTGATGCAAATGAATGGAAGTGACTTACACTTTCTGCACCTGGCATTTCATGTATATACCCAAGTGAGGCATCCTGATTGACCACCTTTCTGCATATGATAAAGACTGCTTCAAAACCATGTTTGGCAGCAGCAGTATCCACCTACAAACAAGGTCAGTGCATTATTTTGATGTATGAAGTGTTGGACACACTGTGCTCATGACTTTTCTCCAAATCTTACTAAATTCCTGTGTTTGCTGCAAAATTGTCTGAGATCCAACTGACCTCACCTCTACCTGCTCAAATGTCTCAAGAATTTCTTGCCATAAATCTGGAGAAGCCACTCAGAATGCCTTGTAGCATTCAGCTCAGATTGCTGGTGTAATTTGAGCAGCATCAGTTACCTCAATATTGCCAAGTCTTTGTAGTTCCTGCTTTCAGTTCACTTTCAAGTAGTGGGCATATGTGTTCCAGTGATTGAACATGGAATGAATTCATCCATGGGCCTTGTGATATGCATGAGAGACTTGCTGCAAAGGTAAGCCAGTTTTTGCAACGAGATCATTGAATATGTCATTGATAGCTTTAAAATTCTCCTTCAACAATACATTCACCTCATCTGTTCTACAGCCAACCAGCACACCAGCTGAAAATTCTCCTGTGTCATCATAGCTTGGAAAAGCATCTTGTGCACTAGGTTGAGCACCAAAGGAAGGTTGGTGTGTCTTTGCAGGTGTGGGGGGGATAACTCATGTCTCTGGTAAATCCATGTGGCCATCATACTTATTGCCTAGAGCGAAGTCCCTGCCCACAGGATCCCATGGAACATCAAGCAATGAGAAGTCAAATGTGGGATCGGTAGTGAATGGATGATTTGTGCTGTCAAGCATAGTGGAAGTCCCTGCACTGAAGTCATCTATGGAACTGGCCCAGGGAAGACCTAGCACTCCGAGAGCATCAGCACTCAATCCAGCATTAAGTGGGTCAGCATGGAGATCCTGCCCACTGTTCAATCCCACAGGTGTGTATGTTCTCTGCATAGTAGCAAGGGGAGGTTGTGGAAGGATAATATTAGGCTAAGGTTGCTCAGGATTGAAATGAAGGGGAGGTTCATGCAGGCCTGAAGGATGCTGCTGGGATTCACATGAAGGATGCTGCTGAGATTCACATGAAGGATGCCACTGGGGTTCACACAGCAGTTCACATGGCAGTTCATGCAACACAGCTTGGCATGGTACATCATCATATAAGCCTTGCCTACCCTGTGTGGAGTTGTTTGGGAGCTCTTGCTGTAAGATGGGAGTAAGCCATTGTCCTGTCTCAGGCTGGACATTCTGAGCTGAGAGATTGACTTCACCACTCTTGTCCAGAGAATCGGTAACAAGTTTCACTCTCCTACCCTGCACATTTTTGACTAGGCCAGAATCATGTACAGTCAGTTTGATGTGTGTGTATAATCAAGTGGGAGTCTGGGCAGTAGGAGGAGATATGTATCGACCACCACCAAATTGCTCCCAGTTGTAGTCAGGGTCCTCTGGGTTTGGATGTGACATTTCTGGACACTATGAATGTGCTTTAGCATTAAATTTTAGACTGAAGATTGTGTGATGGTCGATGACTCACCTTCAGTGTTTGCAGCAGAAAAATGTGAGAAGGAAATGCTCTGTTTGTAGAGCCTGACAGATGACAAGGAGGGTAGGAAATGCCCATGGTGCCCTTGGGTCTCATAGTCCATGGTGGACTCGGATGTGCCAGAGCACCAAATGAGATTCACATATGACAAAAATCCTATAAAAGAAGAGAAGTCAAAAGTCAAAAATGTCACTTTCCTCTTGGAAGGTTTGAGAGAGCATTGAACTTGCTAAATGCTGAGTGATCCTCCAACCTGGGGGGAGGCACTGGATGGGAGGCGCTGGAGCACATGGAGGTCCTGGAGGAGCTGGCTGCTGGAGGTCCATCCTTGGCACTTTGTTGACAATGTTCTCACAGACTCTATTTGATAAACATGGACAGGAAAATGACATCATATGCACTCATCAAGAGATCAACTTGAATGGGTGGCAAGTCTCAACAAGGCAGAATGAAATCATCCTAGGATATCCAACCTGTCTGACCTATGAGTAACATCAAATTAGGATAAGGTTTTGCAGGCATACTACTGGGGGTAGATTTGAAATCCAGCGAATTGATTTAAAAAATACAAGCATACAAGTCAAATCAAATGAGTGCCACACAAGGTGGCACTCCATAAAGTCCCATTTAGCTACAAGGTCTGATATGCCTAATGAAAGTATGTATTATATTATGTATTTCTTTTTTACCTTTATTGATGGTGGAGGAGACTTCTAATCTTCTAGCACAAACCATGTATGATGGCATTGATGTCTTATCTGCAATGCTCCCAAGCCTCCTTTGCCAATCATCTACATTGGCCTTTGTCAGTCATCTACATTGCAATTATGGACTTTACCAAGCTAGAATATCAACTTGAATGTATTGCATCACAAAACAGCATACCTGCGGAGATGGTGTTGGAAAAGTGGCTGGAGAAGCAACAAGTGAGTGACCCTGATGGATGGAGAAGCCAGAAGGACATACCATATATTATTGATGGTCTCTCAGCATTGCTTGGTGAGTATACTATTAGAATCTTTGCAAACATTGACTCAGAATGGTTCAGGCAAGCTCAAAGGACAAGAGGGAACATTTCCATGGAAGTTGCTACCTAGAGAACTAGCTCACCATGGCTACATTCTCCAGCACTATCCTGCAAACATCCTGATGCCTGGTGAGAAATGCGACACTCTCACCAGGAGTAAGGGGATACATGACCTCTCACTTTGTGAGCACCAAGTCTTTTCCAATGCTCTCAAGAACAACTCCCTTACCATTAAGACCATCACAAGACAACATGCCCTTGTGCATCTCATGGCCTCCAATAGCCCCGTGATTATTGAGGAGGCACCTGCATCTCACTCTGTGCATAAACATGGGTGATGCTGGTATGTGAATGATCAATCTGATCGACAGGACCTGCCTTGCCTGGAATCCCACCATAAATCTCCTGATATATCTCCTGCATCAACTTTTGCACCATCTCCCATGCCAACTCCTGTGCCATCTCCCATGCCATTTCATGCGCCCTCTCCTACATGACATCCTACCTTTGGACCACTGTCTCATGTATGAGGTTCTGCGTCATCCCCTCATCTAACACATCATTGACAGAACCTCAAGGTGTTTGTTGAGTTGCTGCTGCCCCCACCCTCCTGGAGGTCAAAGTTCAATTGAGAAGGAAAACTGTTGCCAGTAGGTAAATGTGATGTTGACAAACTTATTCCACAGATATCCTGCATTGGACAGTCTGATGGGGGTGTTCATGAGGAAGACAAGGTAGAAGTGGATGAACTCCTTGCGTCCCAGGAAAGTAAAGGCATGCACAGATAAGTGGTTGTAGAGTTATGTAGTAGTACGATCTGCTTTCATTCATTACTCACCCATTAAACTTTCAATATGTTGGACAATTGAACTCTTGATACATTGGACATTTAGGTAGCTACTTTACAAGTCTGGGGACACCCAGGGTTCCACCATCTCAATGTGTCCTTCATCAATTGCAATCCTAAGGTTTTCCTTCCTAATTGTGATGGAATCAACATGATAGTGAACAGTGCCAGGGACACCCAGAATGCAGTTAAGTGCATTCTCCCTATATCAAAAATATCAAAAATGACAAGCACCTGGAACAAATCTGCGCTCACCAGCCTGCCACTACACCAATGTAAGCCCCATGTGTCACACAAAAGACTTCTTGAGAAGGTTTGACTTGTACTGGAATATTATGATAGTTTAACAAGAAGAATGTAATTGTTAAGTGATACACCTGGAATGTTCTAGAAAATGGCCTTGTAAACATGAAGGACAGACTCATCTGCCAATGATCTCACAGCATTCTCGAATTGAGGATGGTTCTGATCAATGATGATGAGCTCTGGCCTTTCTGTTGAGAGCACACTGTTGATAAAGATGACTTGAGGCAAGGTGAAAACACACTTGATAATAAATGATATGGTTGTCAACATGGTCTGCTGGGCAAAAAATTGTGAGAATTAGTAGAGTATTCTGAATGGTTGAAAATACTCATCTGAGAAGAAGTGGGAGATGCCTACCATCACATTTGGCTTGCCCAAAAGGGTGGCATATCTATGGTGGGCAGGAGCAAGAAGTGGATAGAAAGTTAATTAGGACAGAAGATCAACGGCAATTGAATGTGTACCTGTATAATAAGACACTGCTCTCCTCTTGGGTGGCTCATGTCTGAACCTACACCACAATTTTCAACCTCCAACAACTATCTGATGGCTTGTCCAACTATTCATAATATAGCTCAAGAAAGAATTGAGGCATGAGAAAAGAACAAATGCTATTATGCAAAGTATGTCATTATTTTATTAAATGTTCCCAAGACTGTTCCTGACACTTACTTGTAAAGACATAGAGATGCAATTCTACAATGGCAGAGGATGCATGGTGTCGGGAAATGTGACAAGGAAGCAGAGGCAATAACAAAAGAGATATCGAGAGCTGTGGCAAAATTGTATGGCCATGATGACAATGAGTCTGAATCAGACACTGACTCTGATTTGAGCGATGATGACACACTGTAAGTTAAAAAATAGAAACATAAATTGAAATCAATTAATGTCCAACAGATCTGATCTACCAGCATGCTTACACACTGTCAAAACTGCCAAGGAAAACATGCTCATATTGATCAGTGCCAACCCCTGTGAGTTCGCCAAGGACAAGTTGGCCAAGTACATCAAGAGCATCCCAGACAATTGTAGTGCTAAGGGTGATATTTCTATCATTGCGAACTCAATTAGCAAGATTGAAAGTATACTCAAGCATGTCATTGCTGCACAAGACAAAATTTTAAATTTTTGTGGTCTCTCACCTGAGTGGCATGCTGCTGACACAGTCTCTTGATTCTTGAAGACTACAGCCACATATTTGGAGGATATTCAGCTTCTTGAAATGTTCAGAGGAGTTGTAGATCTTACAATAGCACAATGGTTGGGAGAGCTGATGTATCAGAAGGGAATCAAAATTTGAGTAGATTTGTGACTACATGGACTCAATCTATACATTTAGCTACACATTGATACTACAAGTGTATGGAGGTAGTGACATAGTCAAACCAGAATGAAACTGATCAAACCTCCACTGTGAGAATACTGCGATCCATATAATGGCAAACATGTGCTGTCTGTTACTGGGAGTCAAGAAGCATCTCAGGTAGGAATTGCAGGAGGTATACTCTTGTTCAAGGTTCAAAGCATGTCAGATTTGAGCCAACTCAAAAGCTACTAGAGGGTTGCATTTGTCTCCTCCATTTGCATGGCACTGAGCAAGGACATGGGCAGCTTGTGATTCCTGAAAATAAATGATGAGATGAGATTCATATAGAAAATTTGCGACAAAAATCCTGTAAAAGAAGAGAAGTCAAAAGTCAAAACACCATTACAGTCAATAGGACAACCTACAAAGGTGTTAAGACCATGCACAAAGGGTAGGTCTGATTCTGAGAGGCTTGGCTTCAGCTTATGCACTACACCCCTTACCCAAGTATGTGCCCTTAATTTCAGATTGGTGTCTGAAGAAAGTCTGAAGGCATCTGAAGATGTCCGAAGGACATCCAAAGGCATGGGAAACTTTGGAAGGACTTTCCAGACAGGTGCAAGTAACTTCCAGATGAGTGTGGGAAAGTTCCAGAGGAACTTCTGGAAATTACAAGGAGGTTTCATCCTAATACAGATATGTGTAATGGCTACTCAGGACAAGTCCTGAGTAGAAGCAAACAGAGGAATGGCTGCAAGGACAAAGTCTAAAGCAGAATAGGTTCAGAGGACTGCAGGAAAAATCCGGATAGACTTCTGGAAACTTCAGAGGATCAGAGGATCAGAACTCCAGCCTAGGGAATTCCTCCCTAGGCCTGAGATGGATATTGACTGAGTTGGAAGACTAGAACTGATATGAGGACTTGGAGTGAGATCTAGTGCAAGGACTAATATGATATTCAGACTGAGGTACTACAAGACATATACAAGAGTTTATATACTAAGTGACTACCAGAAAGATCAATAAGCAAAGGTCCAAGGCTATGTATGAAGCATAAGCAAAGTTAACAAACACAAGTTGGAAATGAAGCATAGGTTAAAGGATCAGTAAGCATACCGGTAGTAAGTATAGCCAAGGTAACGGAAACAAGGAATACTGGATAGGCTGTGTAAATGTTACATGCACAGGAAATGTATCTATACATCAGATAGGATCAGATCAGACCAGATCGGACATGGTCTGGATGAGATGTTTGGATATGTGAGATATAATATTAGGACAATAGGAAAAAGGATGAATGATGCAGGCTAGCTGCAAAGGTAAAGGGATCTGGATGTGGATGTGCAGAGGTGCAGGGATCCAGATGGATAGGGGACTGGAGACATGGATAGGACATCCAAAGGTCCAGATGAGGCATGGGAATATTATCAGATGTAGGTCCAGAGTACAGGATATGACAAAAGTGACGGGAGAGGGATAAGAGGGTATCAGGACTATGCGAGGTACATGTTGCACCCAAGGCACTGTGGCAGCACATTGAGGATGACTGTTCTGTATAGCCAAATCTGATCAGCCAATCAGCATATGGATAACAATGTTCACACATAAAAAACATGTCCCAATACCTCCAATGTACCCCAAAAACCATCTAGTGCACATATTAAGATGCTCCATGACATGCTGGTTCTCATGGTATTGACATATTGTTTAATTTAAATGGTATTTGGTCAAATAAACCAACTCTCAAATGTTGCCCATTCATTCATTTCAATTGCTTTGGACTTCTTTACCTCTTTATCTATGGGGCAGAGAGCAAAACACCTCACTCTTGCTGATAAAACTGCTGCAACATGTCAACACACAGCAAAGTATAGTCAATCTGATAGGTCCAGAGAACTCTTGCTTTGCACCTTCTTATCTAAGTACTAACACTGCACGTACAGAGGTAGAGACACTTGTTGACTTTGGAATTCATGCACATATGCCAAAGCCCACAGTCAAAAGGGTTCAACAAAGTCCCTCACTCTTGATCCCAACGTTGAGCTATCATCCCTTCCATCTGATTTAATCAACCTCGCAAGAGCAGATCTTCCAGACACCTACCTGTTTCAACAAGCATCACAAAGTGCTAACAACCTTGACAAATCAGATCTTGTGCAATGGGATGTTGATCCACTATACCACACTCCTCAACCTTTGGACACCCCAGTGAAAGCTCGCTGGACAGAAAACCTCATCCAGGTGATCCATGGTCGACAATTTCAAATGGAGGAGGAGGAAGTCCATGAGCATGCTAAGAGGCATAGTTCAGGGGGAGCACTGCATCTTTGTGCCGAGTTGAGGGAAGGTCTTGATGTACTCTTGAGGCAGTGGGCAACATTGCACAAGTATGTTGATGGTATGCAAGATTGTGACAGACACTGCATGATGGCTCAGTGCCTCCTATAGTGGTATGCTCGAAGAATCTCTCATTATCATAATGAAGTGCATGCAATAACAATGGGATCAAATCTGTATGCATTAGACAGTAGTATTAACTAGTTAGAGTACAGGAATTTGAAGCACGAGTGTTCTGAGATAATATTGAAACATGTACATGTCTCCCTCTCTGAGAGCTGTGCAGTGGTATCCATGCAGTGTCACTGCAATCACAGCAAGCACCCAGACACCACAGTCAAAGCCATTTGTCTGAAGTGCATCAGTCTAAAACATATAAGCTGAGGTTGTGTTTCACACCATCAAGGTTGTGACCATACTTATTACCAGAGGATGTGTAAGCCATTCATCAAAATTGATGTTGACATTAAAAGCATGATCATGTTGTTGAGCAATACTCAGAAGACAAGCAATCAATTTCATGATGTCCTGGATGAATTTAGTAATGCAAAAATCTATTAGAGGAAGCTCATGAACCTTGATGTCACTTTTCCATGGCTTCCACTCAGCAAAGCTGTCAAAGAGATGGAGTTCCTTGCTTCAAAGGTGTACAACACACAGAACCCAGTGGCTGACATCTGAAGGCCTATGGATGAGAATAATCCACACCTCTTTTGTCCAGTAAGATGTCCAAGACATATTGCGCCATAGAACATCATTAGGGGCATTGTATCGGATGCGCAGGAGGTTGTGGGTTGAAAGGATGGTGTACTGTTCAACCATTGGAGACAATTGCACCGCCTCTAAGTAAAGAAGCACTGCACACCCATTAATGCAACTGTTGTTGAGTAGTGCAGGCCAAGAAGCAAGAAGTGTGATATCCTTCGGCTCAAATACTTGACAAGGACATCCAAAGTGAGGTGCAGATACTCGTTCTTTGACAGTGCCTGGAATAATGATTCCCACTTCTGGTAGAGGTGTTCAGTTGAATGTGATGTCCTAGAAGACTCATAAGCATAGACTATAGCATGAACAGTAGAAAAACCATGCTACTTCAGGGATTCACCAACAAAGTGTTAGACTTAGCTATACATAATGATAGTACAAGCACAAGAAAGGAAGATTAGGTAATACATATAGGATTGGATATTGTAGGGAACACTGACTTACCTGGGAATAGCCAGAGCAGTGTTGATTACTAATCGTAATGTGGAAGAGAGACAAGTCCATCTTACATATATTTTTAGTTCAGACACATAATATTAGCCATGTCACAGTATATATATTGTAGTATGTAGTTACAAATGATTCAGTCTAAAATCACTAAATATTCTATTCTAAAAGTCTATTCTATTTTATACATAACCAAAGGTTATGAGCCCTGACACATCTACAATGGAATCAACATCATCCTTGCTCTATAACATTCCAAAATTAGCCGAAGATGGCAGCAATTGGGTAACATACAAAGAGCATGCACAGACCATGATACAAGCATGGGGACCAATGCAATATATATGGAAGGACAAGTGATAGAACCTGTCTCATTCGCAAACGATTCTAATGGCAATCCAGTCAAGGCCGACAGAATGCAGGCAAGTTAAATGGAAATAGAAGACTTAGAAAAGAAATAGGATGAGTTTTATCAAAAAGACTCACTCATCAAACAGCACATCTTCAGCACAATATCGGACCAGATGCTGTTGAGAGTGCAGAAATCAGGAAGAGCCTCGAAGGTATGGATAGAGATATGTACCATACATGAGGGAAAGACTGAGCTTGTGCAAGTCGATTTGTGGCACCAATTGCAGGAGACTCAATGTGAGGAAGGAGGAGATATAAAGAAACATTTCGGAGAGTTGCTCTGAATCTGCAAAGCACTGGCTGGAATGAGAGCATCCATCACAGATCAAGACTTTTATGCAATAATTATGGGATCCTTACCTGAACCCTATAGACCCATACTATCCTCCATAAATGCTGTGGCATGCATCTCCAAAACCATCCTGATGCCATATGAGCTGATAAATGTTGTCAGCAAAGAGTATGAACACAGACAGTTAGCAGATCAAAAGATGATGAAGAAGACTGGAAACAATGCATTTACAGCAAGGACAAACACGCTAAGAGGACATACCTTGACAAGGTAGAAAGGCACAAAGACAAACCACTAATATAGCAGACAAGATTGAAAGAGCAAATAATTATGCCTTTGTCACATCAGATCTAGCAAACGTGGTGAAGAAGATCAACATACCTGCTGAGAGACATGGAGCCATTATCAATTTGGGCGCAACATCCCATTTCTGTCCAGACCACTCAAAATTCATAATGTTCACCTCCATTGAAGCACAAGATGTGCACACTGCAGACAGTTCTACTATCAGTGCTATAGGAAAGGGAGATGTAGAGATAGACTTACCTTGTGGGATGAAGAAGACTACTGTAGCCCTCAAAGACACCCTATATACACCGAAGATGGTGTTCACGCTAATATCTGCCAATAGGATTGCTATGGCTGGTTTCACAGTGTACTTCAAAAATCAAATGTGCAAAATACTCACCCCAGTACTGGAACAAAGAACCATAGCCGAAATCCCGCAGGTCGATGGACTATATCAAGTCATATTGTCAGTAAACCATAGTGCAAATACAGCCAGAACAAAACATACTATTTACGAAGTCCATTGCATCCTAGGGCACATCTCACAAGACACAACACTCAAAGCTGTAAAGAAAGGGACAGTTAGAGGAATAGATTTGGACTTAAACTCAAAGCCAGAATATTGCGAGACCTGCACACAAGCAAAGGTATCGCATCAGCAATTCCCAAAAGAGACGAAGAATTGTGCAAAGACTTATGGAGAACTTGTGCACACAGACTTGTGGGGACCTGCACAGACAGCAACAATCAATGGATGCCTATATTATATCAGTTTCACTGATGGATATAGCCAGGAGACAAAGATAATGTTTTTGAAGAAGAAAAGTGAAGCACTCACTGCTTTTAAACAGTACAAAGCTTATGTCAGCAGACAACGTGGAGTGTGTCTGAAAAGTACGATCTGATCATGGAGGGGAATATATGAGCAACAAATTTGATGAGTACTTGAAGAAGCAAGAAATAACAAGAGAACTCACAGTAAATGATTCTCTGCAGCAAAATGGCATAGCCAAATGCCTAAATCAGACATTGGTCAAACATGCATGGGCCATGTTATTGGCAAAATAATTACCAAAATTCCTATGGGCTGAAGCTATTAATTACACTATATGGCTTAAAAATTGCTTACCTTCAAAGGCCATCCCAGGACAAACATCATTTGAATTAATGCATAAGTCTAAATCAAATTTAGCTGCAGTGCACAAATTCAGACACCAAATGTATATCCACATACCAGATAACAGAAAGTTAGAAGCCAAAGCCAAAGAAGCCTTATTTGTTGGAGTTGACAACAAAAGCAAAAGATATTGTGCATATTGGCCCAGAAAGCGACGAGTTTCTATTGAAAGAAATGTTCGTTTTGTACTGGAAAAGATCGACATAGAAGACAACATACTGGATGAGGGGAAGTCTGGGCTAACATGTCATATCCCATAATATCCATGCTTCTCTTCCAGACTTTGGACCCTTAGATCCGATCTGGTCCAATGCATAGATCTGCTTCTGATCTGATATAGATAAGCTTCCTATTTCATTTCCTATTCATATAACGTTAAACACAGCCTATTTGGTATTTCCTTCTTTCTGTTGTTTCGGCTATATCTATTACCAGTATGATTACTGATCCGTTTACCTATGTTTATTTCCAACTTGCAATTGTTAACCTTTGCATATGCTTTCTACATAGCCTTGGATTCTGCTTACTAATCTTTTTGTTATGTCTACTGGTATATAAACTTGTGTATATGTCCTGTAGTACCTCAGTTTGAATATCATCTTAGTTTGTCCTCTTTCTGTCCTCCAGACTTGAGTCCTTCTTACTCTTGTCACCCTCCAAGACTTTGGATAGATTCCAATAGTTTATATCCTCAGCTCTACCTTCAGGTAGTCTTTACTTCATTAGTTTCTAGTTCGGATACATCCAGATTAGCCTTATACACGTTTCTGATATCTGGAAGACATCTGGATATACTACGAGACTCATCTGGACCTTTGGATGCATTATTGTTAGTACTTTGAAATAAGGGACAGTACTTGGGAAAGGGGCACAGCGTACAAGCTGAGGCTGAAGTCCTTCAGATCCAATCCTACAAGAGTATGACCTTAACATAACGCCTCCCAAAAAAAATGTTCAAAATAACGTCCAGAACGTACCAATACATGTGCAACCTCCAACAACATCCCAAGTCCCCCAAATGCCAAGTCAACCTCCCAAAACACCACCCAAGAGTACACAGAGACTACCAGATCTAATAACACCCAAGGTCACAAGAGTAAGACCTTCTCCAGGATACTACAAAGTGTTGAATGAAGGAGAAAGAGCAGCCATAGCAATAGAAAACTCACCAAATGACACTCCATCAAATTCCATTCCATATATGGCCATGGCAGCTGCAGAGAAAGAACTGACACTTAGAGAAGTGTCAAATGGACCAGATGTGGAGGAATGGTAACAAGCCATAAACTATGAAATTAGTCAGTTAGAGAAACTCAAGACATGGGAGATAGTGGACTCACCTAAAGGTGCAAATATAATACCTTGTCATTTTGTCCTAGTGACAAAATGCAGACCAGATGGCGAAAAGGTAAAGCTGTGTGCAAGACTTGTTGTGAATGGTCAGCGCCAAGAGTATGGCATAGACTACCAAGAAACATTTGCACCTACCTCAAGTATGGTGACAATTCGCACTGTCCTAACGATGGCAGCTATACACAACTGGGAAATACACCAAGTTGATGTTGAAAGTGCTTACCTCAATGCCAAGCTCAACAATGACATATATATGTGCACACCGCCAGGATACTTGAATGAAGAAGATGAAGGGAAGGTATTGAAGGTATTGTGTAGCTTGTATGGCCTAAAGCAGGCTGGTTTTGAATGGTCTGAGGAGCTAGAAGAATTTTTCCTCAGTAATAACTTCATGCACTGAAGGTACAACAATTCAGATGGTGAGTCTGAACAATGTTGGGTCTTGCAGAACCTAGCTGCTATTCGACCCTAAAGGGTTTCTGTACTAGGCTCAAGGCTCAGAGAAGAGGAAATATTATAAAAACTTGCTGATCTCTCAGACTCATACTAGTAACTGGTGAAAAGATTGATTGCTTATGTAAGCTACAAAAGTGCCAACATAAGGTAAGGTAAAAACAGTCTCTACAAGCCCAGCCAGAAATGAATCCCTATAGCGCTCTCAAGTCAATTGAGCCATATACTATCAAAAAGCTGAAGAAGAACATACTGTTATCACCATTTTGGTCGATGACATGGCTGTCATGTCAAAACACCTAAAGCACATCCAGAAGTTCAAAGATCAGCTTCGTGAATGATTTGAGATTTGAGATCTAGGAGAGCTTACCTGGCTCCTAGGACTAAAGGTTGAAAGGGACTGAAAAGCACGGACCATAATGCTGTCGCAGGAGGTGTACATCAACACTATAGTTGAGAGGTTCAGGATGAAGGATGCGAACACGTCACAGATGCCAATGGAAACAGGAATAGTCCTAATGAAAGAATCATCAGACCATTCACCAGGCACCAATGTAGAAACAACAATATAGAGAGGAAAAAATGATACTCCTAACTGTATCTAAAATGTTGTAGGTTGAGCATTGCCTAGTCTGCATTACTTGAGGAGACAAGTGTGTTCGACCCTAAAGGGGAAGCAAGTGCAGAAAAGATCTAGAGGTATGTGCTTCAGTGAAGCACAAGAAAGTGCAGGTGCATGCAAGGTGTGGGAACACGTGCGCATATGTGGAAACAATAGAAAAGTTAGACTCAAGTGATAATATGATATAAGATAAGAGAAGAGAGATGTAAGGTGTAGACAAATAGATTTCTACTATGTTCTGCTAGGTAAAAGTGGGTGGTACTCAAGTTAAAAAGTAAGGTAAAGTGAAAAGTAAGTAGTAAAAGGTAAGTAAGTAATAGTATGTACTGCTGGTGCTTATATAGGTGCCTAAGCACTGTTATGTGGAGCTGAAGCACTACCAAGTAGGTATGTAAAGATATATATGGGTGAGAATCCATGATAAAAATAGAGGTGGAATAATATGCAAATAAGGGAAATGAAATATATGCACTAGAGGGCTTGGTGGACAGTGGATGGATGCCTTTGGATGGCTGGCACTATAGGGCGCTCAAGCATGGGAATGCATGCGTGCATATACATTGTGAAGCACAGGAAGTGTGCATTCATGACACACATTGTGTGGGAAAGCTGCGCCTCTTATAGAGATAGCTGCGGGTAGTGCACAGAGTGACACTACAAGTTCATGCTATGTACTCCCTAGTGAAAACTGTCATATCAGACCATGAGATGCACAAGTCTCTACACCAAATCTGAAATACCCAAACAACATGTACCATATCAACAGACCATTGGATCACTAATGTATGCTGCAACAAGCACACATCCAGATATAGCCTTCACTGTTTCAATACTCCCGCAATTCATGCATGAACCAGCTAGTGTGCACTGGGAAGCTGCTAAATGAGTCATACGCTATCTAATGGGGACAAAGAATTCAAAACTTACCCTAGGAACCATGAAGCAAGGTTTAGAAGTGTTTGTAGACACTGATTAGGTGAGTCAACCCCATCAGCACTCGATATCGGGCTATATCATCCTGTTGCATGGATCTCCAGTAGTGTGGAGCACACAAAAGCAATCACTAGTTGCTTTATTGACCGCCAAAGCAGAATATATAGCACTGACATCGGTAGCGCATGAAATCCTATACCTAAAAGGTCTCATCAGTGAGCTGTATGAGCCAATGGATGAATGTATCCCCACCTACTGTGACAACCAAGGAGCAATAGTGTTAGCATCAAACAACAAATTCTGCACATGCACCAAACATATTGACATAAGGTACCATTACATCCACGACCTTGTCAAAACAGCACCATCCAACTCCTATATTGTCCAACACTCGAGAATGTTGTGGACACTTTTATGAAAGTGCTGCTGGCACCATGGTATAGGGAATTGAGAGAGAAGATGAAGGTGGATTGTGCTCAAGGGGGAGTGTTAGACTTGGCTGTACATAATGATAGTACGAGCACAAGAAAGGAAGATTAGGTAATACATATAGGATTGGATATTGTAGGGAACACCAACTTACCCAGGAATAGCCGGAGCAGTGTCAATTACTAATCATAATGCAGAAGAGAGACAAGTCTGTCTTACATATATTTTCAGTTCAGACACATAATATTAGCCATTTCACAGTATATATATTGTAGTATGTGGTTACAAATGATTCAGTCTAAAATAATTAAATATTCTATTCTAAAAGTCTATTCTATTTTATACATAACCACACAAAGGTCGGCTCCAGGATTATTCACAATGATGTCAATATTGTCATCCTCACCACCAGGGACTCTAACAGTCAGAATATCTACAAGGGCAGCATCTTCAGGTTGCAAAGCTGTGTGATTAGTGTCAGAAAATATTTCTGGTCCAGGCTCTTCATCTTTAGTAGGCACAACATATGAGACAGCATATGTGTTGATCCATTGAAGCAGATGCTCCTCTGAGACACCCAAGAGTTTGCAGGCCAAAGATACAGCATCAGTTGCACAAGATGTGAATCATGTCACAGATGCAAGTGAGGTTGTCCAACAAGTCTGGATGTACTGAAGGTGCTCCTGTTGCTGGTGAAGTGGGACAAGGAATTTTTCATCTGCAAATGCATTGTGAGATCAGATAAGAACAAGGAAAGGTATGATACTTATAACCTGGTGTCAAAGGGTGAGTTCTAGTGCTGAGAGCTTGTCGCCAAACCATCTGCAGAGATTGTCCACCTCCAGCCCAAGACATTGCTGCTCTTCAACACATCTATCTCTCTTCAACATTGCACAAATGCTATCGTGAATGTCTTGGTCATCCAGCCAGCAGGGAATTTTTCCAGTGGAAGGTGTAATCCATATGTCTTCCATCAAACTCTGATCATTGTATAGGTTGGTTAGTTTTGTCAGGAGAGGTGTGGGAAGAGGAATGCCGCAATGTGGATCATAGAGGGCTTCCAGATGCTCACAATAGGCATTGAATTTATGGAGAGCAGCCATTAATGCTGGCTGGCATTTTGCAATTGCTTTTCAAGTCTGTTGGTATAGTTTGATACCTAATACACAACATCAGGTCAAGTTGTTCAAAATGATATTTCACCTTACCCAGTGCTTGCTGTGATCCTCCTACCACACGATTAAGATTATCCCACTCAAAGAAGCTGCTAATGGCATGCCTGCAAATGTTCATCTTGAGATCGTGTGCTAACAGTAATGTTCAAACAAACTTGAGGTTCAAGCCATCTAGTTCCAGGAACCTGTCCTGTACATTGAGCAAAGCATATAATACTTCGACTTTGTGCATGAGATGCTCATGCACTGATTTGAGACTTTCAATTGCATCATGGGTGTCCTCTGACATCTCACCTTTTGCAATTGTGTCCCTCATTGTCTGTAGAGCTTTGTTCAAAGCATCAAGGTCCACTTGCAGAGCAAGGATGGTATCTAACTCTTTTTGAGATAAGCCAGAGCATCTATGCCAGAACATCAGGAGGGCCACAATGATCATGAGGAAATTTACATATGGGCACAGATTGAAAGCTGTGACTCCTTCTGTATCACCCATTCTTTTTGAAAATCACTCACAGCAACTTCACACTCCTCAAGAAGCTTCTAGGCAGTTATACCTTGATCCTCCACACCACACCTGAGTTGTCACCTAATCCAGTCCCCAAGATCAGCATGCATCTCAAGGTCAATTGCTCCAGCATGCCGATCAATTAACCACAGATGATGTTGTCTCTGTTGTGTGAATGTGAGCAAAATTTGAAAGAATACATGAGAACATACAGAAGATGACCACTGTATGTCAATCAGTCAAACAAATCTTGACCAGAGTCTCTCTGTTCCCTCACCATCAGACAAGCCCATTCATGACTGTAGGTGTACATTGCAGTAGTTGTAAACCATAAGCATTGTATGATAGAGTCTGGCAGGATGTTGTACTATTGGCAATGAATGACAGTTCAACATGACAGGCAAACAAATTAAGACTGACCTGATTTAAGGACCGTGATAAGACACACCCCACATCATAGAGAGTGATGACAGTAGCACTAGGAGGTAGCAATGAAAAGAGATGGTTGATCAATGCAATTGAGTATTTTGTTGCTTTCCAGGACTGTTGATATTGGCAAAAAATAAAGGTATATCATGGTGGCAGATCAATGCCATGAGTCCCATATCATCAAAGCTATCCATAACTGCCTTTTGCTTCTTGCCATCCATTGCTTCATAGGAATTCTCACACAGATCGATCACCTCATCTGGCACATGCGATACATGCAGCTTAGGCGCAGACTTGCAACTTCAAGAGATATGATGACTGATAGCATCAACCTGCACCTTTGGAAGGAAATAAAAAGAGTCATAGAAATGTGGTAAGTCTCCTGCTGAATGCTGGTGTTAGTGGTGAAAGTTTCTGTCAGTAGCAATGGATATCACCTCCTTTATTCAAGTCTCAGCTGAATTGAACACCCCCAAAACAAGCTAGACAGTGTTGTATGAGGATGGATGCACAGCACTCCTGCAGTCCCTTCTCTTCTCTGGCTCTAGGTGATTGCGGATGCACAGGAGTTGCTTGTGAAGCTTCTACATGATCATGATAAGTTTGTATGGCCGCTTCTAACTGGCACTTGACCTCTATCTGCAGGACATCAAACCACTGAATAGCATGACCTACACTCCAGCAGAAAGGTTCTTGAATAACTTCGCCCTGGTTCATTCATGTGAGTAGCTAGACAAGTATCCAAAGTCAACAAACATGTACTTTTGCATTTGTTATTCAGTATCTTCATCAGATGTAGTGCATATGAAGTGCAGACACAAGTGTATTGACAGCATCACATGAGCGCTGAAAAAGAGAGCAATAGAAGGCAAGCAGCTTAACAGATATAGCCATTCAGGGCTGGGAGGGTGCAGTAGGGAATAAGCCATGGAAAATGAGTGTTTGTGCTAAGTTTGCGCATCTACAGCTCATTGCATCAATGGAGATGAAATCTAGAAAGAAATTAGCTGAATTAAGTCAAAGAATGCAACTGGGTTCTTACAGTCAAAAAAGAGACAGGTAAGAGATATGCGTTTTTGTGCACATGTGTGTGAGCTGCACAAAGACAGAACCTTTGGCATTTGTTCAAGAGGCATGCCTAGTGTCTGCAGTGTAGTCCAGTTGGATCTCAACTAGTGTAGGAATAAGAGCTTTCCAGCTGTCATACAAGCAAGTAGATGTAAGATCAGGCTGGGTACAATGACTCGGTGTAGATTGTGAAGAAGATTTGGGAGAGCAATTGTCATGAGGTTCAGGGACATCTTCCCAAGCCCTGTTAACATCATTCTCAAAAACCACAGCATCCGTTTCCATCTCTGGCAGGACAGGTGGAGTTTCTTCAGGCTTCCGAGTCGCTGGACCAGTGTCACAACCCCTTAAACGAATTAACGCAGGGCAGAGACTAGGACTCAAACAAAGGTTATCACAACAAGAAAAGAGGACAGCAGGTATGTCTTGGATTGCTCACTTGGAGATACAAGAGGTTTGAACTAAAGAACTACTGACTACGATGGGCTACCTATATACACATATTAAAACTGAGATTGAAACTGAGAATGTACTAACTAACCAATCAGAATAATTTAAAAGGTATCATACGATTCTATATATAATTATGATGTTATAACATGTGCCGCAGCCGCAGTAAGACTCTGGAACATTCCAAGAGTGTCATGAGGCATGACATCAACATCATCTTCAGCATTGTCCAATAATTCACGTGACTCTGGTAATTCTACAATAGATGCAATAATAGGAACTTCTTCAACAGTAAATGTATTCTTAGGAACAGGTGCTGTGACTGGACGCTTAAATGGTTTAGAATTTAGGAACGAATAACAAGCAACTGGGTTTGTTTAGCTTTCTGACCTGGCACTTCAACAAGCACCTGTGTTTTCCGCTTGTCTCTAGGTTTCAATGGGCTGGACAAGTGGGTACCTAGCCCAGATGATGTGCCAGGTTGAGCAGCGCAGGTACCCATATGAGGGGCCATGATATCTTGATGGCTGGAGCAGAGGAGTTGAGAAAAACAGCCAAGTGACAAGTGACCATTGTCATTGAGGTGGAATTGGAGGAGCACACTGCACCAGAACAGTGTACAGCAGGAGGCAATGAGGCAAATTGATATTTTTAGATTGTGACTATATTTACATTTGGAGGATTTGGAGGAGGGTAATGAGGTGCAAGAGGGCAATGATGCTCCCAAAAGGCGTGGTTCGCAGGTTTACTTCTCAGTTAACGTCTTGTTCTGTCATTTTCTCTCTGTGGTTGACACTACCAGGTCATTTGTCTTATTCAAAAATTAGTCTCAGCACGGTTCGGCCTCACTGGAGAAGTTAGTGCACATGCTTTATTTGATTTTATAAGCATATATAATGATGCTTGTTCATCCCTTCCATCTTTCTATTCTCATTGTGCTCAAAAATATTTGCAGCCAAAATTCTTATAGCTTCTCTTCCTCGAGATGGTGAGTAATCAAGTTCATCCTCAACTGAAAGATTAGTAAGTCATACTCAGTTTGCTTCTGATTGTATCTTTTTTATTATATTGTAGCTGGGGTCACATTCATCTGATAGGCCCTTGTGCCTGCTATGATGAGGGAAAACATGTTACGGAAACTCTCACATATGGTTTCAATCGTCAGGATGGCATGGATGTTTGGGTTGCACATATCTTTAACACTTATGGTTAGTCTGAAACTCTTTGCTGTGTTCTATTACTTAACTATCACCCCTTAGGTCCCCAGAGTTCGTTTTAATGGCTGATCTAAGGTTGATCCCACAGTAAACCCTCATGATGCCCATGTGGTGTCCAACTTCATTGTCCAAGCCCTGTGCAGTAAGGATATGACTGTTTATGGTGATGGCACACAGACTCATTCTTTCTAGTACATCCACAATCTTGTTGATAGCCTGATTGAAGCACACTAAACTGAACTTTCTAGCTTCTCAGGCCTCACTCATGCCTAGGCATTTTGAGAGATATAAAATTTCATCTCGCAAATCACATGATCTGCAGAAGGATTCCTACCACCGTGCCATTGCTATGGCATCATCTCCCTTCATTGATATCTTGGCTTGAATGTATCTGCCTCAGCACACCGGATCTGGTTATTTTCACTTCTGCACTCTCTGACATCTGTGCCCTCACTCATCTGGACTGCTGTTCATGCTAATGGCCTGATGCACTCTCACATACAATCATACCATCTGGGTCCACCGTGCTTTTACATCTTCCTCTTCATCTCCCCCACTTACAGCTCTCAATGTCAAGTTCTCCATCCAGAAAGACTGTCCCATGCTGTTTGTAGGGGACGATGAGCTTATGCTGGTCATCGTCATACATTTTCCTAGGGGGAGGGCCATGCAAGGTGCACTATATTTCTCTCATTTTCGACAATGCTGATACTCATTTTCAGGACACCATCATCAGGATGGGTTCTCATACACCACACCTGGTATCCATACACATCTTCTGCTGCATGATATCTTGCATTGTTGCAAGCAACATATCTTCCATTTGATGGGAGTCCATGGGATTACGGCATTTTTCATCCTAGGATGAAAAATGCTGTAATGGAATGTTCTAGAGGCACCCATGGAGGCTTATGAGCGCAAGCTGTGACTAAGCTCATTTCTCTCTGTTGTAGCTATGGCTGCTCTGTATGATCAACCAGTCAAATTTAACCATATGTGTGTTAGCTCGTGAGGTCATTGTTTTTGCTTATATCATTCTAGGTATCGCTCATCTCATTTTCACAAATTTCAAGACATCAAATCGATTTATTGCAGTACAAACAGATCATCATTGTGGAACATGCGTAAGGAATATATATGCTAAACTATGTGAATTACAAGATTGATGGAGACACTACCTATTTATGTGCAGCCTTTGAACAACTCACAAATGGTGCACCAATATTGTTAGCTTCTGCAGCATGTTTTAACCGAAATCATTGATGTTTGCCCCAACCATCTTGAA